>JBAMYA010000013.1:13928954-13973970 GCA_037176975.1 Arrhamphus sclerolepis
GAACACTGCTGATTTTCCAACAGTAGTTTCCTGACATTACAAGAAAAGTCCTTCAGGTGAGTGGAAAGTTTAAGACTCATGGGAGTTTGTTCCATTCTGTAATGCCCTTAAATGAGAAGGCTGTCTCTGCAAATGCTGAGCTACGTTTAGGTTTTTCTGCAGCTGATACAGTTAGTAGACCTGGAGCTCCTCATTGTCAACTCAGAGCAGAGCTGGACAAAGGTTTTCAGTGGTGGAGGCGCTGCATTATTAACAATTTTGAAGATAAGCCGCATATTAGAATACACAATTAAGTTGTTAAAGCTTAACATTTTATGTTTTTCTAAAATGTGACAGTGATGGTATCTCAATGGCTTTTTGTCTAGCACTTTCAGAGCCTGATTATATAAAGATTTTAAAGGTGTAATCGTCGTCCTATTTGCTTGAGACCAGCACGACATACAGTGTCGTGCACGACATTAATATGTGAAATTATCATTGTTTCCAAATAAATTTTTGCAGGATCATGAGTCAATGTATTTCTGATGTGTCTAAAAACAGATAAAACATATTTTAAAATATTAGAAACTTTTTAAATGTGATTTTTGAAGGTAAAAGTTGAATCCAAAACAAGTCCTAGATCTTTAAATTCCTCTACAACTTTAAGTTGACTGTGACCTACATAAATGGGGGGGGGCAAATTTAAATTTTCTATTTTCTGTGATGTACATTGCAACTGTTTTATTTACATTTAATGTAAGTGAAGCCGAAGTTAACCAATCTGAGATGTTTACCATAACACTGGTTAATTTAGTAGCTACATTGGTCGCATCATCCCCATGCACATAAACAACAGTGAACAACACTGAACCTAAACGTCGCTGTAGTCAATGAGCGAGGTCCCACAGACGGGTCATGGAGCGATTTGTTAGCATCCCAAAGGTGACCACATGGATGACTTTGCTAAAAATTTGCATTAGGTGCATGCTAGTCTGTGGCTAAGCTGCATTCATTAAAAAACAGCAGATCAATATATATATTTTTTTTTCTTGTCAGAAAATCTCAAATTTGGGAAAAATCTTTTCACCATAAAATCCAGACTTTTCTCTTGAAATAATTTTTTTCTTGTAAAATTGCAAATTATCATGAAAAAAGTCACTTTTTTCTTTTTCTTTTTAGAAAAGCCTCTTTTTTTGTAAAATGTTCAGTTCTGCAAGGTTAAAATAACTGACTTTTAACTTTTTTGTTAGAATTTTTTTTCTTTTCAGCACTTTTAGCTATTGAGCAGCTTTTGTCTTCTAAAATAGCTGCTCAACAGCCTCCTGGCCGTTCCCCCCACCTCCATTATTGGAGTTATTGATGTCAAACCAACAGTAGCATTGAAACATTAGTTTAAGCTTAAGAGCTTGAAAAAAAATTCTCAGAAATTTTCTAGTAAAACGTATGTGATTGCCTTTGCATGCTTTCATGGGCCAAATAAAATTAAACAGGGCTGGATTTGACCCTTGGGTTTGACCCCTGTGGCATAGAGAAGCTTGTGGATTTTCAAAATAAAACACCCCACACATGTTACTTCACAGTTCTGACATGATCCGTCATACCTTTAAATAAACTTATCATCTTATGATTCCAAACGAGCTTGTAGGAAGAAAACCAGACAACAGCACTTCCACTTACAGTCAGACGTAAAGGCAACGCTTTTTCCCCCAGTATTTTCCTAGATGTCTTGATTGCACCCCAGGAACAACCAAGAAAGTAATACGACCAAATAGTTGGACAGCCGTCTCCCAGCAATGTACTTTTTGGTTATGTTTAGGAGAGCAAAACTGGAGCAGCCCAAGGAAACAACACAAGAAGACGAGCTCTCACTATTGCAAACAGGTAAGAGTTTGACATGCAAACATGAAATATCTTCTTTACATTTCTGCAGTCAATGGCACTCAAAGTTTGCCACTCTCTGTGATACCTCACGTAAATCTACCGCATAATGTGGTGTCAAAAGAGTGACAAGTCTGCCCAACCCATCTAATAAAGAAGCAAACATGGCACAGCCACAACTGAGGCACCTTGGTATTGAGATTCATTATTTAAAAGTCATGCTGGCTGTCACAACATAAATAGATTAATAAATAAATAAACACTGCACAGTTCGTGTCCATCAACAAGAACACACTGTTTTCATTTTGTGCCGATGAAGCGTTTTACTTTCTCACTGTGTTGAGCTTATTTACCGTGACTATTTCTCCCTGAGCCAAACTCTCTTAGCTTTTAGCTCGAAGGGTTGAGACCAAGATGCCTGGAAATGACTTTGCATTACAAATTCTTTGCCTCCAGTGGGTGTCGTTCACAGCGGGAGCTTTCAAACCTCCCCAGTTCATCTCAGACTGAAGACAGCCTAAAAAGAGAGAGAGAGAGAGAGGGAAAAAAAAACATGATGGGTAAACTAGATTGGGGGTGAAAAAGGCATGGCAATCGTACATAGCGAGACTTCAGCACTCAGTGTGCTGAATCCGTCAATACGGTGCTCTGACACATATACAGCCAAGTTCTCTGCACTTCTACCCCCACGCTGTTGAATGTGGTTTGACGGCAGTTTGCTATCTGGGCTTTTATCTCTCTGACACGTCTTTGCCACTGACATTTACATGAAAGCTATCGGCCTGGCTGGGAACAATCTGCACTGATAGGAAACGTCTTGTACAGCTGCAGGAGCAAAAGAGGAGCAGGAGTGGAGGCGTCCCTCCAGTCTGCAGCCTTCCGGATGCAGTACAGCACCTTTATGTGTATACCAATGCCATGACTATAGCATACTGCACACAAGGTAGTGATACAATCACTAAAACTGGGCACAGCAGGGAAAAGATGCACAACATGAAACATACTGTGTCCACAATTTTATCTTTTTGTTGCTCACAAAAGATTATGTTTTGTATGCAGTACTTGCCGTCACTCCACAGTCATGTGCAAGTCAGTACCACATAAAAACTTAATAAAAAACAAAACAAAACAAAAAAAAACATCTGACCATAGTGCACCCTTGTATTCGACAAATAAAATATTGAACAAAGCACATGACTGTTTTCACAGAGCCATTATTGCAATATGAAGTGTTCCCATGATTCAGTAGCTTATCAACCGTCTTTTAGCAGCAACAGCTTAAAGACGTTTTGTCCTTTATTATATTATCAGTCTCTCCCATCAGCCTTTTGGCCCATTCTTAATTCCAACATGGTTTGGTTCATTGAGAATTTTGGGCTTTTGGTCGTCCACAGTACCAGTACATTTGCTGTGTTCTTCAGTTGTCCTGCTTTAACTGAACGTTAGGTGTTTGCACATTTGTTTTTAGAACCTCTGGCATGCAGAGGATTTTTATGGTTCGTTCAGTGACTTGGGTATCCAGTTCCCGTGGCGGTAACGACATTCCCGAAACATCATACATCCACCACTGTGCTTGACAGTAGATATATGTTGTTTTTTGATATTTTTCACCAAAGGTAATGCTGGGAATTAAGGCCAAACAGTTCCAGTTTGGTCTTATATGTCTATAGAACATTGTTCCAGAGGTCTTCTGGTTTGTTCAGTTATGCATTTATATTCTTAACATGTAACTGCCTTGTTTGCATTTCTTATAACTGCACTTTGCATACATTTGTTGGGACGTCCAGTCTAGTTTTGTAAAGACTTTGTTATCCTTTCCAGACTGATTTGAAACAAGAATTAAGGCTTCTTATGTCTCTTCCTATTGACATTGTGTACTTGGGTACCAGTATTGCCAAAAGGATTTTGTCCCCCCCTATTTTGGCTTTGTTTCTCTGAAATAAACAATGCTTTTGATCATCTCAAATTGTATTTGCCTAAAACCCACAAGGATGTTTTACAAAAATACACTACATAACATTTAAAAGAGGGGGTCCTGACTTTTGCTGATGACGAAGCAATAACAGAAACTGGTAGCAGTGATGAAAGAAGATTCATATTTGTGTAGAAAAAAACATGAAATCTATCCCTGTTATCCTTTTAATTTCTTCTTTTTTTATTGTTGTTCACAGACGAGGATACTTTTTATTTAATACTTTCAGTTGTCTCAGTTCAGGCATTTGTTAAGCAGCGCACGTTTTCATGCTTTTGTTAAATCCTTGGAAGCGGGGTCGTTGTAAACACTAAAATTTCAAACAGAAACCCATGAGTCAAAGTGAATTGACAAACACAACTTTTACAGATCCATTAAGATCGGAGAGCTTGACAATTAGAAGGATCTTAAACACAGCGGCCGACGTCGCAATATGAGGCACTCAGCAGTCGTCATGGGAGCCAAATGACAGCTCGCGACAGCAAAGGCAACTTGTTATTATTCTGAGGAATGAAAAGCTGTCTTGAGGACAAACAGACCAGAACTCTCAAAGTATCTTTGCCCGCTGTAGCTTTTTTTTTATGTTATCAAATACATTAAGAAAAACAGTACAGAAAAAAAAAAAAGCAAAAGGCCTTGCAGCCCTGGATCGACAACAGAATCGAGTTCATAAGCTTGCTCTAGCCGACATCAAGGAGCAGCTGAATGAGAGTCGACATGAAAAACTCTGCTGTGCAGTGAGGACTTAAGAAGCCGGGCTGCTGGGTCATGTAGCGGCTCAGAAACCTTTATTAAGCCATCAGAACAGGGTTAAGAGGCTTGCTTGGGCCGAAGAACGTAAACACAGCAGTGCTGAAGAGCAGAAAAAGGCATCATGAACCAAGAAATCCATGTGTGAAATTTTCAGCTCATTAAGCAGTGTACATTTAGGAAAAAGCCCATTTATTTAAAAAACAAAACAAAACACATACATATTTCATTTACAATTATTTCTCATGTGCAATGTCCAAATTCATTTTACATTGTACAAAATACCTCAAGAACTTTTCATCAAGCTTTGTACCAGTGAATAAAAAAGCTTGAGAATAACCAGAAGAGGAAAATAAGATGCACCGCTAATTAGCTTACTGCGCAGCACAAGAGTCGGGATGGCAACCAATAAAGCAGCAAAAGCCATCCTTAATGGGAAATATCAGCCTGGATGGAATACCTCTTTGACAAATTAGACAGTGCTGCTGTCGCATAGGGCTGGACGTTCAGCCCTGCGTGTATTATGTAAATGTGTGCACGGCACAAAGACAGACGAGGATTGTGATTTGACCGCGTAAAGCAAACAACCATTAGCACAAGCAAGTACCATGTACATGTATTTTAAACACCCTTAAGAGACCAAACAGGCAGAAGCAGCTCTCCAATCATACAATGGGCATGTTTCCATGCATGAAAAGAAGCCAAAGGCGAAAAAAAAAAACCCCAAAACAAAACAAACAATCAAAAAAAAGATGCACAAAACAAATGTTTATGAATGATGAATGAGAGTGCTTTTAGAATTAGAAGTGGTTCTTAATAAGGAAGCTCTTTCTGCGCCTTCATCAGCACCGAGGCAGAGAAAACTTTTCTTCACCTCATTTATCTCACATAAATCCTCCCCCCGTCCCCCAGCCCAATAATGATAATTGTTCAAAATTGGTAGAAAATTAATCTGGGAACACGTCGGTATGAATAAATTCTGTCATCATTGTTACCTCATAAGGGTGCTGGGCGAGGGAATTTACACTGCATCATAATCCAATCAGCTCATTAATTCTCACAAATGTCTTTTATTCCGCCGTTGCGGAGGAACACGTGTGACGGAATCAATCACGCTTCCAATGCATAATGTCATTCACATCAAATTAACAGAGTGCACAAGGACTTTGAAATGTATGTGTAATGAACATAATATTTAAACTAATAAACCATTCTGTTTCCATTAGTATGTATGCTTTAATATAAAGAGAACTGTATTTTCTTTATCAAATTAAGAGCTTGTTTTTTTTGTTTATGAAACCTTGAAAGCCTGAAGCTATCCACTAATACTGTATTTCTCAGCCTTTAGGGAAGGTTTGAATAGAAAATAAAAACAATTTGAGAGGTTAAATTTTCTGCTTAAAAAAAAAGAGAGTAAAGTAGTAGTAATAAAGTAAAAGTATAAAAAAAATCTCAATGCAACGTCCAGTGTTTAGAGTGATTTCCTGACTGACCACTAAATGGTGAATCCAAACGTGACGGCTTTGTTCTCCATAAACAAATTTCACATCCACGACAACTTTAGTCATTTATTTCTTTTGTACATAAGCCAATAAAATTATATAAAGCCACACTTTCAAGTAAAATTAGAGGCATGGCATTTTGCAAGAACTTCTAGGTGGCTAGCACCTGGTGAACCTGATGTCTGAGGTTGGTATAAAGACCTAATACAGCATAGTCATTACTGTTTTAAAGATAAAACGGCTTTTTGTGCTATTACTTTTCACTAACAGTCCACTACAACCAGTTCTGGGTTGCTTAGCAAAGTTTAGCAAAGAAGCTATCTTTATACCCAGCAGCAGCACTTCATGGAATCCCACAGCGCTTTAGTCTCAGAGCATAATTCAATAGAAATTAAAGGTCCCATAAACTGCATCAACTGGCTGATAACATTTGTTTTCTGAGGTCTCTAAATTGTTATTTATTTATTTATGAATATGTGCATTTTACCTATCCCATGATATATCTGATTGTTTCTGTTATGTGAAAAAGCTGTTTTGGTGTGTTCATTGAAGAGGATCTATTATGTAAAAACAACTTTTAGTGTCCTTTTGTATCTCCATTTGGGTCTTTCTTGCTCTTATAAACACTCCAAGTGCAAAAACTAATCATCTATTTTCTGTGAATCAGTTAAAACGATTCTGTTGTCAGGAATCACGAGCCGTTTAGATTCCTACCCAAGTGTGACGTCACCTATTAACCCCCCCCCCCCAATTTATGCATAAATGAGCTTGATCGTGTTTTGTCATTTAGCATGGGCTAACACTAGTGTTGCCACTGGTGTTCTGGATCGTGGGTGCAGTGCACAGCCGGTCGAGTCATTTTGTGGCTCAGTGGTTTCTGGGAGTGGTGCTTGTTGAAGCATTGTCTATAGTTGAATTAAATGTTATTTAATCCTCAATGGAGGCTACCATCAACTAAAGGCCCGCAGTCTAGGCAAATGTTAGTGGGCTTACTTTATAATGTTACCCAAAGCAAATGTACATTTTCTGTGGATCTCCACACCAAAGCTGAACTGGAGCACATCTCAGCTTCAACGCCGCTCCGCTTGGTGTGGCGTTATAAAGTGAGGTTGCAACATTCCACTGGGCATTGACCACAATGTCACTGATGATGAATGTCTTATTCACCACTTTTTTAACATGGCTGCATGGAAATACTACATTACCCAGAGTGCTCTGGTCATGGACTAGGTGGGGCCAGCAACAGCTTATTTGCATTGAAGAACCTTTATGCAGCAAATTCTGAAAGCGCCTGAAAATGGCAAGAATAGAGCTGGTAAGATCTCTTTTTGTGAGAGTGATTTGTGCCAAGAACGTCATGAACATGTGATGCATAGTCCATAGACCTACTCTAACTTGTTGAAAACAGGGGTATGATATGTCCCGTTTCATGATAAAGCCAGCTATGTTTCTATTTTCATAACAATGAAAAGAGATGCCATGCCTTCTAAGGATGGAACCCAGAGGCAATAAGTATAATGAAAACAGCAATGGCCCTAAAATTGAGCCCTGTGGGACGCCACATGTCAGGGAAGCAGAAGATGACTCGGAACTGAGAAGGCTGACAGAGAAAGTTCTATTTGCCAAATAAGACAATATTTCTGATTGTATAATTGACTGTATGAGAGCAACACAGTGAAATGAAGATAGGTGAATGAAGATAACAGTGACAGCTACATTTGTAGTGTTGAACCTGGATTCAGATGGTTATAATTTGCGGTAAAAAGACAACCAAGATTCAGCTCCTGCAGTTGTCTTTACTTCAGGATCACAAGCAAAGTTACACGGCCGTGGACTCTATCAGAGACAGTTCTGCGAGAGTTCCTTTTCTTTGTGCAATGAGGTGTCAGTACAACCAAGAGTACAGAGAGAACTCTCTACAGGAGGCGGATTTGTAAGTCTCACTTTCCAGAAATGATGAGGTTTTTTCTCAGGGACCACTTTGTTTTAAAAGTTATTATCAGTATGGATTCATGGCCCACCATAAAACCATCTGACCAAGTTATTCACATGCCAGACACCTTCATAAAAATACATTCCTATTGGACATAAATTTAAGACACCTCTCCTGTCTCGTGCTGCTCAAAATCAAGAGTTTAATTCTGTATTTATTTCATAATTTCCAATCACTTTCACGTGGGCGTTGTCCTCTTCATCAGCAGGTAAGCTTCTGTGCTTCTGTGTTTTCACCATCATTGACTAGACAGCGCAGCTTCCAGGGATGGGTGTAGATCTTTCAGCATTTGTTGGTCCATGTCACATATTCACTTATAACCACACTCTGCAAATACACAAACACAGTTGTATATTAAACCTATATATGAAATATAAGCTTAATGAGTAATATAAATTGCAATTCCTAATATATAGTAGCTATCCCTGAAAACAGTAGATATTCCATCTCCTTGGCTGATGCCCGCAGGGAGTTAAAATATCAGCACTGAGATAGAAGTTCAGAGAAAACACTGGACTCACCAATGCTCAGATGATGAAAGTTTTGTTCGCTAGACATCTAGAGTTATAAATCTAGAGATGGCCCAAACTTTGCAGAGCCAGCAAGACTGCGGTGTCCGCTGTTTGTAGAGCTCCAGATGGAAGGCAGAGGTTGCCAGTACAGACGAGGAAAGCAGGAGCCACGGGGCTGGAGAACCTCATCCAGGCTGAGGTCAGGTACCAACTAGTGGCTAAAGGATTCAACACACACCATGATACAAAGAAGACACACAGTCAGTCTGGGAATCTGCAGAAAAACACAACAAATGAGTCTCAAATTGGTCAGCTGACTGGTGTTTTGTGCAGGGATGACGGTGCTTGGAGTGGAGCTGAAGTCTGCAAAAGGTGAGTTGGAATCCCGACAGAAAAGGGGGCAGCGTTTTACCTCCACCATAACGGAACTGAATTGAACTGCACTAAGATCAAACTCTTTTGCGTGATCAAACTCCTCATTTCTAGAGGCTTTCACTCTGTTAGTCAGCATACTGACGTATTAATTGATTAAATTAACTGATCCTCAGACAGATTCCAGATCTCCAGAGTCCAGCAGAAAGTGGGCTGGTCTTTGTTAATATTGGAGGAGGATCCACACCAGTTTATGTAAAGTGTTCTGAAACACATTTTTAGGTTTTCAGAATGGATCATGTTTCTGAATATTTAACTTGTGAAATATACATATGAAAGAGGTCACAATAGGATTTGAGGTTCACTGCATGTCTATTTAAAATGCCGAATTATCTTTATTTAACAATGCAGAGGTAAAACTGGATTTTAAACTTTGTGGAACCTTTAGAAAGTGTTGCATTATATGTGTGTTTTTGAAAAGAACAGTTTACAACAGTTTACTTTGTTGACTGGACGGTAAGTGCAAATGCTGCAGTCTTTATACACTGGTTACCTAATCAAGGAACCTTGAGACCTTGAACGTGATTGAGGCTGGAGATGTTCAAGGACTCAAATCTATCTAGAGCTTTTGAAAGGATTAGATAGGAAAATACAGTTCATTTCACAATTGTCTGATCTTTAGAAAAACACAACAAGTCAAAACCTGAAGATAAAACCACAATGAGTCAAGATGTAGAGGAAGCCGGGAATTAAAATTCAACAATTGTAAGGACTGTAAAGATCTCTTCTTATTGTTGTGAAGTCAACAGATATTAAGATTCTATTAAATCCCAAGTGCCAATGAAGCAGGCTGTTTTGGGTCTGACTTAAATAAAATCATTTTTCTTTTGGCTGTGTGAGACTTGCTACAGACTAGAACAATTCCCCTGAACGACCACGTGGGCGAGGCTCAATTTGAAGGCTGTCACAGCCAATTATTTGTTCAGATAATCTTCAAATATATGGTGTCAATACAATTATTTTACAGCTCCAATTGGAGTTGGAGCGTCTCTCATCTCCAACTGTAAATATCAAAGCTATTTGATATTTATGATTCTTGCCTCCAACAGGATACCTGCGTTAACCGATGAGAGTGGGTACCGTCACTGACCAGATGCTGTGTACTTTCAGAGTGTACAGACATGGTAGCGACCAGAACAGAACATGAACAAAAATGTAGAAAAAGAAACTGTTATTGCAACGGCTGCAGTCTCTCAGTCTGACCGATTAAATCAGTGCCACTTTTCAAATCTGACAGGTTTGAAAGTCAGTATTTCAAATAGATTTTTTTTTATTAGATTTTGAAATGTTAAAATAAAACTTTAACTATCTCTGAATATTATTTTGTATTTGACTTTTCCTTCGTTATATAAAACAGCTATGATTTTTATAATTTTCAACCACATATTTTCAAATTTTCCGCTGTTCTCTCTCACAGTAGCCAGAGTTTGAAACCTCATAATTGCTGATCTAAAACAAACAAAAACAAAAAATAAAAACGCTGTGTTCATGTTTTCAAAAATGTGAAAAAAAAAAATAATTTTTTGAAATACTGTCAAGTGAGGTTTATCACTGGTATTTTGGACCTCATTGAACAACGTGCACTCAAGTCGTCCACTTGGCTTTGAGCTTGTAAACTGTATGATTTTTGACAACAATTTCTCATTGGTTTGTTTTCAAACTTTGAAAAACAATGTCTCAAGAACTGCGATGGACTGGCGACATGTCCAGGGTGTACTCCTGCCTTTCGCCAGAAGTAAGCTGGGATAGGCTCCAGCAGACCCCCGTGACCCTGCACAGGAAATAGCGGGTATAGATAATGGATGGATGGATGGATGTCTCAAGAAAGTTAATTGCTCTTCTGATGTTTCTTTGTCAAAATTCAGGGCAATCACGTAAATTTCAGGTAGAATTGGCTTTCAAATAATGACTTTCAATGTCTCAAATCTTCTTTATGCCAATTTAAAATTACATGATGCATTTTATCTTGTATAACATTTCAAACCAAGATGAGACTGTCCTTACGTCTGTGGTTGACCAGATTAAAATCAGATTTGAAAGTGGTCTTCTGTGCAGCCAGGCCTTACCCTTAGGTTCCGCTGGATGCACCGTGGTCCAGCTACGTCACTCCGGTGGTGAGTTGTGGCCACTCTTTTCAATGAGAGTGGCTCCACCAGAAGCACAGCAGCATGTTTCAGAAGCCTCCTAAAATTGACCAGCTGAGTACATTCTGGCGTTCAGCTGCAAATGAACCACATCAGTTTTAAATGCGATAAAATGAGCAGAGAGGGAGTCAGACATGAGAACAGCATATAGAACGTGGCCTGTTTTTAAAATAGAGACACCACAAGATGACTCCAACTTAAAGCTTTACCAGTGGAGGATACAGGTAAACCAATCGGAGGTTCTTCAATTAAAATCCCACTATGGATGGGAGTAATTTTAGAGGTCAAAATGCACCACTCATTTATTTTATACTAATAATACCAGAAAAGATTATCCTGATAGATCAGAGCCAAGTCTAGACAGATGTGGCGTCTGAAAACAAGCCAGTTTACAGTTTCTTCTCGAACTGCCTTTGCTTGCACTGGGTTGGCACTCCAACCAAACCAACGACCATGGTGACTTAGAGTGACGCAAATCTTTGTCCAGATATACATCATGTTCAGATTACTTTTTGAACAGAGTATTTTATTGTTAGAGCAAGTTTACCAGATGTTTCTTACCATTTGTAAATGAGACAGGCCTCATTAACTACGATCCCTAACAGAGTGTCCAAGTCTTTAATTAACTGTTGATGCCAAAGGATTCACCGCTGTTTACCATCAAGACTACAATCTTGCAGTTTGGCCATCATCACATTAAGACACCCATAGATGATCTACAAGGACAGACTGATCAGATTGGCTCCCCAAGACATTTGGGTATAGTTAATGATATTCAGCAGAGCGTAAGCTAGACAGACATGGTGAGTAAATTTAAGTTTGCTAGCGATATGTCTTGATTTTTAAGTGAAGAACGGATGAGATATGGCAAGAAACTGTGACAGTTTTGGAATGAAATGTGAGCATTACCTTAATAATACTCTAAGTCTCTAGATGAGCAAGTTAGCGCGTGACTCTCGTATGATCTTGAAACATTCAGGTAAACCCATAATCTTGTAGGCTACTGTGCACTCAGGTCATACATCTGGAAGTCCAACCATTCAGGTGAGAATCCCAGTAATCTCCACCATAGTTGCAACACTTTTTCAGTTATTTTCCTTGTGTGTTTTGAAAATTTTTAATTGTGCAGTCGATTCCAGAGAGAATGTATAACTACTCGACTTTTGAAAACCTAACTTCTTTCAATTTGAAGTAAGTCCTTAAATAAATTGTAGCAGCTAAAAGTGAAGGCTGTTACAAGAATAGTCTCTCTGTTAAGGCAGAAACGAGTTGCCGTTAGCAGCGCTAGCATCATAGCATTAGCGCCAAGCCAGCACATCCACAGAGAAGGGATTTCATGCAACACACTGATGAGGGATCCCAACAGAAATGGTAGAATGCGATGACACTGAGGAAACAGTCTTGCAGTTATTTTCAATGAAAAAACCTTACATCATGGTCAGTCTTGGGAAAGACCCACACTGAAAAGTTGCAAACTGTAGAATTAAAAAAAAACATATTATTATTTTTATTTGATGAGCTGTTTAAAGGTCACTTCTCACTGCTTCTGGCAGTTAATACCTGCACTGTGTGCTCTGCAGAATCGCCTACTATGAACTTAACATTCCATTACTATTGCCATTTATCTGCAGGAAAAACAAAATACTGGCACATTTCAATGAAAGTGCTCAGCGCTAAATGCTGTTTGAGTTCAACTCTGTGACAGAAAAAGGAGGCAGACAAAAGAGGAGGAGTGGTTTGACTGTACTGTTCAAGCAACAAGAGCGCAAGCAATTAGAGTGCAAGATGTCGCCTTTTTCAACTCAGATCCTAATGACAGAGTGTGAGAAACATAAAGTGACTGTAAAGAGCTCTGAATCAGCCCGGGAAATGGCAGAGTGGAGAAAAAAGACAGCACTGAAGAAAATCTGAGAGGCTTGTTGAGAAGAGAGAGAGCTGAAGAAAGCATTTTGAGGCATTGACATCGACACTCTAAAGCAGTGGAGGATGGAGTGGCATGAACCTGCAGTGCAGAGGCAGGAAAATGGAAGACATGAGAGGAAAGAAAGCAGGCAGAGAAACAATGTTCGTGTTAACATTTAGTGTCAGTGAAAATAAAAGCGTAATGAGTGGGGCAATGGATTGACCAGAGCACCCCTGGTTTTAATAAACCTTTACAGTGCTGCAAATACAGGGCAGGCCAGTCACTTCCAATGCCATTCTTGCAAATCAGAAGTGCTGCGGCCTATTAAATTTCAAGGCCTTGTTTTTGCCATACATTCTCAAATGTCACAGTCGATCTGAAGCCTGAGTGAAGTCTCAGACCCATACAGGAGAAAACGTCGAAACCCTGGCTACATGGTGGTGAAATATGCTTCTACATGCTGCAGATGACTCTCTTGTAAACACTGTGAGGAAAAGCAGACACCGCTGTTGGTGCATCATCATCTATAAATCAATATTTTGTGTCGCCATCAGCAAAACAGCCATATTTCCATAGCAAAGAAATTACACATTCGATGGGAATGGCGCCAAATGAATACAATGTTTACAGTCAGCAAGGAAAAAGGAGTTTACCCATTTAAGTGCTGTCTTTTAGGCTGTATAATGAATCAAGCGACATGGCGCCCATTTCCTGCCACCTGTCAGCAATTTATTGCCAAACCAAACCAGCGGCTTCCTGTCATCTCCTCAATTACCTTGTCTGCCAGTGGAGTCTCTGCTTTGTTAAAATATATTCTAATCTTCCTGCGATGTGGCTCGCTTATTGTCAAGGTGAAGATTCCCAAGCGAGGATGACAGCGACACCGTCAATGCAGAGCACTGACCCAGCTCCAATTTCTTTCTGATCTAATTTTTGCACGGCTGCACTCGACCACAAAGAGAGTAGAGGAAGAAGATAAAGAGGGGAGTCATCCTCCAAGTGGAAATGGCCACTTGGACAGAGCACCTGGAAAGTGGGCTGCCCCCCAGTGAAATTTCATTGGAAACAGGGGCATCAAAAGTGCTCTGCACCACTGCAGAAAGGGATGCTAGTGATCCCATGACGGTTGGAAAGGGACTGTTAACCTCGGTCTGCATGACCCATCCTATGTAGGTCAGAGGGAATAGGTTCTGCTTCGACAGCTCTACCTGAAAATGACAGATTGTGTCCTCCTTTTTTTCCCCGGCTATATCTCAAAATGACGAGGATGGACC
Organism: Arrhamphus sclerolepis; assembly: GCA_037176975.1. NCBI lineage: Eukaryota > Metazoa > Chordata > Actinopteri > Beloniformes > Hemiramphidae > Arrhamphus > Arrhamphus sclerolepis. The sequence continues at coordinate 13,943,294 of JBAMYA010000013.1, forward strand.
TTTGTGACAGATCTTTGGGTTTTACTGCAGCTGATGCTACACTGCACAGAGTCTTCAGTCCACATGGTACTATTTCTTTTAACGTTCACATAAGTAAAGCAGTCAATTTATCTTGTTTGTAGGATTTTTCAGGAACTGTGATGACCATGGAGTGAAGAAAATCTTATTGCTTCAAGTGTATCTCTCACAACCTTTTTAAAGCTTTAAGAGTACGATTCAAGAGCGAACTGTGAATCTGAATTTCCAGTCTAACCATGATAAAATGTTGTATAGGTCAGTCATTTATAGATGCAGGAAGAAGGAGTAGAATCAGAAAAGAAAAGCATAACCATGAAACTTAATTCCTGCTCAAAATCACTGAGAGCTGAATTTACTGATGAAGAACTTGAAGAACTTCAAAGTAGAATTATAGACTTAGACTCAAGACTTTATCTAATTATCTAATTGTATCTTAGTAGAAATAATTGAACACCTGAAAGGGTGAAGTGGAAGCAGTAGTGGTTAGTTTTATGGAAACTGTTGAAATGTGTGGAAAACTAATTAAAAGCCTGACACATTCTTACACTTTCAATTCATTTGAAAATATTTAATATCATATTTCAGGCATGTCTTAATTTGAACAATAAGAAAATAAGTTTAGAAATGAAAAAAAAAACCGAAAGAAAATAATAACTTTCATTTTGCAAATCTCATATTCAATATTTCCTCTTCAACAGATTTCTGAATTTTATTTTATTTTCTAAATTCAGATTGATAAGCTGATACTGGCTGATTCTGGAACCTTGGTGGGAAATTCTTCTAGATCCTTTGGGATATAGGTTTATTTCTGTACAGATGTTCCAGCTCATCCCATGGATGTCTTAGGATCTGGGGAGTTTGGAGGCTGGATCAAAGACCTGAACTCCTTTGGGTCAGTTTAATTCAATTCAGTTCATTCCAGTGGCGCCAATTCAACGTATACATCAAAGTTTTCCCAAGGTATTTTACACAGAAAGAAAACAAGTTCAGTAAAGTACAATCAAAGACAATCCAGGTCAGTTCAATTATAATCCAATTCAATGCCATTGTCAACCCAGTTAATCCAATTCATTCCAACAGAGTTCAGGTTCATAATTTGTATAATTCTAATTCATAAAAAGCAGGCTGGCAAAGTAATCCAATAGAGTGCATCAAATCTTCAATTCCCCATCCCCAACAAGGATAAAAGGCCTCCATCAGAAGCAGACTCAAGGAGGTCGACCATCTGGCTTGACCCACTGGGAGTCTGAAATGACAGAAAAAGGAGACAAACAATTGCTCTCCTGGGTTTGCTTATGTGGTTGGCCCAAGTGGGATCCAGATAAAACACTCATTTCCAGCCTATACCCATGTGTTCAGCACCTATGTACCTGAGCTTAATGATGGTGAGACTTTCACATGGGGCCAACATGTACCCCATGGACAATGCCATATGTGGCCCCATTTTACAGCCCATTTACTACAGACAGGCCCCGCATTCAAATGTTGGCTGGGTTTTTATTTTAATTGAGCCGTTCTTCCTTAGTCGTGTTTGTGGTCAAGCGGACAGGTCTCCTGGTACATGTCAGAGCTGTTTTTGGTGTGTATCGTAGTATCCTGTGTGTACTCCATGCTGGTCTGGCTGTCATTGTCGGTACGTTGTATACTACTATAAAAACAAATATGCTACAGCACACACAGAAGCTGAACAGCTCCTGCTGTTGTGACCATTTGCATTATGGGATATAGTATGTGAGGTATACTAGTCAGTTACTCACTAGTTATTTCCCCAAATAGCACAAGCAAGCCAATTGTTCACATACTAATAACGTAATCAATTAGAGATGCGCAACAGCTGCAAAGATGTCGTCCAACAAGTTTTCATACACACTTAACTGAAAAAAAAAACAACAAAAAACAAACTGATTAACTGGTTAATGTTAGGATTATATCTTACATTTTCATTCTGTCTCAGTCCTCGGAGCGCTAGTATTAGAGAGGGAGTGTTTGTAGTCTATGGTTTGGCTCCGCCCCCTAAAACCAGGTGCCACAAATGACAGAAAAGGACAAGACAAAGTAGTTTTTGTACTGTATGTCGTTTAAAAAAGGGGGACAGGCAAGAGATAATATTCTTTAATGCACCTGGAACAGTTTAGATTTATGCCACCTGGAAAGTGATGCGTCAGTGTTACTAATAACTGTTTATTTTTCTAACAGTCACCTTGTGATCAATGACTCTGACCTATATGAATAATCTTTGAGTGAGAGAAAATGTGTTAACCTGAAGGTGTTTTTCCGTTCACTTTCAAAACATTTTTTTTCCCAGAACATGAAGATGCTCCAGTTTCAACCCGCCCCACAAAGCCTTGATTGCTTTGTTATGAGTTCCTGGAAAAAAAAAAAGAAAATCTAAGAGAACAGAGATTTGAAGTGTTGCAGTGGCTGTAATCTGGGATTGTGTAAAATAATCTTTCATTATTCCGTGAGTGGGCTGAAGATAACGCACACCTGTGTGCCTCCGCACACTTTTATCGATGTTTGTGTAGTTGTTGCTTTTTAGCATTTACAGTGGAAAAAAAAACTCTTGCACCCACATGGTTGGCTGTGTGCGATTGTTGTCCAAAATTACATTTTTTACAAGCCGGGAGCAGGAGTTATATTAAAATGGATCCGATCTCGGTAGATAGTGTAGCGCGACTGTGGAAGAAAAGAGCTCTGCTAACAGAAATTCAAATCTAACTGCGACAAAAATCCAAAGAAAGAGTATCACAGCAGCAGCTGCATTATGCGACTGACAGATGCAGAAACATCACAGCGATGAGCACCGTGCACCTCAGATAAAAATAACAGAAGCTTGCAGCTACCACTCCCCACTCTGACAAAGGGAAGTCTTGAAAGAAGAAGAGAAAAATCACCCAACAGAACCGGCATATACCAGATAAAGCGTTTTTAAGCATTCTAATCCCAGTCTAAACCACCCCCTTGATATATTTTTACATTCATGGCTGATCGCACACTAATAAAGCTTTACTAACCAACTGTAGCACCAAGAACAAACAGCAGCTTCCTGTTAGTTCTGGTCAGCGAGGTTATGCGAGCCCCCCACGTAAGCCAAGTGGAGTGGAAAAACACCCTTTTCCATCCTCCTTCATCTCAAACAGCTCGTAAAGACTCATCCTTGGAGCTCATCCTTTCCCGGCCCCCGCTGCTCCCTCCTCTTCCTCTGCTGTTTGCGAGCAGTGTTGTTGTGACACTCGGCTTCCATTAAACCCCCATCAGAGCCTCTGCCAACTGTGTCACTGAGGAGGAAATTACTGCAGACCTCTTCACCCCCGCCCTCTAGCCTTCACAAGCTCAGATAGATGGATAAGATAGATGGATTAGATGGGGAGATAGAAAGATTTTTGCGGCGATTCTGCAACAGAAATTATTAAATCCAGGTTAAACTTTCTGAACAAAACACTTTAATGTTTGTGCAGCCATGTGGATCTAATGAAACAATGTCATCTAGAGGGATGTGTCTATCACTGGGGCCTCTAACCTTTTTTCACTATTTCATTCGAACAATTCAGGTTTTCCCAGACTCCACTGAGACCTGGTGGCTGGCGAACTTTGATTGCCTTCTATTTTTGGAGCTCCCTAAAATGACCTCTAATTTCTCTGTTTCATGAAAGCGCCAGAATACACTGTAAAACAGAAAAGAGCGGAGAACGCGCTGGAGATAAAAGTCATGTACTACCTTTTCTAGCATAATAAAAACGATCTGATCATATTCTGCGTTTTTGTATTAGGCTTATGCAACCTCAAACAAAAAAACAACATACAGCTTTTTCTTCCACTATGCCATTATTTATTCATTTATTTATTTATTAAAAAAATGAATCCATGAAAAAAAGAAAAAAAAAAAATCTGGATTACACTAAGTATCCGCATGATTAAATAATCTTGTCCTGTATCCCGTTATCAGTCTATTACATCATTGTGGAGGACTTTTGGCCTCTTTACAACATAACGTCAGGTCACTGAGGTCTTTGGACATTTGGTTTTGCACAGCTCTCTTAAAGTCCTGCAGCATTTCTGTCTGGTTCAGGTCTTGAAACCTCGCTAAACCTTGATTAGTTGCATTTTCTTTTTTTTTTTTTAGCCATTCTTATATAAATTTGATGGTGTTCTTCAAATCATTGTTCTGAACACCACTTAGCTATCAAATAGATGTGCTCTTCATGGTTCCTTTGGGTTCTTTTTGCCTGACCCTTTTTTATGAATAGGCATTATATGAGATTTGATAGACAGATATAGATGGGTGGATGGATGGATGGATAGCAAAAGAAACACATAAAAATACAAATGAATAGTAAAACAACATAACCAAAAAAGGAATAGGCTGAAGCAAATAGCTTATTTTTTGCCCATCCTATTCAAACAGCATCTTTTGTCAAAACATAATCTCTTAATTCAAGTTGTTCGTAAAAGAAGAAGAATGATTTGAACTGAATTGGAATATAATACGGATTTAGTTGAAATTAACTACTAAACTTTGCAAACTTTTGAGTGCTTTGAGCACCTTGAGATCACTTGAACTGAGCTGAAAATTGGACCCAATTACCGCACTTTTTCATTCTTCTTCTAATTGTGCTGTCATGGACTTGAACATTTAACATGCTTAGTGACACCTGCAGGATTTGAGATGTAGCTCTTGGGCTTCGCTGTATTTCTCTGAGCATTGCACAGTCTGACCTTGGCTTAAATTTGCAGCTCCTGGGAAGACATTCAACTTTCAGAAATACCTTCCACTTCTGAATGACCATTCACTCTATAGGACACACTGAACTCCACATGGTTTAGAAATGTTTTTATTACCATTTCCAGGTTGATGGGGAGCAGCTATTGCTTCTCTAAGACCATTGCTTATTTTTTTCCTTCTTGGCACTATATTAACACACACCTGAACGCTCCATACCAACAACCTGCCAAAAAAAAGAAAAAAAAAAGCCTTTAATACACATCTTCACACTTTAATCGGGACTTACCTGTCTGGACTTGAGACTTGCCTGCCTTGATTCAGGACTTACCTATCTGGATTTATGACTTGACTAAAGACTTGCCTGTCTTGACTTGACTCGAGACCCACGGCTTGCCTGTTTTGACTCAAGACTTATATGTGGACTTAACTCAAGACTTAACCTGTCTTGACTTGAAACTTGACTTGAGACCTGTATGTCTTGACTCAAAACTTGCCTGTCTGGACTTAAGAAATTACTCAGGACTTACCTATCAGGATTTGAGACTTGACTCTCTTGACTTGAGTCAAGACTCACAACTTGCATGTTTTGACTCGAGACCTCTCTATCTTGACTTGAGACTTGCCTGTCTGGACTTGAGACTTGACTCAAGACTTGCCTGTCTTGACTTGAGACTTGACTCGAGACTCACAACTTGCATGTTTTGACTCGAGACTGAACCTGTCTTGACTTGAAACTTGACTTGAGACCTGTATGTCTTGACTCGAAACTTGCCTGTTTGGACTTGAGACATGACTCAGGCTTGACTATAGACTTATCTGTCTTGACTTGAGACTTGACTGAAGACTTGTCTGTCTGGACTCCAGACTTAACTCTGGGCTTCACTTGAGACTTGACTCAAGATTTCCCTGTCTTGACTTGACTCAAGACTCACAGCTTGCATGTTTTGACTCGAGAACTGTCTGTCTTGACTTGAGACTTGCCTGTCTGGACTTGAGACTTGAATCAAGACTTGCCTGTCTTGATTTGACTCGATACTCACAACTTGCATGTTTTGACTAGAGACTTAACCTGTCTTGACATGAGACTTGACTCGAGACCTGTCTATCTTGACTTGAGACTTACCTATCTGGACTTGAAACCTCACTAAAGACTTGCCTGTCTTGACTTGACCTAAGACTCACAACTTGACTGTTTTGACTCAAGACTTAACTCTGGAACTGACATGAGACTTAATCTGTCTTGGGTTGAGACTTGACTCAATGTACACACTTGAGACTTGTGAAATCACGACTTGTCCCCTCCTCTGGCATGATGAAAAACAGAAATGAATGGTGTGTTGTGATTTTACAGAAATAAAAGGACTGAAAGAAGTAACAGTAACTTATGTGGATGACTATAAATGAAGGAGGGAAACAAAGATTAAAAATGAGCTGCTCTGACCGAGTTACAGTACTGTTTTAAATTAAATAAATAAAGAAGAAGAAGAAAAAAAATCCTTTTGCCACAGCCATAAGTAATGCAACACCAGAGGCTTCCGCAACAGATGTCACACAGCATTCCCGCGGCTGCAAGCAGACGCAGTTAAAACAAGCTTGTCAATTATGGCTGGGATGATGAAAGTCTTTTTGCAATCCACATGACTGAGAGGAGGACCACAGAAAGGCGTTGGTGGAAACTTGGTCCATATGGAGGCCACATGCACGTGGGTAACACACTCAGAATCATGGCAAACAATTTAATTAAAAAGAATCATTGTTTTAAACTTGTAATTGAGCAACATGTGCGCGCAGATTGTGCAGCGCGAGCAAAATGCCCCCACCCTCCTAAATACGAGGAGGATGGATTTTTCAATAAACAATGGTTTGTGGAAAAACTAGATAATGCTTTGCAGCTGAGTTATTATTAGCCAATATCAAACTCGTCCTTCTCCTGCAGCTGCAACAGACAGTACAAGGTCCTTGTCATTGTCCAGGAGTCAGGTGCAAGAAAAAGAAAAATTGGGAAATTAAGCATAAATCAAATTCTCTTCACTGGGCCGGGAGAGAGCTCAGCTGCTCTGCAGGAAGTCTGAGAAATATTTCTTTCATTCTGCACCGGTGTGCCCATAATTCAGTGCTGCTACTTGAAGCTCGCCATGGTATTCACAAACACAGCTCGATCCTTTATTATTACTGAAGAGGGCTTGGAAAGAAGACAGCCATGCAGAAGGGGGGTGGGGGGTGGGGTGGGGTGAGGGGGGTTGTCAGTTTAACAGAATATCAAACACTATCAGGATTTGTTCAAGCTTTACTTTCACCACGTTTCTCACAGAAAGATGCCTGACATCGAGTCAAGTGAAGTCAATGTTCATTTTTTAGAGCACTTTTTTTTTCCTTTTTTTTGATAAACAAAACAAAACAAACCCTCCATTGACCAAAGGTGTTCTACAGGTTAAAGCAACCCATTTTTTCTGTAAAAAGAAACTCAAATCAAACGTTTGGAAAAATTAATTAAAAGGACCAATTTAAACATTCATAAGCTGAATTTTGACATCAGAAACCTTTTTTTTAAAGAAACAAGAAGGATCTTTTCATCACAGGAAGTAACAAAAATGACTTAAGAAATTCATAAAGTATTATTAAACTGAATTAAATAAAGTTCTGGAGAAGAAAAAAAACAACAAAACTTAAAAGGACCAGAAGGTCGGGCTTACAGCTTTGAATATTTCTGATTGAGACATCTCACATTCAGCATCCATAATAGCTCCAAAACATCCTGTTAACAAAAAAGAGAATATTTAAAAAAAAGAAAATCAGTGGTTGAGATCTTATATTTGAGTGTCTAAAGTGACATTGCAGGAGGAAATAATTACACTAAAAACCAGTTGCTGTAAATGTAGTGCTAAAGAAATGCTGTAAGATGTGGTCGAGCAAGTTCCCGAATGAATGAGGAGGGGAAATCTGCGATTGTGACAACATATGGACCGTAATGTTACGGGTGTCACGACAAGTCTTATATAATAGCAGCGCTTTCGGTTTAACGAATGGCACGAAAGAAAAAAAACAACAACCTCAAAGCAAAAATGAGAAGCATGGGGATGAACAACGGGACAACAGGGGGCAAGTGGAATGACAACGGACTCGCAGGGGAGGAAGAAATGATAGAAGGAATCGTCCACAGGCATTGGTCCAAATGTGAAAAAGAGCACCAGACCAAAACTTAAAGGAGCATTCTGGGGATAAAACAATAAAGCTTTGTTTTGTCCTATTAGGGACCAAAAAGATCAGTTTTAAGCAGAGGTCATGAATTATATTCCTTTTGTATCTATTGATAGTAGTTTGTGCAACATCAGCAGTCTATAGGTACATATGAAATTAAAATGAAAGGCTTAAAGTGTTTATATATTTTGATCTCCACTGCCTCATGTGATAACAATTTCTGCAAAAGATGTTTTCTGTTCGAACTCAAAACTGCCTCAATTCATGTTGTTTGTGTCGCTAATCAAAGTTGACGCTCCGTAGCATCCAATGACGGGTTGACTTAACTCTGGAATGTTCCTTTAAGAAAACAAGACAGTTTGAGAAGACTCAAATAAAAATTCAAACATACTTTTTTCTCCTTTCAAAAAAATAAAAATACAGCTAATTTAACTGCTGTGGGACCAGTGCTGCAGCCCAAGTAGGGCAGAGCGACTTAAAGTTCTCTAAATCTACCAAAGACCTCTGTGGAAACGCAAAAGACCGAGACTGAAGGAATATTTCCGCTACCTCAAAAAGCCCCCAGCCATTTAAGTTCTGAGTGCTGTGGTCGAAATACGCCTACATTTGTTTTCAAAATAGCAGGGAGCCTTGTGGGTCTGCTGCTGGCTGCTTTTATAGATTTTTTTTTTTTTTTTGTGCCTGTTTATACAGTATTTGGGAATATTGTCTATGGATTTTCAAATGGGGGGGCTCAGCTGTTGTCGAATCTTATATATAAAAAAAGATAATTAACCATGGCATGGCATGGGAATCTGCTGTCAGCAAATGCACAAAACTATAGCTTGTGCATATGCTGCACTGAAGAGTTGGAAAACATCTATCGGGTTCAAGGAGGAGCTCTGACGAGCTCTGCCTCCGTATCATTTTTAGCCCTTCGAAAGAATCTCTGGCCGTGATGGAAAAGGTTCAAAACACGTCACGAAATCCCAGCTAGCGGGTCATCTTCCCCCGTTATCTAATATGATCTAATCTCTCGCTTTTTCCTCCTCTGGCAGAGGACACATGGGCAGTCGGCAAAGCGTGTCAGGGATATTGGATGTGTTATGGTGGTGTTTGCTAGAGGTGTCTTCCTCAACTTCGCCTTGGTTTCTGATGAGCTGAGGGACCGTTATTCCCCAGGTGATCCAGACTGAGATTAACTCTGTTGATTCCCAGCGTGTCATTTCCTAATGTGTGTGTGTGTGTGTGTGTGTGTATGTATGTGTGTTTCTTCATGAAAACTAGTAACCTCAGCCAGGAACTGGTGAATTTTTTATATTTATCTCTGACTTATTTATTTTTATTGCCGTGCATGTGTTTTGTTCTTGTATTTCTACAGACGAAAAAAAGCTCAACATTACTTCTTTCCTGATGCAACCTTCAGATTCCTTTTCTTGTCTTCAAAAAAAAAGTTGGATCAAGAGGTTTCACCAGCAGTCGTGCTAAAAACAAAGACATGGCGGTATAATGCTCCATCAGGAAAAACCGAACCTGAAACGCTGCCTTGAAAATCTTGTTGTAATTATCTGTTGAATAGCACTGGCAGTCTTTTTGTTGAAGGCATTAGTTACAGACACTTAGTGTGCAATCACAGAAAGGGGAGCTTATTCAGCACCTTTTTTTTTTGGGAGCTATGGGGGACGCAAAAATGGACAAATGGGCGGAGCAAACGAGGCTGGCAGCTGGTTGGAAAACACCCACCTACCCCAGTCACCACAAGAGAGAAGAGCTATTTTGGCTTGGTGACTATGTTTTCTAAGTATTAAATTCACAGCTCAGATATCGTGTTCACTGTTCTACCAACAAGCTGACACCATAGACTGTGGTGCAGCTGTCACTCAAAAGCACCTCGTACAGTTGTCATGGATCAAGCTGTGGAGACCAAAACTGTTTTCTTCTTGTTCTTCTGTTGTATTGTTTTGTTTTGTCTTTTGTCCCAGGCTGTATTTATGTTTATTTGTGCTGTAAGGATGTTTAGTCATTCAAGGAACTGCACATTTCAACGACGACGTCAGATTTCTGGACGTCACCGCGATGTCATGTTGCTGAACAAAAAGTATATAATACATTTAACACACAATAGACTTTTGCTAACAAGGTAGCCCGCTAGCTGAATGACATTCACATGATTCATGTTCATCCTTCAGCCACTCACAAAGCCAGTAATTCCTCAAATGACCACTAGGGCCTGGCTCCAAAAAAACAAATCAATCTGTATTGACCTTCATGTTAAAAACGGCACAGGAGTAAATTTTTTATTTACCACAGTAAAAGTTAATTAAGTACACTTTTATAAAACCACAAATTGGTTGTTGTCATTGATGTCATCGTGTTAGCTACAAATCTGAATTCAGGGAGCGGAGTTTTCACATAGAACAGCATGGAAGTATAGGGTTTCTCAGATATATTGAAGCTTTATTATTCAAGGCTGTAATAGTTAGTATTTAGCTCTTTATTTAACAGGGAACCATTGTAATGAAGCTAGAACATGCTCTAGTTAGCACTAGTGCTACTTCTTAACTAGGGTTGGGCATTGCCAGTTCCTACCAACACGGTAATGTGTTCATGGGAACGAAGAAGTGGCTTGAAAGCTATTCTTCAGAAACCTATGGGTAGGACTGCAGCGTACTTCAGTGATTTGATCATGCAGCCCATGTAATGAGGCTACGGTCCTCCTGCAGCGGTCATGAGTTTGATTCCAGACCGGCAACCCTTTGCTTTCTGTCTTTCTCCATTCTCTTTCTGCCTTGTTTCCACGTCAGTCTCATCTGTTATTAAAGGCCACTAAAGCCAGAAAAATCTTTTAAAAACAAACAAATAAATAAATAACCCATGGGTGACATCACAGAGGGTTTGTCCAGTTCTTAGTACACTACAGTCTGCCACCTGTCCTCCTGCCAGATGCTTACTGGAATAGATCCCATTCAGGCTTTGGACCCCCCCCCATCTTGGTTTTAATAGTGTGATTGCTTTACTGCATTTCACTCATAAAGATAAAAAATCTGCCCCTCCCCTACAGCCTTGGTGCGACAGACCTCTCCTGTGGGCCTCTGATGGATGGCTAGCATTATTTTTATACCTGTAACACAATCAGCCCGCTTGGCCTCTGTGTGCGTGGCATGTGAGCTCTTTTAACATAACTAAAATTACAGCCATGTAATATCTCATACTGTACACATGAAATTGGAGGTGAAAGATCATTTACTGTATTAAATATGCATGACTTGTTGGGGAATACTGCACACAAGCATCAGTCATGTCTGGGACAAGCAGGAGTACCCGGCTTATGTTGCATGCAGTCGCTCTGTTAGCTCACAGGAGCTAATTGTAATTTATTCCAACATCAGCGCTTATAATGAAGATGAAATGTTATGTTTTTTTTAACTTGTATTAGTTGTTGACTTTATTGTTCTTTAGAGCAACAAACCTTTTTTTTTCTTTTTTTTAAAAATAAAAGTGCACGTTGAGAAACTGCTCAAGATTCAAAAAAGTCCATGTGGGTCATAAATCTTAAAAATAGACTAATTTAGGATTCGTTCCCCTGCCCCTAAAGCTTAGAAGGTTTAACTAGAGGGTTCTAACAAATAAATTATGAAATGCCTGCAGTTTTTCTTTAGTTTTTTTCTCATTTTCTTTGATAGAGATAAAGCAGATACAATATTAAATCCTTCCCAAATTAGTGGCCAATGTATAATTCAGAAGGTGGTGAACATCAGCTGCGCTGAAAGCAGCCGCTAATGAGATGTGGGCAAACTGCATCTAGGTAATTGTCCTCCTCTGTCTCTCTTTGTCCCTCTTTCTCCTTTCTGTCCTTTCTACCACCCCCTCCCTCAGAACCCATAAACAAGCTGTATGCCTTGTGCACAGACTGGATTGGGATGCCGAACACATGGCCCAGCACAACAAAGACAGACATTTTCATCACAAACAAAGCCAAGTATTGTACAGAAGACTTTTTTTTTTCTTTTTTCACTAATTGAAACCATGCGTTCTTTGTAATTTCCCAAGTTGTTACGATATCACCAGATTAACCATGTGAAGAGGAAGCATCAAACGACTGTGTAATCGCTCTGTTTTTGTTCATTTTTGCAAATCTGCTTTTGCTTTCCAAACCACTGACACACGATTGGTTGAAAGGCATTTTTTTGTCCAGATGTGGTGCCAGACGCTCCTTTACCATTCACAGCGGACTGCAGTGGTAAAGTTTTTGCACTGTAAAGCAACATTGGTTTGCTAAATTACAAGAGATGCCCATGAATCATGAATTGCATAGAATAAATCAAAAACAAAACAGCCTTATCATTTACCCCTCTGAGAAACACTCAGAGGTTTGTTTTGCATTACATTAGTGTCTGAATATGATTTAAACGACTGTGACTTATGGTGTGTTTTAGTGTCTGTGATGAGGCAACTCCCTGTAATCGGTAGGTTTAGCAAGTCAACTCTACACCCATGTTTCTTAAAAGGTTTCTGCATCCTAATTCAGGGGTGTCAAACTCTATTTCATCCTAAGGCCACATCAGCGTTACGGTTCCCATCATGGGGCTTTCTCAGCCAGCTGTGTCAGATTTCCCATTATTTATTGGAAGAGCCTGTTTCTGGTCAGGACAAACCCGCCTGTGCATTTAGCATATGCTAATTTCAAAATGTACGATCTATAAGTAATGTTCACAGTACTGAATAGTAAGTCTGTGTGGGTAACTTACTATTAGGGCTGCGCAATATATTGAACATTTATTTTATCACGGCGTCAAATAATAAGAATTATTGCAATACATGCTGGTTTACTATTTTACTTTATTAGTGTAATGCGTTCACTCTTTTACTGTCCGAGGTGCCAATTGTTACTGTAGCATCCTTTTTTTTTAAACAGGATCAGTGGAAATCATTTTTGAGCCAGACCTGCGGTGGCTATTCAAGGAACTGCATGTTTTTTGGAATTGCAAAATTGAATGAATTTGTCAAAACCAGATTGTAAATGGTTTGCTAAGAACCATTTACAGGTTTATGAAGAACTTCAGAGCAGCGATGTGGTGCCTCTGAACAAGCTGATCTGAAAAAACAAATCTTTCCATGTGAACAATTACGTTGCTCCCAGAGGTCAATGTTGTTCCTTCAGAGAGAGGCTTTTTTCATATTGCAGCCTGCACTGATATGCCTCATTGAGTCTCATGGTGCGAATGTTGTGTACTTCATTGGTTTAGACTGTGAATGAAAGAATATCAAAGTTGACTGAATGTGAACCAATAAATGAAAAGGTCAGTAAATGCCTAACAGACTGAGATCACATCATTCGCTAACAAAATGAGTGGTGCATCGAGACAGTAACAGTGACCTCATGGGTCCAGGAGTTTTAGACATGCAGCTTTTCACAATTTCAAATTCTTTAAGCCAATATTTTTAAGATTTGGGATATCAAACTGACAAATGACCTGTTAGTTCTCACAAATCAACAGAAAGCAAAACTACATTTTTGATAGAAAATTAAAGTTTAACAGTAAGTTTCAGCAGCACTGAGGTTAGTAACTCCATTATATATGTGGATGTTAGAGGCTTGCATCCCATCGTAGGGAGGTTCATGTATTTACCTTTTATTTTTATTACCTGAAAACATAAAATGCCAGTGAATGACTCAGTCACTAAATCTTTGGGCTGTCACAGATAAAAGATCACCATCGCGAAAGACTCATTGGGATATCCTTTGTCTTTTGTCAAAATCTGGTGTCCTACGTCCTGTAGTGTGAGCGATTGGATGCTGGCTGTCACACTGGTCTCGTGATAAAAGACAACATAATATAATTTTCTAATTGTGCCAGAAATCCTATGACTCTGTCTACTTAGTAACCAATTAAAATGCAGCTATGACATATTGATATGTCATATTGCCTCTTCTCCCTAACCATGACTGGGACCATTTTCATTGCTTCTTTTTTAAAGGATTTCCGGCACATAAAGGCTACCACAGAGCAATGTATTTTCATGTGTTTGTTTACTGTCAGCGCATACCGATGAGGCACTTTGACATCCATCTTATGATTCAAAGGATTCATTTAAAGCAGTAAAGATCTGCTCAACAATGCTCGCTGGTGGGGGCGAATGCATCTCCACCAACACCAAAGTTTCAGTTCTGTGTCAAGAAGGGCAATAAAGAAAGCATTTCTCTGCAAAAAACTACCCAGGATAGACTGAAATTCTGCAGGAAATGCATATATTGGAGAGCACAAGACTGCTGAGAAGTTATTTCCTCCTTCTAGTTGGGCTAACACATCATGGCATTGAAATTTTCGATCTGTTGCCAGACAACTCCCAGATTTTAAATCTTACTAAGAACCAGTGGTGAACTTTAAGAAAGTGGGTGGACGAGAAGAAAATTACAAATTGTGATCAACTCAGGGCACAAATGCAGCAAGAATGCATCTCCATCAGGTAGGATTTGGATAAGGAATCAATATCTAGCATGCCAGAGGCAAATGCAGAAGTTTTGAGGAAGGGTTAATGCTTTAAACACGAACTCTGAATAAACCTCACCTATTTGCATTTCAGATGCTGCAAATTTCTCTTCAGTCTACCGATGGAAACATGCGGAAAACACGATCTGAGCCACCCCAGACAAATACCTGCTGCTGAAGCAGCTTCTTCTTTTATAGTCTCAGGCCTTCCTCCAGGATATAAAGACCAAGCAGGAGGATTTGCTTCCTTTCATCCCCGGGAGCATTAGAGGGGTCAGACGCTATGTTGGACGATAAGGCTTTCAAAAGCATTTGTGGTTCTTTTTCATCCCAAAGGTGATGGATGGGGTTGGGGTCAGAGCGCTCCAAAGTCACGTTTTTCTACAATAAACCACAACATCTTAACAGAGCTGCCTGTGAGTGACTATGGAGTGTCAAAAATGTCGGTGAACTATGGCACACAAAACATTTGAGCACCATTTGTCAAAAATATGTTCTCATGAATAAAAGATGACTTGACTGTACTTATGCCAACTTTGTATCTGATCGCTCAAACAACAAGTTATTTTACATGATCACAATGTCCTCTTTAACACAGTTGAAGAAGTGATCACCAGTCATCCTTTATGTGGTGAGGGAAGGAGGGCATTGAGACAGTTGAACTATTCCAGACCTGCACAGTTCTTGCCCACTCACATCACTTTCATGAACTGAAAAACATTTGTTGTCTTGGTGTGAACAAACTAAACTGAGCAACAGTGTCCAGACTTTGTTACATCAACTCTTTTTGACTCTAAAATAATATAATAAAATGCTAAACTTTCTCAAAGATTAAATGCTGTTAAACATCATGCATAGTCTTTACGCACATGGTCTTTAATTACTCACTTTTTCCTTAAGTGAGTGCATTCATTTCCATTGACAATGGCTGTTATCACGTTATGACATATCATTGTACATTTAAGTGCTACATTTGTGACACCCCCCAACCCGACATTCATCTACCTCCCACTGCCTCGCCTGAAGCTCATAATATTTGCTGTAGCAAAGCTCTGGAGCCCATGACGGGGTATTTGGGCCAGCTCTAGAGCGCCAGTGTTGACTGAGAGTAAATGGACCTGGTGTTTGGAGAATCATGTTTTGGACATCCGCCATGTCCGCGCCTTTGCTTTAATGCGGTTTTAATGGACCTGATGCAGCTGCAAACTATAAACCCAACTGACAAGTCTTCAGAAACTAGCTACATTCAGATCAGAGAATGATCCATTAATAGTTGTCTCTGACAACCATTTTCAAATGTGGCACCTTCCTTTGTAAAACATTTATATAAAATGAACAAAAAAAAAACAAAACAAGCACAATGAGAGTGTCATGTTATCTTACAGTACATTTCTTGATGGTAATTAAAGCAAAGGTCAGGACTATGTTTTTAAGCAACCTTCATCACCTCCTACTGTTTCAGGTCAACATGTACATCATTCTGTGAACTAAAACAATCAATAGTATTTTTCAGCTGTATCGTTGATATCCAGAAATATGGGTTCATCGTGATTTATTTGAATCACAGGTTGATAGGCTATGCAACCCAATGGGCCCCCCCCCAAAAAAAAAAACAAAAACAAAAAAACAACAAAAAAACAAACAAAAAAAAAACACAAAACAAAACAAACAAAAACAAAAAACAAAAACTGGAATCCAGTGTAAAGTGCATATACAGAGATGACCTCCCATATGTTCTTCATGTTCTGTTGAGAATGAAATATTGGTATGGGAGATTTGCAAATCACTGCACTCTGTTTTACACTGCGTCACAGATTTTCTTATTTGAACTGGCGTTGCATAATACAGTTTAAGTTTAGTATTTTCAGCCATCATCTCTATTAATCCAGATAAACTTGGACTTGTTAGGAAACTCAATCTGGGAAAAGCATAAAATCTAGTATAGTAAGGTCTCTAGACAGGTCTAGGAGTTGCTGGCTGGATGGACGGATGGATGGGTGGATGGATGGGTGGATGGATGGATCCTTCTGTTTGGTTTCCTGTGCAGAAACACCACCACATGTCAATTATCTGAAGGGGTAAAGAAATCCTTTACGTCCACATTGGTGAGAAAAGTGCATGCTTGTCTTTGTCTGAACACACCAAAAAAAAAAAAAAAAATACATACGATACATAGAACACATCTCAAATTCATTCCTATTGGCCTTGTATGTTGGATTTCATAAGTTATGCCTGCTTGAATAAATGTTCAAGAGATGCTAAACATTTTAGGCTGTTTAACACTTTCCTTTTTTCTTTTAGCCAAGCAGAGTTATGGCCATGTTATAAAATTACCTCAGCATGGAAGTAGAAAACAGGAATTTAGGGGGCTGTTGACATCCACTTTAAAAGAAAAGTCCACTTTCCCCCATTTTTCTCAGACAATGAGCTTGTTGACAGTCCACATGTCAGCCGGAGGTCCCAGTTCCCGGGGGTCTCGGGTCTACAGGACATGTTGACTTGTCGTTTAGTGCTCTTTCGCTGCTCAGCCACAAAGTCTGTACAGAAAAAGAGCCACTTCAGCATTTGGACTTGTTAAAAATTTAATCATAACCAGCAACGGCATCAGTCATTGCTGATTGATACAAGTACGTGCACTTTGGCTTCAAATGTTGGTTCTTCACAGTGTGCAGCACTTTTTACATGTTACCTAATTTGACTTGCATGGGTGAATTATTTCTAAGATGCATATGATATGTAAAAAAAAAAGAAAAAAGAAAATTACATGTGTTGGAATGCGCACCAATAGAGGTTGGCCATCACCCCAGGCAACCGTATTAACAATTAAATTCAGCAACTGCTGCAAAAATGATTACCTTATGAGACCATATGGGTCTAGAAAGCAGAGGCAGCTGCGAAGCTTAACTAAGTACATTTACCCAAGTCACTGTACTCAGATAAATATTTAAGTACTTCTACTCTGCTTGACTATTTCCATATTCAGCAACTTTCGGATCTTGCTCCTGCAGTTCTACTGCAGTTTGATGCAATACTCCTATCTCACAGGAAGACCTCTATGGAGTCAGCAAATCTGAACGTGAACCACCTATGGTCATTTAACAAGAGACTTAGATGCTCACAAATGTTAGAAAAGACATAATAAAAGCAAGCTGTGCTGTTGAGGTGTCGAAGGTAGTTCAGAATAAAGACCATTTACTGTATCAGGTTAAAACGCAGCATGTAGTAAAGGATTTCACCTTGCTCCACATTTCTCCTCCAATATGAAAAGTGACAGTGGAAGCCCAGACACAACAGCACACAGAGTATAACTGGCAGCTCGGCTGTGATGTTCTCTGAGGTAAAAGAGAATGTAGTGTGCAGTTGTCTGCGGTACAGATCAGCATATTGCAGCGAGAGCTTGAGCCATTTTGAGGCACAATACATCAAACTCTCCACACAGATGAGTCACATTCCTCTCCTGAGAATTTTCCTATCCCCCAAACTGCTTAAATACCAAAGTGATGACAAAAGGTGCATGGTCATATAGGAGCAGATACATGAACTGCCACATGGCCATCACATTTGTCTTGATACCATCAGTGACATTTAAAGAAAAAGGTCTCAGTCGAGGGATATAAAGTAGTATTTACAGTAGCTGAAAACATGGTCTCATGTAAAGAGTGAAATCATGGTGCAGGTAGAAACATAAGTCCTTTTTAGACTCCTTGTCTTCCTTGTAATGTTGCTATTTGCCTTTGGTCAATTGCACTTAACAAATGAAAGCCGCATAGTGTCAAATCTGTATTTCCATACAAAAAGCCAGTTTGTTCCACCTCTGTAGCACCTTTATACCACCCCGTTGGGTTGTCTGAATGACCCCAAAAGTGGAACATTTTGTTCTCAGGCTGTACTGCCTTTGGGGGGTAATAACAGAACTGTAAAGTGTAGGAAATAAGTGCTGTGTGTCTTGATCATGCGTAAAGATGTGACTGGGGTGCTGCAAAATCCATGTGAAGGATGAAATCAAAATCAGTCCATCACAGGTGCGGTGAGAGACTGACATCAGCTTCAGTCCATTGTCAGAATATCTGTAACAAGGAAGATAAGTAAACTAAAAATTCCTCTCCCCTTTGCCAAAAGCAACTGGGATACAGCCAATGTATCCCAGTGTAAATCCCACCTTAATCCACAGTGAGATATAACAAGTGTACACACATCTACATAATTTTAGATTTTAAAAATATAAAGACAGAAATAATAACAAAAGAAATATCAGAATTTTCACATCTGTAATGGGATCTCCTAAAAATATTTAATAATTATGGCTATTTTAAATAAAAAAGGATCAAAAGGAAAGCCAATACAGAGCATCTTTCAAGCAACACCATCAACAGTGAAGCATGGTGGAGGTAGCATTATATTTAGAGGCTGGTTCTCTTCAAGTGGGACACTTTTCAAGATAGATGGGAAATTCATTAGGTCCATTAACCAAGATAGTTTGGCGCAAAAGCTGTCAAAAGGTTGAGAATGAAGAGGAATTTCACTTCCCAACACAAGACCCAAAGCACACATAAAAATCAACCAAGACATGGCTTCAGAACAGGAAATTCAAAGGATTGGCCCAACCCAGTCAGAGCTCAGATGTTGAAAACTTCTGAAAACTCAAAATTTGAAGAAACATGAATGATTTTCCTCGAAGAGTGGGATTCCAAAGTCTGGATGTGTGAAGACTTGATGCTGTAATAAAGGTAAAAGCTACTTCCACCAGCAACTATTTCTGTTTGTTGGAATATTGAATTTAAGGTGTAACAAACCTGACATTTATGTTGCTTTAGATGTCTTTAAGTTTAAAAGGAAAAACCATCAACTTTATAAGGGCGTGTTCATTTTGTATCCACTGTAGATGGTACACTGCACTGATGGTCAAAGAAGTGTCACATTTTCATTCTAATTAACATTGATTAATGGATTACATATTTGCACGTAACCCCTAAATCATTACATTTACAGGAGCCCTTATGTTTGGGACCTAACTGTGCTTGTCAGATATTTAGGTTGAGATCATTCTGGGTGAGTTCATAGTGGTGTTTTAAAAAATTCCATTGCTTTGAATCAAACCCCAATCCCTTTTGACTAACTGTCTGATGTTCTCTGCCTGTCCATTGAATGTTGTCACAAACTGAACACTGTCTATTGTCTTGTATCCGCATTCTGGAAAAAAACAGATATGATATGATTTCCTGGAGTTCAGTTTTTAAATCCCTTTCCTGGTGACAAAGTTCTCATAATGGTCAAAATTGCCCAAAAACCTTGAACTACCACGGATGGAAGCCACCGGCGTTGGTGTTTCTGTCTGTTTCCTGTTTTTTATGTGTGGAAAATCCCCTGGCAACCATAAAAAACAAAACATAAAAATCCCGTAATCCTCATCCCTGACCCTGACCACACCTAACACATGTCACCAGGACATTGTCCCCACCAAGAAGAACAGTTCAAAATTCTGCCGACATGTACATACATGTCCTCACTGTGGTTATTGTCTGCATTGGTGTAAAAAAATAAAACTCATCATTTATGTTAGATTCTCTTTTATTTCAGCATTTTCATACAACACTTCTGCAAATGAGACATTAAAATGGGCGCGTTGGTTGCACTAACACTCAGACGGATGAAGAACTATGAACTAAATCTTCTTATTGTCATTCATGACTTTTAAAACTTGGCATCAGAAACTATCCAGGGACTCAAAGGTCACGGCTTTTCATCATTCCAACAGACAATCTGCTCAGCAAACAGCAGCGTAGCCTTTCAAAGTGTCCTTGGACAAGCTTGCGAACCCCTGCCTGCTCAACTCGCTGCAAACCACTTAGAATATGAGTGTCAGCTAAATGCCTTAAATGCAAAATACATGCCATTTTTCACGCAAATCAGATGCAGCAAAAATGATGAGATTTTACCTTGTGCTAGCGATATTCTGCAGTCAATTATTTATGTGTTTGGGATCAGAATAAAATCCTTTTTCTGCTTTGGATCACTGATTTCACACAAAACAGCAGTTAGCATTTACTAAAGTGGCAAATGACTTTTGTTATCTATGTCAATAAAAAAAAAAAAATAAGTTGCTCATTTTATTTTTGTACAATCATGTGTTTCACAATTAGAACTCTCATAAAGCATCTAATTGCCTCATGTTTTGATTTGAAACAAGTCAGATATATCACAAATGAAGAGTGCCCGGCTGAGTGGTTCAGCTTATCAGAGGACTGCCTGCTTAGTTTATTGCAGTGTGTTCCCTCACCATCCATCACCTTTTAGCACCACTGATTATCCTGGCAAAAGATAATTACGCGGGATGGCGCTGCACTGCAAACAGGAACATGGACACTTATCTGGCCAGCTGCACGGCATGAAGCAAGTGTGTGCAGGTCTGACCTCAATGTTGTGACCTCATGCTATATGATTGTGCAAGAGTGTGTCTGAGTTTGTGAATATTTAACTAAGGAGCTAATAGACTGTACTTAAAGAACTGGACAAACCTCCTGTGATGTCATCCATTGGTTTTCTGGTGATAGCGTTTGAAGACTCTTTTTGATCTAACGCTGGGGTCGCACTGTAGTTTCAGCCAGCTCAGATGTGCAATCATGGGAAAAATCGGCCATCGAATCTCAAAACTGGTGGTCTTGCTTCTATCCTTCATCTTTCCTTCTGTCTTATTGTAAGATCTGTCTTGCGATCAAAGGCGGATTGCAACAGATATCAGCAGCGTCAGAAATTTGGAGGAGTCGTCTCAGAGTGTGACGACTGTCATTGTCTCTACGATCTCTCTCAACTAACCAATAGGCACTGCTAACCATTAAAAAAAAACTATGGAAAAATAACTGAAAGATGAGCCCTGGCTTCATGGCTTACAATGTAACGTGTTTCACTTTGAAGCTTATTCGTTCAATCTGTTGCACAAAACTGAAAAGATAAAAAACAATGATAAAGTAAAATGAAGAGATAAACTAGTTCAGAATGCAGGTGGTCACCTTGACATAGAGCCCAGTAAACCAGTAATAACACCAAATGAATCAGTCAGTGCTGTGGATAAATTAAAAAGTTTTGACCCATGAAAAGCTCCAGTATGTGATAAAGCTTAATGGGGCAGCATTATTTCCAAAATAATTCACTTCAACCTTGTCGGCTGTTTAGAGCCGTTACCAGCTGTGGCTGAGAATAGGGTGTGTGAGGTGAAATGTCTGGATGATGTCACAAAAACGGTAAGTGAAAAGAAGCAAAAGAAATAAAAAGCTGCACTAAGCTGCAAAATGTGCCAATAACTCATCAGCAACTTCCTTACTCTAAAAATAGAAGCTTGATTCTTTGTTATACAGACATACACCAACAAAGACCACATGATAACTTGCAATTTCAAGGTTATCAGAACAATAAAAATCACATTTTTGCTGAGCATTTCTCCTGTGATTTGTAGACACTGATTAGATGTTACAGAAGAATATGGATATGGGAATTGAACCCACTATTGCTAGCAACTGTTATATTCCTCTGATACTAAAACAAAGGACACCACAGTCGACAAAAGTATTGATCTTAGAGAAAAATAGAGGACAAGCTTTACCTTTGTAGTAGTTGGAGCTCTGAGCAAAAGTGCCTGAGCATGCACAAGCACAAAAAAGTGTAATCTTCATTTACGTTATCCTAGTTTTCCATTCTTAGACACCTCTTTTTGGCAACACACAGTCTCCATATATAAAACAATTCATATGAAGCACAGAACCCACATAGCAAACAGTGCTTGGCCTAAACACTTTCACACCTATAATGTGTTCAACAATTGTCCCTTTAACTTTGCAACACTCCAGCCTATGAAATATTAGTCCACATCTGCCTCTTATAGCACATGCCAAAACCTAATTTTGGCCTTGTTCATGAACTTTGGGGCATATCTGGCCCACCTAGCACTTACCAGTCCCATAACTAAGCCCTATGTGACAAAAGTAGCCAAAGCAAGGCCCTGACTAGGTCCAAATGTCTCTGCTGTCTTGGAACGGATAAAATGACAACGTCAACCTTTCACCTGAGGCAAAAAAAGAAGAAAAAAATTAAAATTTAAACTGTTTTGTTATGTGAGATGTGTTCAGACCATGCTACCGCCCATCTTCCAATTCAGTTCATATCAATTCAGGTCAGTTTTACTTTATTAATCCTCTAATCCAGTATCGATTGGTTTAAGGGGGTCAGCATCTCAGCTACTTTAAAAGAGTGTGGCTCTTTTGAAATCGGTCATACAACTTTGTGCTACTCACTTTAAGAAGCCCACCCCGAGGAAGCAGAGACACCGCCCCCTTCTCGACAGAGCGTGCCTTTTTTGATAGTTGTCACACACTGCTATGCTGCACTTTTAAAAGGCGAAGCAAACATGGTAAAATGTGTAATAATGTGCAATAAACATGGGGAATCTGGGTAATTCTGCTCAGGTCTGCGATGTCCCAGTACCCTACAAGTCTGAAAGGCTCATTCGATGACAGATTCTCAGACTTTGGTGCCCCCAAACCTACATGAATATTCGATCAGTATTCAGTCAGTCAGACATAGAGTTTTTCTCTTTTCTCACAAAGCTCATGAATATTCTAAAATGAAAAGAGCTCCAAATTAGCACGGTAAAAGTTGATATTATTATATACGCAGATGAAATAATTGGCTGGCTTCGCCTTTTGCAGCTTAATAACAGAACTGTGACTAGACACAAAAGAAATCTTTCTTCACCTTTACATGCTCAGTTACAGCAGTGTTTCACACTTTACATGAGGCTTAAATTAAGTGGATGCTGTGCTGTAATGAGAGACTTCTATGTGTCTGGCTCTGAGCAGGTATATGTAATTATGGCCTCTGCCTTGGTGGCGGTAGCCTTGTCTCATTATCGTGGTGGCGGAGTGTGTGTGCTTTCAGTGAACAGCGTGATGGCCGACTGGGAGTCTGGGGACACGGACACAGCGGTGTTCATTCATCTGCAGCACACCACCTCCCAGGCTCCTGCCACAACTGTACCTAAATACCTGCTGCTAATGTGCAGCTCCTTCCTGCAAATAAGAGCTTAATTTACCTCAGCTACTGAGACTAATGCATTCACTTGGCTCGAGCTGTAATTCTGTATAATTCTGTCTCTCACGGAGTGTCGTTTTCACCTCCTCTTGCTCTTTCGTTGCCACTTGCCGTCCTTGTCGTGGTCCTCCTCTCCTCATTCAGAGAAGGCGGATAATAATACACCAATCTCAAGGAGGCTTTTTGTGCCACATGAATAGCAGAATGGTTCGGGAACACGCCTGTCTGCTGCCGCTTCAGAGGTAGAGCGAAGTATTGATGCTGCATCGGGGACCGGGAACTGCGCCCTCGGGTGTATTTCACAGAACCCCGCTCTTACCTCCAGTTCACATCTGGCGGCGTCTGTGCTTGCTCAGTCGTAATTACTAATGGTAATTATCAACCTTTTCAGTGAACCAAGAGGCTTATATAAATAAATGAGGGGCGAGGTGAACGTGGCAGTTCCCCTGCAGTATTTCGTATCTCTAAAGCTGCCCTTCACCTTAATTCCACCGCTGGGACCTTGACTGGATCTCGGGTTGCCTGGCTCACAGACTGCACCTATTATCTTCAACTGCTGCAGCTATTAACCAATGCACTCATGAGGTGCACGATGGCGTTCCTATTAGTTTGGCTTGGTTAGTCGTTGCCCCTCCTCAAGTCCCCCCCACCCCCAATCATTTATTCCAAACCCTCGTGTGGGCAGATACCTCCTGACCCCTTTCAAACTCTTTCAGAAGCCTCTCAAGTTGGATCTCTGAGCTTCGATATTGCACTCCCACTAGTGATAGTCCATCTGCTGAGGTTTAGGACTCCTCTCTGCATGACTGCGCCCCCCCCCCCCAGCTCTCACACCAAGGCCACCTGCATTCTTCTGACAGAAAATGGCTGAAATGGCTGGAATGAGATTTGCCTCGGGTGTAATCCCCTCAACATCTAAGTTGGAGGCGAGTTCACTTCTTAAGGGCTGTAGGGATTCAGCGCTGCCTCCTACTGTGGAGAAAGTTGCTGTGAGAGCAGTGGAGGGAATGAGGCAGAAGGAGAGAGAGACAGAGAGAAAGGAAGGTGGGAGAAAACAGTATGAAAAAGTAAGTGAACTGAAGTCTTCCCTAATTAGGCACCGGGCCTTCATTCAGCACATTTATAGTCTAATAAGGCATGGAGGGTATGTGGTGCACTGTGATTAAACAGACGTTTGCTTTAATACACGGTGGCTGGTACTGTACATAGGGGCTGGTTCTGGATATCTGCCACAGACATGAACAGCCTCTGTTCATCGTCTGGACTAATTACCCCGATGTTCTTGTCTTTGTGATTTTCTAGCACTCCGACAGGCAACCGAACAGGGCCTGAGCGAGCCAAGGCAGCCACTGAAATTGTCAAAATTGTTTAATCCATTGCGCAAGAATGCTAATGTTATTGCTTTTTGATTAATTGTGCCGGTGGGGTAAAAAAAATAAAAATATAACAAGGAGCTTGCTGTTGTCATATTAGAGTTCAATGAGATTTCCTCAGAGTGATTGGTTGTAAACATATCCCTTCATGTCAGACTTTAATAAAAGGCTGCTCATGAAATGTCATTTTCAATAATTATCTTCTGAAGTTCATCCAAATTTTGTAGCGGGGATTTTGATTCCTGACTTTTGGTCCTTTGTTTGTTTATTTTCTCAACTCTCTCATCAGAAATACACAAACATTTCTGCCGCTGTGACTTCAGATCAAACTGTCCATTTCACATCAAACACAGCACTTACATAGATTAGAACAAACTAAAAGAAACACTCATGCCAGCCAGACACAACTGAAAGAACAGTAATATCTCACTCTCTCCACAAAACGAGTGGCAGGAAAAGGACATGAGTGATAAACTAAACAATCACTGATTTAGCTGCTTTGGTTTCAGTGTCCCAGTGTTGATGTTGGCTCACTATCACGCTGTAATGGTTTACTGTGACATATTAATTGAAATAAGCCATTTAAGGATAATTAGAGATTTCTTTGTTTTACCAACTATGGCCGGTCATAAATATCTGCTCTGAAAAGGGTCTATTGTTTGGCTGGCTTTCACCCATTAGCTGCAAATTATGTAAACTTTGCATCTCAGTAGCATGCAGCAAACTAACTTGCTTTTGGCATGAGGAATGAAAACTCACTTGTGTGTGTAAGGCTCACCATGATGTTGTTGAGAAATGTATTTATCACAGCCCACACGTGCAACACTTTACTAGCGGACGGACCGCGGAAGATGCGAGCAAAAGATGGTGGACGTAGCTGGCTGCTGCAAGTCTTTGGCAGCATCATCAGCACCATCTGCTGACTCTGCTGACATTAATGTGTTGTTTTTGTTTTTGTTTTGAATAAAAAAAAGCGAAAAAATTCAACTCTAATAATCAATCATGTCAACTAGTTGTTACAGCCCTAGATGAATGTAAAAAAAAATCAGGTTATATTTATCGAATGTAGACATTGTACATTAGTGAATCTAAAAAAATATGCAGAAAAAACTAGAGCTGTGCAATTAATCAAGTTTTAATTGTGATTAACACGTTGCCTCCCAGCAATCACATAAACCAGAAAACTGAGGGTCTTTTGTTCTGAATAACAATTATAGCATATACTCTTTTTTTTGGCAACATTAATGTATTAGTTCATAAGTATTCTATATAATAAATGACCAGAAGCTTATTCAAGGTAAAGCGTTACAGTCCTGCACACATTTTCATTCCAGGTCTTTTTGATTTGTGGCTGCACTTTTTTTTCTTTCTTTCTCATCAGTCTGAGAATTAGCTCCAGAAGTTGTCTACTTTTAATTTTCATGCTCTCTTTCACACATGGCGGTCATTAATAATTACTGATGCCAGTGAAACTGCACTGGAGGCATGCAGAGCTCTCTCACCACATGAATAAGGCTTAACTTATTCGTGAACACCTTTGGTGGTGCACTAAGGAGGCACTGCAGTAACTGCAGGTTCTTTTACATTCAAACACACCGTCAGCTGCTCTCTACTGAGGTTAAAAGTGGAGATGGTGGCTGTATCTTCAAGCATTTATGCAAGCAGAAGGAAGAGGCAGAGGCAGGAGGGAGGAACTGCACACGGAGTAACTGTTCCTCTGACACACAGAATTGAGTTTAGTCTCTAGTTCTCAAAGGGAGCCTGCCTATCTTTTGTAGAGACAGAGACTGCAGGCTACCACTGTCAGATGCAGAGCTCGACTACTAAAGGAGAGGTAATAGCTTGGCCTCCCTCCGACATAAAGAGGAGAGGAAAAAGAGCAGAGAGAGAAAGCCAGAGAAGGGGAGAGGGACAGGGATGAAATGTGGCGAGGGTCCATTAGCATTCCTGCTCTCAACCTGACACTGACAGCTGACACTGACCCAGTGTCCAAGGTGAGCAGGAGACATCCACAGGAAGCAGAAACCCCCCAGAGGCCTGCCGCCATGTGTTTTCATGCTGTTCTCCGTTTCCTTTGCGGTTGTAGTTGAGTGGATTCTAAATATCACAGTTCCATGACACATGTAGACCACTTTGACCTCGGTGTACCTCAACCACGCCCTTCCTTTATCTTTTAAAACTGCGCAATGTGAGGATTTGTTTAGATACTGCATCTATTAATCAGTTAAGATAACACAGGGGTTCAGCTGAATGGAATACCTTAATTAACCTCACTTAGACATGGTGACTTTCTCTTGAGGCATCGTCACATTCTGCGTTACAGTAAAACAGACTGAACTGAGATTATTGAGTGCTTGACAAAGGCTATAAAACTGTGCATGAACACTTTATCCCTGGCTGTTAATAGGATGATGCTGGTGACTGAGTGGTTGACTGTTGCACATGAGAAGGCGACTGCTCATCCGACCTTGGCTGGTTCCTTGTGCGTTGTGAGTTTTATCCCTCTATTGTAGGGGTGTCCAAATCCAGTCCTTGAGGAAGGCTGTTTTGAATGTCTTAGATTTTTCCCTCCTTCAGTGCACCTGATTCAATAAATGTGTTGTTAACAGACTTGTGCAGACCTTGACAATCTGATTGTGATCCATCCATTTGGATCAGGTGTGCTGTGGCATGGAAACATCGTGAGGACTGGATTTGAACCACCACCACATGCTCTCTAAGGCACTCAATAAAATACATGTAAATTTACGCATGTCTACTAAAGTTATCAAATCTGCTTTTCGCCTGGTAAATGGGAGCATCTTATACTTAGATCGTCTGTTGCCTTCACTGCAAAACAACATGGTGAGGCTAACCGTTAACAGAAAGAATCATTGTAAATATTACTGGACGAATAATCTAGCTACAGGATGACATTTGGAGTTAAATAGGTGCTGCAGAAGAGATCCACCATCAGAGCCAATGGCCAGGATGATTGACTGCAGGTCCTAGCATGATTCTGCTTAGATGGAGTTCTGACATGATTCTCTACGCTTGCTGGCTCCTTCCACGGAGCTGCACTATTGGCCAGCACCATCATAGATGCCTGCCTCTTTGTGATGGAAGCTCATTACATATATTTTTTGAATTTTGAACTCAGTATGACATATTTGAATTAATTGGACTGCAAACAGAGTGCATTTAATGAATTGGATCATGATGTGGATTATGATGTGGATTATTATTGGAATGGTTTGGAATGAACTGGATTATGAGTCTGAAAATGAATTTGATTATGAATTGCAATGAACTTTGCAAAACTTGAAAAGCTCTCTGTCTAAAATGCGTTGAGATGACTTTTTTGTCAATTGAAGCTACACAAATGTACACAAACATAAACTGAATTGAATTAAATTGGCTGGAAAAAAAACTGCATATTGGCATTGCTGTTTGAAATATAATACATATATACTTTTTATTACTCTAAAGACAGAATGATAGGTAGTGATAGAATGAAGTGGAGGGATGACTGGACCTTGATTCCTGGGTAGAAAAGTAGCTATCTTTATAAGGAGACTGACATTTGATATCTTTACTGTCATTTGGTTTGCACTTTTCAAAAGAATTTACTGTTCGAGTCTGTTGACATACTTGACGTGCTGATGTTTATGTCATTTCATGGTGCGTTCCTATTGGTTGGTCAACATACAGAGACCGTATGGGTAGCAACAGGCAGATGCCTCCAAATTTCTGTCTTGGACTGAAACATGGCTGAATCTATCTTCATTGTTCCTGTCTCACTGTGAAAAGTAGGACCACTGTTTTTGAGCTACGATGGCCGTTTTTTCTTCCACGGTTGTGCATGTTTTGTCTGTGACCAAAATCAGTTTGAATCAGTTTGGAGTTTGAATCCAGCTCCAATGAGCTGCTACCTTCTCAATTTCCTCCACCAGCTGCTTGATTACCAGTCCCACATGTCCCCGTTCAAATCAGTAACTGGTTTGATGAAGGATAAAGCCTCCAAATACAAGTGTATAGCCTCTGTAAACAGCTAAATAGTCTTAATCTTATCAGTTTTACTGCACCACCATTTCCAGCTGCCTCAGGTATAGTCAACATGTCTACTTTTCTAATTCTCCCAATCAAGCTAAGATTTGCTGTAAAGCTCTGCAACAACTGGCATCTAAGCTCAGACACCTGAACCAGAACAGCAGGCGACCTGTAACTGAACAGAAATAATGCAAACAATGATGTGAGTACACAATTTCATTGTCACTGCAAACACACTGAGTATGTCCTCCTTTCTCTGTGAAATGTTCAGATTTTTATTAGCATTTGTCACTGCGCCAGTCATATAGCAGGGTGATGGGGGGGGGGCAGTGAAAAAAAGGAGTGCAGTGTTGATCAGAGGTGGCTCCAGTAGACAAGGATTCTTTTATATGTTTGGGGAGAAGAAAAAGACATCCAAAAATGTCACGGTCACAGGTTCAGTCCCTGCAAAAGAAAGGAATTCTTTGACAAGGCGCTGACCCTTTCATTTTTGTCACATATTCCTTGAACATAGCTCTGCAGAAAACTCATCTAATTATAAATGGCCCCATTTTTTTGATCGTTATGTTCTCCTTCATGGCTTCACAGTCACATTATACTGCACCATGTACCAAATTCACAAGTAGGGCCTGATTCAGCCCTTTAATTAAGTGTTTCAACTGTCAGTGCTAGTTGCCTCGAAGATAAATATTAGCTTGTTTTCAGAGAAATCTTAGAGCCTATGCTGATATTCAATGAGGCTATCCAGTCACAAATATTTATCCAGGAGAGGACAGACTTGACATGATATATGTATAAAGAGATCCAATTTGATGGACATTGTTTAGTGCATTCACGTGATATGTTGCTGTAATTGATTCCTTGTCTATTTAATTATATCCAACGATTCAGCTGCCAGAATAAAACATTTCCATTTTAAATAATTCATGGGTAAAAATTAAAATGCTACAGAAACATTACAGTTTTCATCTCTTTTTGTTGTTTTGTCCTACTTGCATCTTCAGGCTCATCAGCCAATATCAGACAAAGATAACATGAGTAAATACAAAAAGTACTTTTTAAATAATGGTTTCATTTATTAAGGGAAATGAGCTGTCCAAGCCAACTTGGCCTATGTGAAAAAGTAATCACCCGCCGTGTTAAATCATGAATTAACTGTGATTAACTACATTTTTTGGAAAGCCGAGTTCAATTTCACTTGTCGCACCCAGGCCAGATTACTGCCAGAAATGTAAAATTAAAAAAATTACTTAAACAGAACATGAAGTAGGCCAAAAGAGCCACAAAAAGCAACACTTCCTGCACTTATCTGAAGAAACTCAAGAACAGATGAAAAACAATCACTGGGATCTATCAGTCTGGAAAGGGTTAAAAGACAATTTCTAAGGCTCTGGGATTCCAGTGAACCACAGTGAGGGCCATTATCTACAAATGGAGAAAACATGGAACCACGGTGAATCTCCGCAGGAGTTACAGACCTACCAAAATTACTCCAAGAGCTCAAAGACGACACATCTAGAAGGTCACAAAAGAACCCGCAGCAACATCTAAAGCACTGCAGACCTCACATGCCTCAGTTAAGGTCAGTGTTCATGACTGAACAATAAGAAAGAGAGTGGGTGGGAATGGCACCATGGGAGAGTTCCAATACTAAAACCACTGCTGATCAAAAAGAGCACAAAGACTCTTCTTGCATTTCCCAAAAGACATATTGATGATTTCTAAGACTTTTGGGAAAGTATTCTGTGGACAGATGAGATAAAAGCTGATATTCTTTGAAATGTG
>JBAMYA010000013.1:14002270-14038212 GCA_037176975.1 Arrhamphus sclerolepis
GTGGTTGCATCAATGCCATCTGAGAAACATGTTAGACAACATATAATTGTAGCGCCAATCATTTCAAAAGACTCAATTTGAAGAAATTGCTGAATTAAGTTTGAAGTGCAAAATGAAGCAGTTATCAAAATGTTGAAACAACATTAGTGTGTGTGTGTGTGTGTGAGGGGGTGGGGGTGGGGGGGTGCCTTCACATTTTACATGAAGGAGTCATGCTATGACAGAAAAATATTAATTTTTTTGAAGGTTCCCACTCTTTCCCTGAAATTATTTTCCAGGACATTTTCAGCTGCTACAGAGACCAGTTATCACATCATAGACTAACACATCCTCCCCTTCATTCTTTGGACGCGTTCTTTTCTACAGTTGTAACTTGCATTTACTCAGATAGTCTCTATTCTATAGTTTCTAGATAGATTATAGCCTAGAGACTATCTATGAAAACGAATTAAAAAAATAATTACTCCCCATTTTTGTTGTTTGATCAACCTGTCAAGCCCTTTCAATTGCATTTGATTTGTTTAAAGGTTACAAAATAAAGTCAAATTGATGGAATTCTAGCTCTAACACTAATCTACCCATGTTAAATCACATTTATTTATGCTAACAACAGTGGAAATAAGAAACGAACCTGTAATAGTTTTCTCATTTTCGGGGTGTCTCTCCTCACTGTGGTCTCCGTAGCATCTCACTCTGTTGACAACTACCTTCATTGGAAATTAACGAGCTTGAGTCGATGTGAAAAAACGTCGAAATCTCTAATTTCTTCTCCCATCTATCTGTGCACATACATAGTATTTTAATACGAGAGACTTTCTGACGTGGTTTTCATTCACCTTTTTTCTGTTTCTATTGTCAGACAATAAAAA
Source organism: Arrhamphus sclerolepis (assembly GCA_037176975.1). Taxonomy (NCBI): domain Eukaryota; kingdom Metazoa; phylum Chordata; class Actinopteri; order Beloniformes; family Hemiramphidae; genus Arrhamphus; species Arrhamphus sclerolepis. Next base: position 14,003,140 of record JBAMYA010000013.1, read on the forward strand.
AGTGTGAAATACTGAATGAAATGTGATCCTTTAAGATTACCTCTTACCTGTAATTACCTGGAATCTCCCACTTTGCTGAAATCAGAGATATGACAAAACAACTCAGTAAGCGACACGCCCACTAGAACTCCGCCTGTCACTCAACAGAGGACAGGGAGGAGCCTGTGGCCTCACCCTCGCAGACCAATACTAGAAACACCTTTCAATTTACAGTTATTAGTTTTGTCTCTTGGTGCCAAGTCCTTAAAGGGGTCTGAAAATTCCATAAATCTAGCGACAAAGTCAACTGGAAGCCCTGGGTTTGGAGAACTGCTCAAAGCAGAAATGTAAATTTGATTGGCTGGTTAGCATCACGTGGGATGGTGCACCAGCTAGCAGAGAAGCGCTGTGCCTCAGTGTTAATTAGTGTTCGTTAATGTTGCCCAGATCATGTGACGGACATGAATGCGCAGAACTTTTTTTTTTTTTTTTTTTTTTTTGAATGCGCAGAACTTTTAACCCATTTGAATTTGCTCACGAATCAGGGAATATAAATAATTTTCCAGGACAACTTAACCGTTTCCAGGACATTTTCCAGGTTTTCCAGGACGTGTGGGAATCCTGTTTTTGTTGTTAAGCGACTAAAAATTAATGCAAAATAAAAACAAACTCAGAAATACATTCTTGTGAAAAAACTTTTTCTTCTTTTTTATTTATTCTATTTATTTAATGTGTATTAAGTCAGATCGCAGTTTGAAAAAACATATCTAACAATTACTTGTATGTTTTTTTTTTGTTTGTTTTTTTAGCTGATGCTAATGAATTAAATAATTTTAAAAAAGGCAATACTATGTACCCCCTGAATGCCTCCATAGGATCTAAGGAAGGTAAGTTGCAAGTTAAGTTAATCATTGGCTCTTAATGGGCTGATCATCAAAATCAGTTTGTTGGTCTGGAGTGTTCAGGTGTGTATTTACATAATGCTGGTAGGGAAAGACACAGGCTATGGTCTTAGAGAAGGAATTGTAGCTGCACAGCAATCTGGAAGCAAGTATGAAACGCTCTAATCGCTTTTTTGAGTGCCTCATTCATAGAAACATATTATGTGTCGTCTGTGTCGGTCTTTGAATGGGGTGACATCATCTCCATCAGATGAATTGTGCGCTGCACTGGTCCGACGGCTTGCGATGCGGCAACACGTGACAGGAAATTCATTAATTTTGGCCTCCACAATTATAAACTGTGACTGTATGTACATTGTGACTGATGCCTCATCTTTTCACCTTCTTTTTTGTTTTGTTTTTTTAGACAACCAGCTGACTCACTTTAAGACTCTATGCTGTAAACGGAAATGTTGCACTGGCGTGTGCCTGTGAAGGTTTGTTGTGCCTAAAGGCTTTTCTTTTTATACCAGTTCCTTGAGGTTATAAAATAAGACTCTTATCCAATCGAGACTTCCGCTTACTGATATTTCAACCCTGAAGTAAACATATTCAAGGACAAGTGAGAGAACCTGGGATAACTGAAGAGTTGGCTCCGACTTCCGATTTACTGCATGGTCAGGCTTTGCTGTGTAACTGAGCTTTAACGTGTACCACAATGCCTAAACATTATTCATAAATAATAACTCAGTATCTCACTTTTCTGTGCTGGTTCAACAACTTGCATTCTTTTTTTTTAAGTATTTTATTTTATTATTGTCATTATTATTTATTTATTTATTTTTTTAAACTCAGAGGTATTGGCATCAACAGACAAAAAGCCCACAGAGCCAGTTTTCTCATCATTGTATGAAGCTTTTTTTTCTTTATTTAGTAAAGAAAGTGAAGGGGATATGAACGGGGGGTGGAGGGGTGAGGGGGAGGGATGAGGGGATAAGCGTCTGCTGCAAATCTGAAAAACAAAAACAAATAAAGAAATACACTTGGAATCTGAAAGAGAGAGAAAGTATTTTAAGCAAGATATGAGAGCAAAAGTTCTGACTCCCACTCAGGACCATTATCACGTTCACCAGTGATCCTGAATGAGAAGCTCCTCCTGTCAATTAGCATCTCTGTTCGTCCCAGAGGTACCGGGTGGTGCTGAAGCCAGGTTTCTTCAGCGGCCAGTCAAGTTCTTCCACACCTAAGTGGTAAACTTCATCTTTTTAGACCTGAAAACGGTGTCAGAAGGCTTGAATGCTGCCGTCCTTTGCTGTATTACCTGAGTTCAGACCTCTAAATTAAGCTGACAAGCCAGATGGTTTGTTGCAAAGACCTGTTTCAGAGGTAATTATTGGAAAGTTTTTTTAGGGGGAAAAGTTTCAGCAACTTTGTGCCTCGATGTTTATTATAGGTTTATTCAGGCCTGCCGTACAATAAAACAATCAAACAAATAAACAAACAACAATAACTGGCAAGAAACATTTTTACAACAAATAAATAATCTACCAGACACATTTCTTTACATTTTCTGCTTAGTTTTTATAAAGCTAAACAAGCTGAATTAAGGTGACCTGCGCGTATCTAAAATCTAAAGTTAATGAGTAAACAACCACACACTGGCAGAACACTTACATTGTCTGAAAGTACTTAACATTTTGTTGTGTTCAGACTCTTTTACAGAATATTTAGAAACTTCGATTTAAAAAAAAAAAAAAAAATCCAACAAAAACTGCTGCAAACTTTTTAACAAATTGTGCTTCCGTTTTAGTATGAGACAGTCACTCATACTGCTCCTCTGCTTCAAGCATAGAAAGGAGGTGTTGTGTTGATGCATTACCATAATTATCATAAATAAGGGCGCTCTCCGTGGAAACGGTGGCTGGCTACCCAGTCTGGCTGCCAGACAGAACGAGGCGCATCACGACTGCTGACAAGGACGAGAATATGAATGAAAGAGTGGAAGTCATTAAGACTTTATTGTGAGACCAAAAGCAAGGCCTCCGGTGATTTGTTATACCAGCTTAAAGACATTATGATTGTCTACATTATGATTGTCTAGTCTACAACTTCCAGAGGATTCACATTCTTTTTCTTGTCTTAGATGCTGTACAGCAGAATGTTAACCCACTGCTGTCTGAAATCCCTTAAAATGGATTACTGGTTTGGGCATTGCTTCCTCAGTGTAGTAACCTGGCAACAGTGGCCCACAAATTCAGCCCCATGCTTTTCTTCCCTGTTGTGCTCTTTTCGTGCTTCAGAAGAAAAACTCAAAGTCAACACAAAAGTCAGTGTCTGTGGGATCCTCATGTGTCCATTTGCAGTCGGGTTTGCTCAGTCCAGTGTAACGTTTCCATAATGAGGACAAAGCTGGAAGTAGAAATGTGATAATAACTCCACAACCTCTCCAAGAAGTCACTTTGTTTCTGTCAAGTGTCAAATTCTGGATCATGTTAGCTTTAAAATTTGACCATTTCACAAAGACTGTTAAAGTGTTTTGTGAAAACATACAAAATTAAACCAAATGCTGAGATTTCAGATGTAATACCTTCATTTGAAAATCACAAATAATGTCGAGCACAACACATAAACATGGCACTGGCTAGGCATGCAATTTCTATTCGAGTAAATATTTTTGTACTCTTTCCCATCCGTGCCAACTGAGAAGGCTCCACCTTCTGAAGATTACATATTGTATGTCTGTGGGACAGCGATACCCCCAATCTCCATGGTGAGATGGAGCAGACACAGCCAGGTATGAGGCAGAGAGGTTTTTCAGGGGAATTGGGGAAATGTGCCAGGTGGTAGCAAATCGCTAGAATTCCAGACCAGCAGGCAGACATCCCTGAGACGAGACAAGGCGGGTGTAAATATATCCACTCAACAGGATGCTGGATAAGTTCTGCAAGGCTGTGTAACTCAAGAAATGAGTTTTGCAAGTATGTGTTCCTGTGTGCATGAGGAAGAATGTCTGTGTACAGATTGTCTTTAAATCTTAAAGATTGCACCTTCACACTTTAAAATAGGTCTGTTTTAAAATCTCATATTTTGATGTCAAATTAAACACATATATCCAAGGACTTGATAAACGAGCCATTGGAAATACTGTACTGATGAACAAACAAAGTGTTGTCATCACTTTTTCCCACAAGGTGGAAGAAAGTGATGTCACAAGGCTTATATCAATGATATAATAAACAGACAGCAACTTCTGCTAGACACCCTGTCCCAAAATCCTGGCTAAAACCAGGTTGATGCACATCAACACAGTATTAGTACATAGCGTGGCTTTAAAATGGCCATCTGTGAAGCTACTAAAGGTTTGGAGGTCAACTCTGAGAAAAGGTGAGAAAAATGCTACTTAATTCAAATTCAATTCAGTTCAGTTTTATTTATATACTTAATACAAGTGCACTGAGAATGAACATCATTCTGAAAAGTGTCATATCTTTAAACATATGTGACATATTTTCATCACTGGCAACCCAGAAAGAAGCAAAAGAACCAAGGACATCTGCTGCTCTATAATCACTTTAGCTTTATTTGAATTGGTACATTTCTCAAAGGAAATTGTTCGACGTTGTTGCTTGAAATCTATTCAGGCAAAGCGATGGCCACATGAGAGGCGCATCTATCCAGATTCCATGGCTGTGAGTCGGCTCTGTGAAACATAAAACCCTTTTTTTTGCAGAATTATCTGTATGTATACCCATTTTCCTATGGCAAAAATGTACTCTGAGCTCAGGCTGGTGTGTGACAGGAAGCTGAGGTGGGAATGAGAGACTGGGCGACCTGCAGTGTGCACAAGATTCCCAGCAAGCTTATTCCAACGCTGTTTAACAAGGAAGAAGGCCGGAACTAATTGTGCTACGTCTTAAAGCACTGGACCCAAGTCATCTGTGAGCATCTTTAAAGGATGAGTGGAAAATATACTGTCTGGGCTTATTGCATATTTGCGAAACAGGACGTAATTACAGCTGGCGGCACTGAAGTCAATCGTGCATTTTAAGCATTTTTCGAGACTGCTTTTGCATGCAGTTTATTTGAATTACACAAAGTTACTGTATGTGAGATAAACCAACAGATTTTGCAGCTGCACTGAACCATTTAGCCCATTTTAGCTAATTGATATTTGGCCTGCAACGGTACGACAGACAACCACTGATAAATACAGTCGTGTGCAAAAGTTAGAACCCCTTATTTTAATCACATGTAAATTTTGGGTAAATACATTACCGTCATAAACATCACTGCTTCAGCTGTCTGGACATCGGCGAGATCATTCCAAAACCTTGATTTTTTTATTTTTCAATCATTATGATGTAGTTTTACTGATGTACTCTCTGCTGCATGACCCAGTTTTGACCAAGCTATGCTTCAAACATGCGCTGCGATCAATCTCAAATCATCATTCCTCCTCTGCCATGCTTGGCAGTGGGTGTTCAGGGGAAGCTTTACAGACGTCAACAATGGTTCCATATTATTTTTCAGACAAAAAAGACTTTCTCATGGCAACCCTTCCAAACCTTTACCATTCAGTCTCCTAAGTTTGTTATGTTTTGCCCAAAACACCTCTGTGACCAGGCATCCAGTAGCACCGCCCCCATTTCTAAGGGGGAGTCCAGCCACCAGCCATGTAGGAAGGTCACTTCAGCTGCTTGTATTGGGAATCGTGTTCTTTCAATCTGTAACCAAACATGGACATAGGTAATGGTCAAAATGGAAATCAACCATTTAACAAAGAGCCTCATTTTTTGGCTCAACTTTCACTTAACCACAAGAGATTGATACAGAGTCTGCATTACTATGTCGAAGTCCAAATTGTTTTGAAATGGTTTTATGAGCCTTTCAAGATGGATGCAGCAACAATTGCATTTTAAAGACACCTGATTATGCATTTACCTTATTGCATTGTGTTAACATATGCTCCAGGCCAGCAAACTGCCAAAACTTCTTCTTTTATAGACATCTGCTCACCTTCTGATGATCAGTTCATCAAACACTGGTGATTAAAGGTACCAGGCTGCAACTTATTCTCTAAAATCCTCTAAAGGGGGTACTTAGTATTTATTAATTTGGATTCATTTTGATGGATAAATAATGACATGGCAACAAAGGAAATATAATAAAAAGCAGGAGTACTAAGTTTAGTACATGACGACAGTATCATCCACCTTTAAAGGTACAATAGAACGTGACTTGAAAATTTTGTATTATTACCTGTTGAAAATACAATAAATTACAAAGTCATTCTGTACCTACATGAGACTGCTGTGTCGTACCAGCTTTCTTTTCTGTCATTAATGCCAGCCTTGTAACCATCTTCTGTTAGGTCAGTTAATCACCTGAGCAACTGAGGGATTGAAATTCCCCATGAGTCCGACAATTAAGAGCAGATAATGTGAACTCAAATGTTCCCAATGATCACCACCTGAGCATGTGAAATCAGATCAGGGCCCATCCGAGTTTCTGTGCAATAAACCATCAATCCTCATGAGAGAGATGGGGCTGTGCTCTTCCTCCACATGCTCTAATGACTTCAGCGAAGCAGGTCCTCAACAGATGGTGACATTCAACACCCCAAAGGTTGTCCCTAAGTTTAGGCTTGGAGTTTGAAATATAGTTTTTCTTGTGTAAAGGTAACACCTGTCAGATATTGGATGACAAGGCTGGAGAAGTTTATCAGTGCTCCCAGATAACTTTGACAGTTGCACTCCTTTAATCAACTGATGAGGGTTTTTTTTTCTTTTTTTGAGTTGTTTTTTCCTTTTGTATAGAGATTAAGAAAAGAAAGAAAAATAAATGTATATTTCTGATGTGATTTAGGCTAGTTGAAAAAAAGTAAGGAAGGGAAAAAGTCCTCCATGGCAGGAATGACATACTTACCGTATTTCAGCTATTAATTGCTGGGCTGCAAAAAGCCACCTGATTCTTTTAAACGCCAGGGATCATCACCCATTTTGTGTATTAATACCCCACCCTAATACCCACTGGGGCGATTATTTTCATTATATTGAGGTAAACCCAAAATCAAGGCTAGCCACAATAACCTTATATAAACTTAAATAAACCTTAAATGACCAACTTAACTCTTATTTTGGCAAAAAACGGAAGTGTCAGACTCACAGCGTGCCAATTTGATATCCAACTGAGTACACTGAATTGCATTTAAACACACTGGAGGACAGGTAAATTTGGAGGACAATGGACAGCAAAGGGACATAAACAATAATGTAAGAGGGAAGAAAAATGAAAAGCATGATGCTACATTTAAGATTGGAGTTGTAAAATACACAAGCAGAACTCTCGAGAAACAGCTGCCAGAGCGTTCAACGTGAACCCACATAAATAAATAAATAAATAATTGGTGAAATACGGTATTTAAGTGTTACTTTTCCGACTGCTCATGATACAGAAAAATTACCAAATAAATAAAGGCCTGCGGCAAATAGCCACCTGGTTCTTTCAAACGCCTGGGGTCCAAGTTGATTTTGCGTATTAAACACCCGGGCTATTAATTGGTGAAATACGGTAGGTTGGAAAGTAAAATCCATATTTGTTTTTCTTTTATAACAAATATGCAATTTTTATTTCCCCCTCTTGGTATTAATTAAAACCATGAATCTCATGAGTCTATAAAAATTGTATTTTCATTAATCCTTTTTCTACACCCGTTTAAATCCACACAAGGTGGTTGCTGAAGTCTGTCCTGTTGTGTGAGAGGTTGTACGGAGTGTTTTTTTTTTTTTTTTTTTTGGAAAAAAACAACAACTGAAAGTTGTTGAGACTGCTGAGAAACCTGGCATGGGTTTGGGTTTGCTTTATTTAAGCATTTATCAGAGGAAGTAAAGAATGTGGATATACATCTAATATGCACATTTGCATCAACTGTCTAAACAGAGAGATCAGGTTTTCTTGAACCTTAAAAATACAGTGTGGTGAGTAACAAACATGGGCAGACAGGTTTTTCCTTTTTCTTCCCCTCAAAAATATCACAAATCCTTCTCAGACCTCCAAGAATCCCTTTTCTTTGCAAAACAATGGTTTTGATAATGTTGTCTGATGTGTCTTTTACAACTTAAAGAATAAAAAGACAGACTTGAGGTTTGCCTTATAGTCATTTAGTTTTCCAGAACCAACCTCCTGAGGAGGCGTGTCAACACACTAATCAAATTAGATTCATATAGATCTACTATTTCACCCACATTCACTGAAAATCTTGCTTCTTGTTCTTCTCTTTCTGCCAAATGTTTTCTGGATCAGTAGCCAAGTCCATCTACCTTGTAGATTGTTTAAACATGGATATAACATGGGTGGCTTTGAAGCTATGCAAGCAACTCATCAAAGGGAAAAAAAATGATTCAGGCAATGAATTAAATTCTATTCTGGCCACGGAGCCTTGGATCCACTTCATATCTTTGCTGCAGTAGAAAGTCCTATTCCTGGAGGGGACATGGGAGGTCTCCCATCGTCTGCCTTGGGGTTTCCTGTGGGGGTTGCACTGGGAGTGAGGGTACAAATGGAGCGGGAGTTTTGTCCACATTGCTGACAGCAAGTCAGATTACATCCAGGTGGGAACTCCTCTCTGTCACAGATTCTGTTTATAACTTTTATGGACAAAATTTCTAGGCACAGCCAAGAGACAGATGGCGTCCGGTTTGCTGACATCAGGATTTGATCTCTGATTTTTGCGATGATGTAGTTCTGTTGGTGTTCACACTGAACTGATTTGAAGTCAAATGGTGGGGATTAAGTCGGAAAAAGGGCTGAAATTTCAATGTACAGTACTTACACCATATTGCCAAAGTATTTGCTCACATATGAACATATGAAGTGACATCCCATTCTAAATCCATAGAGTTCAATATGATGTGGGTCCACCCTTTTGCAGAACAGCTTCAACTCTTCTGGGAAAACTGTCCACAAGGTTGAGGAGTGTCTTTATGGTAACTTTTGACCATTCTTCCAGAAGAGCATTTGTGAGGTCACACACTGATGTTGGATCAGAAGGCCTGGCTCTCAGTCTCCGCTCTAATTCGTCCTAAAAGTGTTCTATCGGGTTGACGTCATGACTCTATTGGCGTTTATCCACACCAAACTCTCTCATCCATGTCTTTATGAACCTGCTTTGTGCACTGGTGCAGTCATGTTGGAAGAGGAAGGGGCCATCTCCAAACTGTCCCCGCAAAGTTTGAAGCATGGAATTGTCCAGAGTTCCTTTCACTGGAACTAATGGACCAAACCCAGCTCATGATAAACAACCCTGCACCATAATCACCCCACCACCAAACTTTACACTTCGCACAATAATGACAAGTACCATTTTCCTGGTAACTGCCAAACCCAGACTTGTCCATCAGATTGCCAGATGGACAAGCGTAATTCCTCACTCCAGAGAATGTGTCTCCACTGCTCTACAGTCCAGTGGTTACACCACTTTGCATCTGACGCTTTCCATTGCACTTGATAATGGTTTGGATACAGCTGCTCAGCGATGGAAAACCATTCCATGAAGCTCTCTATGCACTGTTCTTGAGCTAATCTGAGGACCAAATGAAGTTTGGTGAAATGTAGCAATTGACTCTGCAGAAAGTTGGCGACCTCTGCACACTATGTGACTCAGTACCTGCTAACCCCGCTCTGTCAGTTTACGTGGCCTACCACTTTGTGGCTGAGTTGCTGCCATTCCCGTCACGTGAAATTTCACGTCTGACCTTGTTGCACATGTGGCATCCTCTCAAAGTACTACAATGGAATTCACTGAGCTCCTGAGGGTGACCCATTCTTTCACAAATGTTTGTAGAAACAGTCTGCATGGCTAGGTGCTGGATTTTATTCAACTGTGGCCATGGAAATGATTGGAACACCTGATTTACATTATTTGGATGAGTGAGCTATTACTTTTGGCAATAGAGTGTATGTTTGAATGATACATCTCTTAATGTAATGTTCTTTGATACTTCTTCAGTAAAGTACCTGGGGTCAAGAGGATTTTGAGTCTTTCGTGGGTCTTACATCATGCTCGCCACCTCCGTCTCCTCTATCAGTTCTGCATATTTTTCTTTCTTTCTTTTACTGGCCTCCTCCGGCCTCTCCTCCCAGGGCACTATTAGATCAAGCTCAGACACCTGTTTTGATTTTTCAGAGTACAACCCAATATCTGGTCAGAGGTTTGTGTCCGCGATGGATGTCGGAAACCTCAGTTGTCTCCCCAAGTGCACCTTCATCAGCCAGTCATTTTCTGTAATCTGATGTTTTGATGGTTTGAGGTGCTTGCTCTGGTTGATGGCAGCACAGATGGACTCTGCAACCACTTTCAGCACCTGGGGTCTCATTTACTAAACATTGTGTAGGATCTATGCTAAAAGTGTGTGTACGGCTAAAAGCCAAAAACGGTGTACGCCGAGAAAAATCCCAATTTACAAAACCCTACGTACACACACCAGCAAGCAATTTCTCTTGATAAATCACAGCTGCACCTGTCCTGCCCTCTGCATGTCCACATTCAACCATAAATGGTCGATGCAAAGCAACTCGTGAATGTCAATGCGCATTTAAATGAGGCAGCCGATCAATGTTATTGGTCAACAGTGGTAACCACGGAGACCATGCAAACACGCCCCAAGTGCATGAAGCATCTGGAGGAGGATGGGTGTCGAGGAATGCTGTTCTGGAAAAACAACTTATGAACTGAAAGAAATTAGAACAGAATTGAGTAATTTGTGTTATGTCTGATGTGTCAAATGCATTACAAAACAACTTGTTAATGAATCAACCTTATTGCTGTTTTAAATGTCGCATGACATTCATAGCTGTGCTCCGTGGTGAAATTCCTCCTGAGACCCTAGGGTTCTCATTTATAAAACATAGTAGGATCTAACCAGACATTGCTGCAGACTGCCTTTTAATGTTGGCCAGTTTTCCCACAGTGTAGGAAATTTGTATGGACTGGTCATATTAATAATGTCATCCAGGAGGCAGGCATTACTGCGCTTAGCGCTGGCTGCGATATCCCAGACCTGTGGATGATTTCACAGAATTCTGTTGTTCCTAAAAGTGACTTCAGGCAGAAATCAACTAATTGTTGATTATGTTAAACATATACCTGTCTGTTAAGTCGCCAGGAACCCCAGGGTTGTTAAAACAGTCTGTATTTGAACAGGGATGGTGTGGTTCTGGCGGGTCATTATCTCCAGTACTGGACTCAGTTCAGCAAGTAGATTCAAGAGTAAAGCTCCAGGGAGTCTAAGTCATCATATTAGCCAGTCATCATCATGAACCAGGTAATCCTGGTGATTCGTGAAAACGCGTTCCCTCCTATTTCTCCCATTTGCAAGGTCTTCCAGCAGTACCAGTACATCCATGACGCAGCATTACGCAGGAGAGTCACCACAGTATTTAAATGTTTACAGCAATCAGTCTGATTGCTTCACACCTTGTTACAATCTATATGTTAATCTGCAGTAGCCTACACGTTACCCTGGTGATCATCGGGGAGAGGAATGTGACGGTGACAAAACTTTGATGAAACGTTGTGCAGATTTTTGAGGTTTAAGTGGGTTTATAGACCTTATTTTTATTCATTTGAAAGGTCCTTATGGCTCACCAGCGCTAGCATAATTAACACTGTGGATTTTACGGCAGATGCTAAAGTCGATCTATGATCACAGTTTGATATGGAACAAAATTAAATGCCTGAGAGGAGTCATGATGCAGTGTAGCTTCAATTCCTCACCTCTTCGCCAGTTTCCCCAGTCTCCAAAACTGGCGTACACTTTGGTCAGAGTTTGCGGGACGGACCGCACATCTTCACGTTAAGTTTGTCTTTTGTAGATCACAAACTTTGAGTGGAAAGCGGCGTACGCAGGTTTCAAGCCCCATTTTGTATGTACGCAACGGTTGTAAATGTGACCCCTGGTCATGGTGCCAATGGTAAGACCCTTTGCAAAGTGCTTTGGAGCAGCTGCTGAGGATATGCTCCAGACAGTGTTTCAGTCTTGTCCAACAGATATGATTTGATGAGTTGGACAGGATGTCATATACTGACTGGATGAGGAACTTAATGTGGCAAAGTTCAGCCTTCCGCAACTCATCTAGTCCGAGTGCCCTGCTGCCTAAGTCCCACCACCTGGCTTGCGCGCTCCTCCTTGACTCCAGCTCTTACCTCCTTTTGGACCAGTTCCCACCTCTCTTTGACCTTTAGGTAACTGAAGCAGGTTTTTGGAATGCTGTCCAATCCTGTACAGCAGAGCCAACCAATGCTGAAGCCTGGATTCTGCCTGATCCTCCATTTTCTCCTGTTACTCACCTACCAGCTTAGGAAACTCTGAAATCACTGGATTCCATATACTGAAGCACCTTCCTCAAACAGCTGACCGTGAACTCTTTTGCAGAGGCTGCTGATGGTCAGAATCACTTTGTTGGAGCTGCCGTAGAGGGAAATGCCACTCAGGCTTTGGGCAAGCCCAACCACCTTTAAAGGTGGCTCCTGACCCACCTCTCAAACCATTCCATGTTTGACAGTGGAAATTCAAATAAGAAAAATAGAAAGAGCAAACTGAGAAGGATTGTGTATATCTGATATATCCAGGCTTTGAATTTTATCTTGTTTATCTAAAGACTAAAACGAAAAAAAGGCCATTGTCTTGTCATTGGTGGAAGATGTATGGTGTACTTAGTAAGTGTACAAAGCCAACAACCTGAGGGGAAATGCTTCTAAGACAAGCTATTTGACAAAAGTGGATAAAAATGTTGAATGTGACCTATTTTAGAACTCGTATGAGTGTCCTGGAGTAATGACTCCAAAGTTCACATCTATGCAACAGGCATACAAGGCGACATAAATGTCACATTGCTACCATTTCATCTTCTGCACATGTATCAAATCCACATTTATAGCTAGCTTGGCTGCAGACTGCTTCTGTAAAATACAGGTTAAATGCATTGATAGAGACAGTAGATATGTTCCCATACCATCCAGGTGAGCTTTGATTACAGTTCCAGTGGGCTGGCTGATCGAATAACACACTGTATCCGTGACAGTTTGTCTTTCATATCAGAGGAAGGTTGGGAGGGTGTCGGGTGAATACTGGGGATTGGCTCTCACCTGAAAGTGCACAAAGTCAGCAAAATGACACCTCTATTGTTACAAAGCTTCTGAAAGTGAAAGATATTATGCATCTTTTTTTTGCCGCTTGTTGAACTTCACATGAAAATAAAGACGTTCTAACACAGTACAACAGTATAGTGACTTAATGGACTGATTGCAGGCACATTTAAAAAAAGATGTAATCATAATGCAGGAACATCAGGAGGAAAAAGGATTACAATTACATTTTTTTTAAATTTGTAAATGTACCCTGTTGCTCCCAGAATTGAAAAAAAAGAGAAATAAGTAAAAACAGAAAAGAAAAAAAAAAGTTTCTTCAAACTTAACAGAGTAATTGAATAAAATAACAACCTTGGAAAAAATATATGGAATCACTGCTCATGGAGGATAATTCAGTGTTACTTACTACTTGTCAAATACACATTTGAGGTTCATCATGTACTATCACCTTCATCCAACCACCAACAGTCCTTGATTGCTTGTCTTTAGCTCAGTGTAACCTTGTTGTCCCTGTTTAGGTTTTAATCAGGTTCATGTTCAGTGTGTTAACCACAAGAGATAAAACATTGTCTCCTGATTCTGTCCCTTTGTCCATCATTCAATTTTCTACAAGTTGTACAACTCAGAGTTTTCTGTCCTTTGGTCTTCTTCTGATTGCCTGCTCTGAGCATAAAGTATAAGAAAGAACTGGGCAATCCTTCTGTGATGTCACATATAAATGTCCAGAGTTGATTAAACACACACTTGAAGGAGGTCTTGTCATTTCCACCTTGCCAGGAACTGACTCCATCCAACCACAGTTAATCAAAAAAAAAAAAGAAGAAAGAAAAGAAAAATATGCAAATGATGGAACAAACAATGCTGGTACCTCATTGGAACTTGACCACCTTGCCTCATTGAAAATGGCTAACTTTAAACCAAGGTTGCTATTTAAGCTTAGTGTGTGCTAATCTAATATGCTAACATTGTTTCTGACTGAACCCATCCATCCTCATCTCTTACTGCCTGTGTTCCTTGACTTAATTAAACTTAATTCACAGCCACAGACTATGCATGAAAGAACTACAACATCCCTCTGTGACATCACCCATATGTTTATAGAAGCGAGCTGGACACCACATTTAATCCAGAAATACACAGAACATGATTGACTACCTGTTTGTCAGTGTTCTGGTTTGTCAGCTTGAAAGTTAAAGCTAATTTGATTTCTTAAAACTAGTTGCAGCATTACCTTAATACAATTAACTCAACAACTTTGCCTTTGTGTTAAGACATTGAGAAAGTCAACAACACAGTGCAGCACACTGCAGCCCATCTTCACAGACTTGTTTTACTTTTGCCACCTTTTGGGCCCTGATGAATAAAACAGGTTCTTTTCTTTGGCACACATTGTTTCTTTATAGATTAAAAGTCTATTTTTATAGCCTACTTCATCACTTAAAAGTGTTTTTAGCAGTTTTGCAGAGCACTGTTTCACAAAAGCGCAGCGTGTGAAAGAGACAAGAAGTTTCATTTCAAAGTTAAAAAAAAAAATCTTGAGATTAAATTAAACTGATTAAATATATAATATATAATAAATTAATTAAATGCTGAGTGGCAGCACTGCTCCTGGCAGAAGGGTTTGTCTTATTTGATGCATCTTTGTCCCAAATGTCTGGCTTTTCCTTGGCTTGGATCCTTCATCCTCTCTCATCGAATCTGAATAGTTTGACTCTTAGAATAGATGTAATATGTTTTCCATCGTCTGAGCTACCTAACAGCACTATTCAGCAAAAAGTAAGACTAATGTCTTTACATTTCCACAATTATAAATGTGACTAGGTTCCATTTTCATAAAGCTGATAGTCTCTGAGCCTCCGAACTCAGCTCTGTTCTGTTACTTTCTCCTAATGACACCATTATGGAACATTTATCATAAAAATTTCACTTCTTTCTTATGAAGACTTTGCCTTTGTTATTTATGGAGACACATTCTCCTTACTTGGTGCTCTGAAAAATGACCAGATGTCTCTTTTTCTTTTCTCCGGTGTTTCAACCGACCTCGCAGCCAAACAAATGCACGGAGACACAATCAGAGACACAAGAAGAGCTTTCGCAGCAGCAACACTTCTTGATCAAGCTCTAACCAATACATTAAGTCTATTGGTTTATTTTCCTACAAAATTGTTACTGTGTTAGCTACATGCTAACCAATGATGTAATTAGGTCCCTTATGTTCCATCCACTTTTCTTACACACAAAACGTAATCACGGCACAAATACTGTGGTAATTTTCTCAACTTCTATATTAATGGAAATGTTTGACTGACACACTGTTGGCATTTTTAAAGTAAATACTTATAACCATCGACTGAACAAACACTCTCTGACGCAAAGATTTGCAGCCTATATCTTAAAGGCTCTTTGCAACACCACATTGGCTGGAGATGACTTTGCCCAACCCCAGTTAATCCAAAAATGGGTAAACAGGTTGAAGGAGCAAGCCTGGAAGCTGGCTGGAACACACCCACCTTAAGTGTGTCTTACCCACCACCCTTTTGAAACCTGCAATACTGAGGTCGAAACAAGGACTAGCAGAGCTCAGCTGGGATCTACTGTTGAGCCAGGTTGGTTGACCCATGGACACCATGGGTCCACTGAGTCTTGTGGCCTAGAGGACCTAGTCTAGTAATGTATTGGCTAGTAGTCCAATAAGCCTACTGAAATGGCAAAGGTCTCTCGACTGAAAGACCTGGCTTCTCTGGCTGCTGTAGGACATAGAAGCTGACGAGCTACAGGCTGCTTCTGGTTGGTTCTCCAAACTTAACTCCCTGCCAACTAAACATGCTGAAATATGTGGGAGCCAATATAGATATCTAAATATAAATGTGTGACAAAAGTATATTAATGGAAATTAATACAGATGCAGTGCAATGGACAATTAAAAAATAATCAGGATAATATACATTTATACACACTTCCAGTTGAAAAAAAAGACAAATGTGACAAGTAATGACAGCTGGCCATTATCACCATACAATTAATTATTGCATGGCTTTTTAGGTAAGTTCATCTAATCTGATTCATACAAACCTAGAAATCAAAGACATGTTCATTGCAGGTTGTAAATATTTTTATTTCTGCTTTTTTGAGCCAGTCCCTAGTGGTTATTCAAGGAACTGCATGTTTTAACACTGCATCGTGCAAGGTTAGCAAGTTGACAGCTTGATGTCAGTTAACTGACTCCTCCCAAAACTGACTGTGTAGTTAATGTGGAAAGGAGGAGGAAGAAAGGGAGATGCATTTGTAATTATCCTGGGCCAGTATTAGACGCATTGAAATGAACTGAATTCATTATGTAAAGTAACATGGGGTTTATTTCCACCTGCAGTAAAGAATCAAACTCTCTCGCTGCTTGTAGCATAGCCATGATCCATCATTTTCCATTAGGGGCCAATCTTTTCTAAAACTTGTTTTATGTGTGTCAAGCAACATTTTATATCTGTGTGCAAGCATGTAAGAATGATGAAGCATGAAACTGGGCTCAAGTAAACAATGGGGACTCTTCGATTCTTAAAACTTTCTTGAGTGATGAAATCTCTGCAACAGAGATGCCCCCAGAGTTCTAGTAGTGTTGAACTGGGAACACTTCTGAGCACATTAGGAGTAGTCGTCTTTGAGTTGGATTTATATTTCATGACAACATAACCAAGAGGAGCCATATGGTAATTCAAGCTGGACCTGCCTTGAAATCCCCCGCAGCTAGAGGTGGTGGAGTGACCTAATGAAGCAGCAGACTGTGAGCTGCCTGGGGTCAGAAAAGGAAAGGAGTTTGGACGGCTGTGGTCAGTGGCAGCAGCAGCTAAGCTTTGTGACTTGGGCCCTGCAGGACACACATCCCAGTGGTCAGCCAACCACACAGGACAAAGACCAATGTTCCTGATTGCTGTGATGTGCCAGTAGGCATAGAGGTAATCTAGCAGGCTCACTCATGGCTCTGTGAAGGCGGTGGGCATGTGCTCGTCCATATGTGAGTGGGTTTGCATTTATTTGTTCCTTTTTTCTTTGTTGGTGAGTGAAACTCAACACAGATTCTAAAGCTTTGAACATGTCTAATTTTTAACACATGTCCTCCTCTTGAACGAAAAACCCAACATATGAATGACTTTAATCTGAAAGCAATTAAGAGAATAAATAGAATATTAAAAAGAAGAAACTGTCCAAGAGGAGCAGTTTGAACTCTACATGGGGAAGGTTTGACTCCAATCAACAATCCTGAAGCACAGATGCTGCTTTAGCATCAGTTGATTCAGAAGCAGGGAGTATTTCTTCACAGGAAGAATGACTACAACTGTAGACCTACATAATAACTTCAAAATATTCATATTTATTTTATGTTCGGTATACATATCTGTATCAGTGATTCTTGAGATAAGGGACGAAAGTACTTTTTAACTTCATTCATTTTAACTGGAAATATTTATAATCACAGGTGTCAGCTAACAAACCATGTAAAGGATCAGGCTTATCATTAAAGTGATTTTTATTAAAACTGACATTTATCCACATCATAACATGGTTTTTGTCAACTTTGTCTGACACAACAAAAAATATGTTATTTTAATTTAATGAATTCAACAAGTGTTATTTGTTTATACGAATCTAATGACAGTTTTCATACCGAATTATGTTATAAAATGTGATTATATACAAGTTTTATCATTTCACACTATTTTTTATGACCCATTTCGGAATAAATCAAATTTTCCGGCTTCATATTAAGTATATATAATCAGTGTTCCAATGGGAATAAGACACCACTGCATGTAGTTAAACTCACGTTTTAATGTATAAATACAATAAATTGAACAAAAATCACATGCATTTTTTTTTTTAAAAGACAAAACCCTTCATCTTCAGTGTTGACCAACCACTGATGGTGTTGACAAACTGATTAAAAAATGAAACTGATTACAAATATTTTAAACCTTAAACTTGTTTTAAGCTTAGAACAATCAAAGGCTGTCCAAGAGAGAGTCCAGTCCAAGGACACATGGTCAAGAAGAGAACTGGCATCAAAAGAAAATTAACCCTGCAGATCCACTATTGACTCTTTCCAATTGAACTGCTTGAGCATAACTAAACTGATCCAATGGGGAAAACAACAGGCTAAAGCCCTAACAAAGAAAGTACTTTTAACAATGTAAAGAAACTGCATTGAAACAAACTGGAGTGCAACAGTTGTCTCCTGGACTTTAGACATCGGGCAACAGGCGTTGAACATGCGTGTGCTCAATGAAGTCCATTACATCAAGGAGTACGCTGTAAATCTCTCGTATGGCCCCCATTAGTTTCTGGACAGAAACAGACATCCATCTTTCCATGTTTTGGGTGAAACTGGGGGACCATGAGAGTTTTGGCTGTGATAGCTATTTTGTTGGCAGGATAATGGAGGCAACCATTTAGCAGTGTTGGTAATGGAGGCTGTTGTGTTGGTGTGGTGGATCAGTGATGGCTGGTATTGGGGGAGTGACTCTGAGATGCAAGAAATCACTGTGTAGCCTCCTGGAGGTGTAGTGGGACTAACTAAACGAAACACCGTTGAAGGCCCAGAGACGGTGGGACATGTCAGTTATCAATGTTCACAGGGTTGTTTATGCTGGTGATGGCTTTTACTGAGCGTTGGTTTGTTATTTACAACACGCCTTTCTGCACATAGAACACAACAATAGAGTATTGTAGTTTAGGTACAAGGGGACACCATGTCCCACCTGCACACTGGACATAACAATTTAGTGTAAAGAGGTTATTGTGTCAGTCCAACACCTCACTGCAAAAGCATGACAGCTGTCTGTAGGAGACACTATTTTGATGTAAGATGACCTGGTGTATATTTGTCTTGTTGATGGTACCTGTTTGAGGTTTTGCAGGAGAAGTGTGTCATATTTCGCAGATTCTGCTGTTTTGGTCACTGTTTTTGTTTTTCTCTCCTCTTTCTCTGATACTCCCTAAATTTTTTTGTCTTTGCTCTTCCTCTGACAATTGTACTCCTTCCATGCCTGCATACAGTACAGATAAAAGCAATAGATATATGTTTTATCTCTTAATTATTTTATGCAGTTTTTATGCGTTATATATTTTCAGATTTTGCTAGCACTTTTCAACTGTCAGCTTAACGTCAACACCATCAGGCATAAAACCTGACAGAGTTGACAAAATGAAGGGCTTTTCCAACTTAATCATGCCTCATGAACTGTAGCCATTTTGATTTTCCTCAGCAACTAGCTGTCTGTATAAACTTAACTAAAATATCAACATTTATTCCACAATTCTTAAAAAAGATGATCATAATTGGAAGACGGTGTTGACACACAGTTATACACGTCAGTAATACAAACACTGCTTTCAGAAAATATAAAAGAATTAAACACTTACGAGACCATGTGTCCTACTGCTGCATCCACCAAGATCAAGGGGACGAAAGGAGGTCCTTAAGGCTATAGCTGACTGTTATATGCCTGATTTTTTTTTTTAAGAATTATTTAAAAATCTGACTTTGATTGGCAATTTTTAGAGAAAATTCAATGTAAAGTTCTCCTAATGTATTCGATGTTATTTTATGAAACCATTAAATTAATTTAGTATGGATATTTATTCATTTTTAAACACATATTTTTTGCAGTTTGACATTGTGATCTCTTGCTGAGGACAGCCATATATCTATATATTTAGGTGGACAGTGCTGGTCCTTTTACAAAATGCAGTATCATTGTTCAAATATATATGAAATTTATTTCATTATTATACACAGGTCTTACTAATTTAACTTTTAAAACCTTTTAAAAATAATTAATGCTTTTATTCTTATCCAAACTATGACTTTTCAGTGTAGGACATGATGTATACATGATGTTGCAGTCGATGTGTCCTTCACTAGCTCGTCTTCAGACTCTGGTCTAACATTTTTTCTAACCTGCCCAACTGAAAAGGCTTTCAGGAACCTCTACAGGGCTGAAAAACATTTCTGTTTTAGTTGGTGTTGACTCGCTGATTGCGTACGCTAGGGGGCAGGAGATGATTCAGCCTAATGTCTGCCTCGTGTACAAGTCGTCTTTTCTCATTCAGTGCCACCACTGTGCAATATACAAACAAAAAAACAGAAACACTACAATCATCTTTAGCTCCTCCAATATGTTTTGCGTCATTTTTTTTCCTTCTTTTATTTCTTCGTTTTTGCCTAGATTTTCTTCTTTTCTTTTTTGGCAGTTGACAAAGAGCGAAAGCGGTGCGCTACCGCCACCATGTGGTTCAGAATGGTGGTTTACATACAACCAGCCCTGTCATCATAAGAGGTCAGCCCTGTAAAAATTCCATTCTGCTAGTTTTATCCCAGAATCACAGCGAGTGGAAATGCAACTAATGAGAACCATTCTAGGTGCTCATTTATAAAACTGTGATTGGGATCCTTACTCAAGTTAGCATGCACCCAAAAGCCAGAAATGCCCTGCAGCAAAAGTAAATAATCTGATTTATAAAACCCATGCATACACACACTTCCAAGCAGTTTCCCTTTCTAAATCGTGGTCCACCTGGAGGTTTGCACTTGTGGACTTGCTCCATATTCCGCCCTGACCACACCCCCAATCTTCCATAAATGGACAAAGCAAAGAACCTCGTGAATGTTTCTGCACATAACTCAGCGGCTGCATGCCATCATGTGCAGTGCCTGCCTGTCTGTCGCTGTGCAGAGCCAGGCCACCGTTCAACTAAATTTGTCAGAATCATGTTTGAGTTTCACATATGCACATTTCACGATTCATATTCACAAATTCAGATTCACTTGGAGCCCTTATGGCATCGTGACTTCAGTACTTCACCAGTTACATTTCTGAAACTGAACATTGCTGAAAATTTTATTTTGATGTTGTTCTCCTGGTCATGCTGAAAATACTATTCAACTTCACATTATACAATGAAAGCTCTATATAGACCCACCTATAAGCTCTGGGGTTCAGTACAATGATTGAAAAGCACTGTTCTATTAGCCAGTCATCATCAGGAGCCAGGAAATCTTGGTGGCCCCCAAAAACTCTCTCCACCCTGATCCATTAATCCTCTAGGAGTGCCAGCATTTCCATTATGCAGCATTACACATGAGCGTCACCACACTATTTATGTTTACTAAGAAATTAGACTGATTGCTACAAACCTTTTCACTATTAATTCACAATTGCATCAATCAGTGCTATCGATCTCTTTGCAATATAATTTGATTATGGAGGTATAATATATGAACATACTGGGTTAAGTGTTTATGGTATAGTAGTGGATCACTGCAGGAACACATCTATGATACCGCAGGTTTTGCTGTTTATGATTATGCAGATTTACAAGTCTGATATGAACTGAAGTTAAATGTTTGAGATGAACGTGGCTTTAATTCACCTCCTCACCATCGGCATTGTGTTTCTCCCATTTCCAAAAAGTTTGAGAGGAAAGTTAGAAATTTGCATATAGGTGCACACATTCTCCTGCTCACAATCTCTGCATGGAAAGTGATGTGTGCAGAATTCAGGTCCTCATTTATACACGAGCACCCTGATCTTCACTGTTGTGAGTCTTAAACTTTTCATTTCACTCCATTGACTCAATCTGTTAAGGCTGACCCCTGATAAATGTTGGGAAAACATATGGTTCATCCAATCACGGGCAAAATATTCTTAAAAGCGCTTGCCTTCTTCCAAGCAGTTTCCAACTATAAATTCCCAGATGGTTCTGGGAGACAAATCATATGGCTCAATCTACAAGTAATCAAGTTTAACATGCTGTGGCTTCATTGAAGCTAAATATTATAAAGCCTCCTTTGAAATGACCCAACAGTATCAGTCTGGTAAATATCTGGAGACATGAACTGGATTAGTATGACAGTTTACAGTCAAGCAGTGGCCATGACTGAACCCCGTAAAGGACATGCACCATTTGCTGGTTACCATCAAAGGAAAGGGATTCTGTCTCGGCCTCTCCAGGATTCAGGGGGTAGTTAGCATTGGGCAAAAGTGCTGGACATGCTTTGATCTGTGCAGTTCTCTCCTGCTGTTCAGCTATCATATTGAATAAACTGGTTTTGTGTCTGAATGGGGAATCAGATTCCATCTTTGCACTTGGGATTCGAATCCTCAAGGATGGAGTAAACAAATAAAAAGTATGAAAACATGAAACCAGAAATCAAAGGAACTCGCGCTGTAGGAGTGGAAGACTTACACTGCAGTATTTTTCAGAAACCTAGTGATTAAACAAACCTTCCCTCTCAGAGTTTCACTTTGTCCTATTTTTCATTACATCTTTAAAAGTGACATGTCCAGTAAGCTGAAACCTGGAATTATCTTGGGGTGAACGTTAAAATTCATATCTGCACAGAATGACGACAGCGGATTTTGTCCCTTTTCTCTTACATCGGGATTGCATCAGGATATGACTTCTTGACTCGCTGCGGACAGGAGGAAAAAACAAGCACAGCGACCTGCTCTTTCATTTCACACTCAGACATGAGGGTGGTTTGCAGAGATACATTTTAAATAATGTAAATGATTTCCAAAAGGATTTTGTGATCCTTAAGGAAATGCTTCACATGAATGTGTTGCTCTTTGAGTAAATGCTGTAACTCTGCGCTGCTAGGTATTCTAATATGAACAAAATGACTGAATATGGGAATTATACATTCAAATCATCAGCAGTAACCATGCATTTTAAATATATGAAAATGAAGATATTGCTCCCTTTTGAATCCCTTTATACACCGTGGAGCACTGTGGATGATCACACCTTCACTGAATACAGCTCGACGCTGCAGATCTAGTTAGTGACAGGCTGGACTCGAGCAAAACTGAACATGTGAATGCACTGTCAAGTCTTTATTCTGCTGTGTGGCAGAGAGTCCAATTAAGGAAGGAAACCGCAACAAATAAAGTGGCAAAAGAAGAGAAAGCCTCAGCTTGTAGGTAACAAAGGCAACATGCTGTAATATTTACATGGCATTGTGATAAAACTCGAGCCATGCTGTGTGGTTCAATGGTTGCCTTGGTACCGTAGTCCAGCTGGGCGGTATAAATCATCATCGTGATTAATTAAACATCTTACTTCGACTACAATAAATGAGTGATTACTGTAGTTTCTTTTTTGGCTCCACAAATATGCCCAACAATTTAAAGTATCTCATGTAACATTTTTTTTTGTTTTTTTTTTTAAGAACAGCACAGGAACCCTCACAGCAGTAAAGGGAGATTATAAATGGAAAATAAAAATAATTGAAATGGGCTAGAATTTTTGATTTTTGATGTGTGTTAGCCTGCTAGCTGAGCTGTGATGCTATCAAGTACATTGCTGTTGCAGTGTAGGAGGACCAAACTGCCTCCTCCCATCCTCCTACGGTACTTCCAACCACACAAGTCCAGACTTGGAATTGAACTTGAAATCGAACGACAGCTCCTGACAGCCTGGTGAATCCAGTAATAGCATTTTGTCCCAATAAAGGAGCACATTTTTCCTTTTTTGGTCTTAGTTCAGGGGTTGACCAACCAAATAACTTGTGATATGTCCTTGTAGTCAGAAGGGGTTTTGCAACACGTAGTGGCTTTAATAAAAAAAGGAAATCTGTTTTTGGTTAAAAAGATTTTGTAGGGTGTCGGTAGTGACTAAAAAAATCAAAAACTTACAAAACTCTGCAATTTTCATTGAATACAGGATACTGGACTCTGACTTCTTAGTTTAAGAAAATGTTTCAGATGTTGACAGATGTTTCATTAAGACCTTGGAAACTGTGTCCACATTTGAAGAAAGGGCTGAATAGATGTCATCTATCTTTTTTTTATGTTCTTAAAGGAAAATTAAAGGAGTTAAAACATCCCTTACTTTTTTAGAGTAAAATGACAATTGAAGCTAGCACTATGTCTTGTCAAATGTCCTTCTCTTCACTACGCAAGATAACTACTGATTTGCGTAAACTACTTTCAACCGATGCAAAAGGACAAAGTTCCTGGCCTCTGCTTCTAACACTTCCATCCATCCATCCATCCATCCATCCATCAATCCATCATCTATACCCGTTTAGTCGGGTATAGACGAAAGGTCTGCTGGATCCTGTCTCAGCTCTCTGTAGGCGAAAGGCAGGGTTACATCCTGGATGCTTCTAACACTTTTTTCTCATATAGTATGAGTGCCAATCCAGGTCACTGGATTCCCGTTCCACATAGCACCTAAGAGATGAAGCTTCCTTTACTAAACAGTCTTTTTTGTGCACTTGCAAAGTTAAAATAACCTTGGTTTGTCAGTAGCTACCACATCCATGCTATCATTTAAGTGGAATGTTATTTTCTAGACTTGACAGGCTTAAAATATTGCTGTAGACACATTAAAAGCCATTTTGCTGCAAATTCTTTTTTAACTTCAAAATGCTTTGATTCACATATTGTTGGTCCCTAATAAAAGTTTGCACTCCATACCATCAGTCTTAGGATTGTTTTAACTCCTCAGTTCCCCTTTAAAACCTAGTAACCAAAATACAGATGTCACAATAACAGTCTAAAGCATCCTTTTGTTTCTCCATAAAAGAAAAAAAAAAAAACATCGTCATTGTTAGAGACTTTTTATTTTCATTTCTCAAAGGACAAGGTGTACAGGAAATACATCAACCCCAAGTCACAAGTGCATAGACTAATCATAGGGCATTGTTTTGACTCAGTGCAATAGATGGAGAATGTTTAAAGGCCATATTGGAGTCATAAATATGGCTGGGCAGATGTCCAGAGACTGCAGGGCCTCTTTTTTGTTCTATTCTCCTGTTCAGTTTGGCAGTCAAGGCTAGACCCATAAACCTCCTGCAGTGGCCCTCGTCACCCTCCTGATCCCCATCCTACTGGCAGGCAGAAGAGGAGGAGGGTCATGAGGGAGGAGCTGGCAGGATGGTGGAGTAGCCTTGGGCAGCGAGGAGGCTCAAGTTGGCATCCTAAAGTAACCCTTTAAAATGCAGAAGCCAGACCTCACAGGGTCAGGTTTTCAGGATGAGCGCTTATCTATTCTGCAACAACACTGAAGTCTGCCAAAATACTGCACTGAACAGTGGCGTGGTCCAGGAAAAGGTCATGTGCAGCCATATGCAAAACCCAGCTGTCTCCTTCCTCATACACGTAGCTGCAGCCCTGCGAGATACATACAATATTAAACCACTCGAGAGGCAGCGAAATGCAATTTCGAGGCACGCATTTGATCGATTTTTGTGGGAAATAACTCAGATCTTGTGAATTGTTATTGCTCTCATATCATTTTGCGGATATATTCATAATCGTCCCACCAGCAGATAGTGGTACGCTCAGCAGAAATACGTGACTGATAAATGAATCATACAGTGGGCAACAAGGACACTGTCTGTCCCCCGACTTCTCTAAAGGATGGCTACTTCCACAAGGTGCTGAGTAAGGATTCCCCCCACACGAGCTTTAATATTCTTGATCATTTATTTTTTTGATATAAAAACCCCAGGAAATAACTATACGTTTTATCCATTCAGTTGCCATGGGCAACATTTTTTTTTTTCTGCACTACTCTCTATTGATAAATATTCCATTATCCAGATAAGGCTGCAGTATTGAGAGCCACAGTGCACAAAGAAATCCATATGCAATTTATTTTGTTTTCTTTGGATTTATTATTCTTTTATTTCTTTTTTTTTTTTAACCCTCTGAGGTGCTGCACTTGCACTTAAACTCCGCTTTACCATGAACCCATGCAAGTTCACCCGATGCACACTGCATGAAAATAATTGTGCGTGTTATCACCAGCACTTGTAAAAAGCGGCACAACAGGGAGTTGAAAGCAGATTGAATCACCTCACTTGGCAGAGCTGTTTTCAGATTTCACCAAACATGCATTTTGATGTTGATGGGGGGAAAACTGATCTTGAAAAAAAGAATGACAAGCATGATAACACTTATCTGAGAAAGCAGAGCAATACCCAATACTCAAACGGATGTTGTATTATCTGAACAAAGTATTATTGTCAGAAATGGGTGGTCTCCGATGTTTCAGGCTCCAGGCTTTGCACCTTGCAGTGTAATGGAATAAATGCTCATATCTTTGCACTGTAAAAAATGAGATTGGAACTGTGCAACTGTAATCCAAAGCGGAGGGAGGCTTTCAGTGTAATCAATCTCCAAAAAGGCTTTTAATGGAATCAATGGAGAGAAAAGGGATTGATTTCTGCCCAGTACACTGCCATTTTTAGAGATTCGCTCTGTCAAAACTCTCCGTGGTGGACTGAAAACTTTCATCCCCATGATATAGGTTAATTGCATATTGAGCAGAGCAGTCCATTTGTTAAGTGGCACACTTTTTCCTGGTGACCATTAAATTAGAGACAGTTATATTGGAGTGTGGAAATAAAACACTGAGATGATCTGAATAGCTGATAAAATATGGGCTCAATTGTGTATGCCTGTTCAAAAGTGAAAATAGCTTCCTGTGTCCCATTTTAAATTAGGGTTAAAGCTCTTGGCATTACAGAAAAAATGCTGGTGAGGACTTGGTGATTATTGACCATGGAAATGCATTCAAGGTTGAGTAATTGTAGAAACTCGACACTATTAGACTACAACATTATGAGTAACTGAGCCAATATACCTTTGATGCAGAGCTGTGTTTTTCACAGTCTGGGACCTCTTAGTTCAACCTGTCCACCCATTCATCCATTTTTTTTTATACCTACTGCAGCCTGTTCAGGGTTGTGTGGGCCAGATTCTGCCCAGCTGTCACTGGGCCAGAAGCAGGGTATGTCCTGGACATATCACTAGTCCATCTCAGTGTCCTCTTTTTACAAATAAGAAGGAATTCTTGATATCACACTATGTACAGACAATATTTTGGCAGGAATTTAAGTAGTGGTTTTTCATTTCTCCTTATTCCAGTGGGCATTAGCATTTTCATTTTACTTTGAATGTGGATATTTTTCTTTTTGTATCATGTCAGGTCTAAGAATGCAAAATTGCTTTTCTTGACAGTTTTACTGGTCATTTCTTACTGTGTTTCCACTACAAAAACTGTCCCCACATGAGGACCCAGTGGTGGTACTGTGAACTAGTTTGGCATGAATAAACCAACTGCTCAGAGTTGGCAGGGGCTTGTGAAACTGACAGTGTTGCGCATGGTTGTAATAAACAATAATGGCTACATAAAGCAACACAATGGAACTTGAACCTCTTGGCTTAGTAGGTACATTTTAAAAAAGAACCAAAAGTAAGTTAAAAAATACTGAAACTGCTGATTTAACAACTGTCATTTATCATTATTTTCATGTTGCACTGGATTTGCAATCATTGCACATAAACAGTTTTTTTTTTTTTTCTTTTAAAGACAGACAAAGACAAAAGACGGTGACTGTAGTCTGCGCTGTTTGATAAGGGTAGTGCAGTGTGATGGATGTAGATGTGTGTATGGTGGGGGTGTAGTGGTGTGAAGTTAATGTTACGCCCCAGTTCCCACGTGTCCTGGAAAACCTCGAAAATGACTGACCAATTTTCCAGTCCTGGAAAAAATATATTGAAAATGAGGAAAATTGTAAAATGTCCTGGATATGGTTAAGTTGTCCTGGAAAATTATTCATCCTTCGTGCCTTGTGAGCAAATTCAAATGGGTTAAATGTTCTGTGCATTCATGTCTGTCACATGATCTGGGAAACATTAATTAACACTAATTAACACTGAGGCACAGCACTTCCCTGCTTCTAGCTGTCGCACCATCCCACGTGATGCTAACCAGCCAATCAAATTTACATTTCCGCTTAGAGCATTTCTCCAACCCAGTGCTTCCAGTTGACTTTGTCACTAGATTTATTGAATTTTCAGACCCTTTTAAAGACTTAGCGCCTAGAGACAAAATTAATAACTGTAAGTGTTGCTAGTATTGGTCTGCGGTTGTGAGGCTTTTCTCTCCCGTGGCCACAGGCTCCTCCCTGTCCTCTGTTGAGTGACAGGCAGAGCAGAGTTCTAGTGGGCATGTAATTAGTTTTCATAGATAAATTATAGGCATAGACTGAACATCAAATGTCTGAGTAATACACATAGATTATCTGGGTAAATGCAAGTTACAACTGTAGAAAAGAACCCTTCCGAAGAATGAGGGGGACGGAGAATGTGTTAGTGTATAACGTGATAACTGGTTTCTGTCGTGGCTGAAAATGTCCTGGAAAAGTCCTGGAAAATAATTTTAGGGAAAGAGTGGGAATCCTGTGTGAGAGCTAAAACAGTCTGACAGTGACTTAAAGCAGTGATATTGACCCATGACATTCTGCACCAACTAGTGACAGCAACCACTACTTCAGGCTGAATCACAGTTGGTGCAGGTGTGCCGGATCAGTGTCATGCAGCAGACCTTCATAAGTGCTCCAGACTCCTTCTCCAACTCATCAGGACCATCTAGTTCAACAGGCCCCCATGGGCAACCCAGCTACAGGGGTCACCACACTTATTAGGAATCCAATATAGACCCCCTCCAGGATGCTACGTGTCAGGTGAGAGCCACCCAAGCAAACCCACAGCACCTCCCCCACCACAGCAAAGCCATCCCCTGCAGTGCACCACTGAGTCTCGATGTAGATCCACACCACTACAGGAACTGGGCCCCCCACACGTGTTGGTTGAAGCCAAAGGAACAGCAGAGGACGACGGTGGTTGAAACGGGGGAAACCTAGGGCCTCACACCCCCATCCGGATACTCCCCTCCCCAGGCAAGTCCAGTCCAGAGAGCCTCAGAAACCTAAACCTAACCCAGTGTGGTGATGTGAGTATGAAGCTGTTTTCCAACTCCCTGATTAGGAAAGAGATAGTGAGTGAGTGTGAGTACTACCAAAACCTGTATTGAACCCAAGCTAAGTAATAGAATAGGTGGATGCATTAAAAGGAGGACGGGGTGGACGGAGATGTGGTAGGAGGACAGTGACACACTCCTGTGCCGCAGCCTGTTCCCAAATCATGGTATTTGGTCAATAACAAAAGTTCATCTCAATACTTTGTTACATACCCTTTATTGGCAATGACAGAAGTCACGTGTTCTCTGTAAGTCTCACAAGGTTTTCACACACTGTTGCTGGTATTTTGGCCCATTCCTCCATGCAGATCTCCTCTAGAGCAGTGATGTTTTGGGGCTGTTGCTGGGCAACACAGACTTTCAACTCCCTCCAAAGATTTTCTATGGGGTTGAGATCTGGAGACTGGCTAGGCCACTCCAGGACCTTGAAATGCTTCTTACGAAGCCACTCCTTGGTCACCTGGGTGGTGTGTTTGGGATCATTGTCATGCTGAAAGACCCAGCCACGTTTCATCTTCAAATGTCCTTGCTGATGGAAGGAGATTTTCACTCCAAAAGTCACCATACATGGACCGATTCATTCTTTCCTTTACACAGATCAATCATCCTGGTCCAAAACAGCCCCAAAGCATGATGTTTCTGTCCCCATGCTTCACAGTGGGTATTTCCTCCTTTATCCTGGCATCCCCATCCCTGTAGGTGATCCCCACCAGGCACAGCTCCAGGGCTACCCCATAGACCCGGACCCACCCGACCACCACCACCCCCAGGGCCGTCGGGCACGCCCCATGCCCCCCCACAGAGTTGTGAGCAGGGGGAGGGCTGCAGGCAACCCAAACCCAGCTCACGCATGCAGCTAGTGCTCATGGTGCACTGGTCTGCGCACCCCATACGGGTACAGGTCCCCCAAAGAACCATCACCGGGAAAGGACTGAGCCCCCCTCCTCCATTAAAAAGAAAGTGTTCTAGCTGCATGCAGGTGATGAAGGTAGTAGGATTCAATAGTACAAACAGTTCTGTTGGGTTAAATACTAAAAATATTTTCAGAATGTGCACAGCTCCAGGTTCAGTTACCCTAACCCATATACGTATGTATGTAGCTTATTATTTTAATGTTCCCTTTATTTACTTATTTTTATATTCTTTAGATTATTTATGATGCGTGGGTACGAGAGACAACTGCCAGCAAAGAATTCTTTGTGTGCATCTACAGGCGAATAAAACTGGTTCTGATTCTGAAGTAGAAGACCGTGTCGAGCCATATGTGCTACCTGTCAGATATACATCATAAGCATATGCAAGCATGTAACTCAATCATACATACTTTTTCTATATTTATTCTCCGTATTTAAACAGATGAGGCTCCCAAAATAGCTAATTATCTAAGACAGACACATTAAGAAGCCGTTAATATGCCTTAATGGCAGCAAACAGTGTCATGACAAAGAAACTGGACAGCCACTGAAAACACAGTGTGTTCAACAGTTAAATAAAACCTAGAATACATCTGAATGAACAGTGACCTGAAATAACGAAGGAGAATTGAATGCGCAAATTGAGACAAGAGTTTTGGCAGGTCTGGTTTGTTCCTCATTTCATCCAAACTCGCTTTGTGTACATTGCATCGAAGGGGGCAGGACACCCGTGTTTGAACAAAGCCAATTTTGTTCTGAACTTTGGGCAGGTCCCACAGGAGACTCTGACAAAGAGTGGACATGTAGAAAAAGATACACACAAAATGGTGTGAAAATATCCACATAAGAGCCTTTCTGCACTTTGTGATGATATGAAAGTGGGCCAGTCCTGAACTCTTGGGCATCAACTGGGAATACACCTCACAGTCCATGAGAGTGCATACTGGGAGCTGTTTTGAGTGTTTCCAGAGAGTGTAAGCTGAAGTGAGTTCTTTTGAATTATTTGAGTCCCTCAACAAGTCCTGCTTTAATGCATTTTACCTCAAAAAGTAAAACACATTTCTTTTGAAGGTAATACACAAATTTGTGGATATGGCCTGTAAACTGAACATTTCTGACTGGTTAAGCTCTTGCAGTTTGTTTCTGCCAGTTACCTCACAGTAAATCTCCACAACTGCTCATAAAATCCACTCATCCATTCTCTATACCTGCTTTATCCTGTTCACGATCACAAAGAGCTGGAGTCCAACCAGCTGCCACTTTGGCAAGAGGCTGACTCCATCCTGGACAGATTGTTTGCATTATTACCATTTTGTACCTGCTTCTCCAGCGGTGCTAATTTCTACTCCGGTTCAGTCGATGCAGCTATTTGCAAACCATTATATCCTGATCAAGAGCAGTCTGGCCTGATTCTCTTCTGTGCCTGCTGTTGCTGTAGTGTTTGTAACCATCATCAGCAATAGTGGAGGACAGAAGAGACAAGTAAGAAAACCATAAAGAGACTTTAAAGAAGATCCTATATTGCATAATTTTGATCATGGGGAAAGACCCATGGGCTGGGCTAACCTGGATCCAAGAAGATCAAATCATGCATGCAAATTATTCTTCAGTAAACGTAAAAATTATTCTGCAGAAAAATTAGAAAAGAATACGAAAGAAAAGTAAGTTTTGGTTAAACACTTGTTAATCTAAAAATAATAACTAGACAGCCTGAAAATTGGGGAAAGCCTTATTTATTTATAGACTATGCGCGGTCCCTACAAGGATATTGTTGGTGTAATTACATCAACAACCACTAGGCAGCAGTGTGGGTTATTTTTCTGCAGAGCTGTAACTCACAGTGCTGAGTTTCCTTTTGTTTACTTTCCTAATGTACCTCAGACACAGCAAATAAAAACAAATAAAGTATATTTTATGTGAGCTGTAGCTGATAAATCATTTTTATAGACATTACAGCAAACTATTGTTGCTGTAATGGCAGTTTAAGACAATTTTGGACCTTTGAAAGTCAAGAAAAACATATGTGCCCTTAAAGTTCTATGCAGGCATACAGTACATTACATCCATGAAATAAAAAAGGGCCGATCTCAGAACTTGGAAAGAATTATATTATGGCTGACTAACATTTGGAACAGAATCGGAGTACAATCTGATTTGACTGCACTGAACTTGTTTGCTTTCTGTGTAAAGTGCCTTGAAATTACTTTGGGTGTTATACAAATAAATTGAACTGGACTGAATTGAATCAAAGCAAATCCCAAAATTGTAGCCTTGTGTTCAAGATTTTCAGCTGGTTTGAAGGCAGTGGGACCAACTGCCCTCCAACAGTTTGATTTCTGGTGGAACTGTCACCATTCACACTATTTTCTCAGCAGCTTGATTACTTTTTTTTTAGAAATGTCTCTAGATCTCTTGTCCCTTCAACTAGCAAAACAAAAGATCCCATGTAATTTTGGAGTTGCATCACTGTCCTCTCTGAGACCTCACGGCATGGCCAAGATGGCTACGTTCACAGTGCATTAAAAATGGACCCAAATCTGATTTGATGGCTGTCTGATGAGCTCAAATGACATGAAATCTAAATTTTTTTCACATCAGACCTGTGTCACTTTCATATGTGGTTCTAAATCAGTTACATATCTGATGTTTTTACAATGCAACATTTAATCCTTTGACGTCACAGTTACACATCAGCGGGAGCTGTTTTTACTCTTCTGTTCCTCAGTACTCTTCCCATTATAATTTGATGTACTGCTTCTGTTCTCACTTCATATTTCTGCGCATGCGGGTCACTTCAAAACAGTTTCCACTTCACAATGGAGACACCGATGTGAACAACAATACAAAAAACCCACAAAACAGTCTGATCTTGGCAAAAGATTAAATATGAGCATTGTATTATTCACACTGTAGTGTGAATGTAGCCTAAGAAACTCATCAAAGCAATAACAAAAAAACAAAACAAACAAAAGACTAAAGAACAAAAAACAAAAAAAGAAACTGACCAAACAATAGACCTAGCAAAAGTAAATCTTTAAGAGTCTCTTAAAAAAGCAACCTAGCCCCTGCTTTTCACATGGAAATAAAGTTTCTTTTTGCTGCTTTAAAAATGTCAGTCTTTTCTTGAAGCATGCAAATTATTTTCCATTGATGGCAAAACTTGGAAACCACGCTCTGAAAAATTTGTTCGTATTATTTAGATCACCTTCTGCTCCAAACGGCTTCCTGAGTGACAAAGTTTCAGACCTTCTTGGCCCCAACTGAGTTGTGATATGCAGACATTTTTCAGTTGGTAGCCCCTTCAGATGCCAAAGTATAGTTTCTTAACCACAAAAATATCTATTTTTAATTATATTTCTACTCTAAAGTGTCAGACCTAACATATTTTAGCATACTGCATTTATATGAGCTTTTTAATTGAATGACTCTCAATGTAATAAGCTCTTTTGTAGCAAACATGGAAAAATCTGCTTAACTGTCATCTGCAAAACCCTGACTTTACTTTCCCCCAGTCAAATATTTTGAAAAAAAAAAACAGATTAAGACTTCAGTGTTAGACTTCATAATCTGCTCGAGTTGCATGTTAGAAATGTGGAAAGCCTCAAATCAGAAAAATGTAGGCTGTCATAACAACTAATTAATGCCCATGCTTTAGAAGTGGGTTGTCCAGTACGCTTAACAAAAATAGCAAACAGGATATATGTCATAAAATGTCAATAAAATAAAATAAATAGAGAAAGAAAGAAAAAGAAACTTACAATCTCACAACATGGTAGCCAGTCGGAGCACAAAGATTTTTCTGTGGTTGGCATGGAAACTGAACATGGAGACTTTGGGTTAGAGGTTAATAGCTTTGTAAAAGAACGAAAGAAAGAAAAAAACACTCCATACTCTTAAGACAATGTCTTTGTCTGCGCAAACATCCTATTGTTTTTTTTTTTGTTTTTGTTTTTTTAAATATACATTATTTATTTATTTTTCCAGCCACATAGATGATTCCAGCTATTCCACTATCTATGGTGTTGAGGTAACAATTGCTAATAAAGATCCAGTGAACTCTCTGATTGCTATCATCACAATTCAAGGCTGTTTTTCTTCCTTTTTTTTCAATTTGCTGTTTTGATTAGAGAGTTTTCTTGGAGTTTTCAAACTGTTCTGTGGTTTAGTTCTGAGTACAAAGAGACACATATTTCTAAATTATACTAATTATGGAGTCCAAGGTTGTTTGCTCTGGCTTTACAGTTGTGCAACAGTTTATGACTCAATTCAAGGATTTTATTTAATTAAATTAAAAAAGAAACAGAGTTAAATCAGTATTGTCTATCAGCAGTAATGAAATTAATGTACATGATACTGGTTTGGACCTTGGTACCTGGTTTCATTACTTTTATGTACAACAGTGGAAAGCATTCCTATTTTTTTTGTTAACTTCCCATTGGATTTGTGATTGCCAGTAGCTAGTTGAAATGTTGCTCTTTTGTTACTCTGACACTGAAATTTCACATTGACAACATGCCACATTTGCAATAAAAATATAGTCACCTAGTCAAATATAGTCAACTACATTCAAGGCGTAAACTCAGATATGGTACATTTAGTCAGTAGCTGGTACCAGTGTACTTATGTGTTTAATGCAACGCCTTAGTTTTTTTACTAGTAGGAGTTTGGGGAGGACTGCTACCATTACCAGGGAACGGCCTCAGCTCTGAAAAACTGCTAGGATGAGCTCGGTACTATTGGAAGGACAAGTCAAGAAGGACAAGAAGACAAAAATGGGGGCAGGCCAAGATTCAAACCTGGGCTGGCTGCATGAGGACGATAGCCTCCATACATAGGTCTCCTGCTTGGAGACTTTGGGGCAGCTCAAGCACTCACTGGAGAGATTATATATCTTAGTTATCTTGAGAACCCCTCAGTGCTCCCCCTCCCCATTTTAGAGCCAGGCTGGGGAGCAGGGGGAGCAGGGGAACTTGGGATCTCTGCTCAACTGAAAAGCAGAACAAAATGGATGGACCATTAAGAAATGTCCCTCAAGACCAAAGATGAGGTGTGATGGCATCAAATGCTCTAAAGACTGTGGCATTTTTCCCAAGGTGCCTTATTGAAAAAAGAAAAAATGCTAAAAGCGTCTAAAAGATCATAAGCACTAAATTTAGTTGACTACAGTGAAATTCAATGAGCATCCATACATTACTGTGTATTGATCTACTGTGTATGCATTAAGAGGGGCGGGGTTGAGGTGGGGGGTATCACTTTAAAAAGGATTTGTTTGCATCGTCTCTGCAACCCAAAAATGATCCAACATGGAAAAACACACGCC
>JBAMYA010000013.1:14061511-14080982 GCA_037176975.1 Arrhamphus sclerolepis
TTCTCCCAACTACATCCACCCACAATTAAAGTTAATGAGCATGAGATCGTATTGTTTGCCTCTGCCTACGTCATATGCCGCGTTGCTAACGGAAAAGGTGGCTGCTTTCAGAGCCTAGCTTAATATGGGGGCATTTACATTAAAATTTCTGTTTTACATCCTGTTTTACATAGTAATTTTTAGATATATGTTTTTAAAAGACTTCTGACAAGGTCAAGTATTCATTCAGTTTTTGATTTAACCTGCAAGTTGCCCTTTAAATCTCACAAGCATCAAATATCTTATATGCTCGTGACCTCACAATATCTAATCTTTTTCATATCTTGGTACTTTCAGTAACCAATGTAGGTAACAAATGTGAAAATGGTCACATACAAGTTCCTGAAATGGCCCAAAAACTCAAAAGGCAATCGTGTATCTCACTTTAGCATCGAATAACAAACAAGCTTCTTTGTCATTTGGGAACTTATTGAGGAAAGAGCCAGTGTATTATTTGGCCAGAGGGCTTTATTTTCTTCTCCAGGAACCCCTGGGCTAAGTGTGCTAACGCTATTATCATACCAAATCACAGAAATAACACACTTGTCTTTGTGTCCTCTTATCAACTCAATGTCATACATAAAGGATAAGGATGATTCTGGGCCAATTTAGTATTTCAGGTGTGCTATAGTGGGATGACTTATTAAGAAAATGTTAACTCCCTGCAGCATGGTTATCTTTATTGAGAAACAAAGGATTAGTAACATGATTGATGGGCCTTGTCTCCGAGGGATTATGCTGTGGAGCACCACTAATTGCTCTCTCTTGCTCCCTCCTCCTCCTCTATTTGTCTCCTCATTTTTGTCTTTTTCTATCTACATTCGTGGTCCAGTGCAGCACACCTTCAGCTGTCGCTTTTGCCATCTGAGCTTATGGTGCAAAGGGTTATGGGTATTGCCGACTGGGCCGAGGTTTACAGGTAAGCTCTAAAAAACGGCTGATCTGGCCTCAAAGTTATAGCCAGGGGACTTAATTTTGCATTCAGGCTCGAGTGGTTTGTTGAACACGTGCCAGGCCTCAGCCGCAAGGACAGAAAGGGAGCGAGACCGAACCCCTGTATGGGTACGGTAACGCACCGTGTAATGGACTACTGTACAACTGGAAATAATGTGCTGAGTCATTTAAGAAAGCTATTAAGCCGCTTGGGTGACTTTGAAATTCACTAAGCCTGTTCAACCTCTTTGTTTATTCAGGAGTAGGGCCGCTTCCGCCACCCACCCCCATCACACACACACCCCCCCCAGCTCCCTGGATCCTTCCTCTGTTCTCCTCTTTGACATCTTCCCAGCTAAATACTGAAAAGAAAATTACAAGTAACTAAGGGAGAGAAGGGCTTATCATTAGGTAGTATGGAAAATAGCATGTTTTCTGCCAGCAGAGCTTTCTGAAGTACAGTACAGCTGTGTATTTCTGAATACTTAATTGAGAGCGTGTTTTATTAACCTTGAAAGAATTATTCTGTTTTCAATTAATCCTCCTGAGGATAAGTCATACAAATTACAGTGAAACAGAGACATAATGTTACTTTCAGAGAATATTTCTTTGGCGACTTGTTTTCGTAACAAAGCATCCTAATATGTTACTGACCGCTTAGATCAATGCAGCCCCAGAAGACAGAATATTACCTTTGTGGAGGTTTTGGAGACAACTGAAATTACACCGCACCTTCCTCTGAGCTGCGTGTGTCCTTGCTGTGCATCATTAAAGCATCCCCTATCATAAACTTACAAGGGCTGCAGCTAAAACAAAAGTGTCTCCTCAAGACTCATTTCAAACTTTCCTCAACATTTTGGAAAGTAAAGTTGGCATCAAATAGCATTTTTCATGACCTGCCTGAACCAGGAGTATAAATGACGTCTATCCCCAGGCAAAGCTGTAGGGGAAGTTCAAAAAGTTAGCTGTTAAAATCTAAATTTCTCCCTTTCATTTTTTTAAGAAGGGATACTGAATGCAAAGGGGGACGGCAGGGGAACAACAACAAAAAAAACCCCAGCTATTTTCTGGATATAATAAACAGGGCAAGTGCTTGCCAGTTTTAGCCCTGTGCAACCGCAGGCTGCAGGTCTGGCTGCTTACCAAAGGGACTGACAGAGGCCACAAAATGTAAATGTCTCATTGAGGCTTTCCAGGTTGTGATGTTGTTCAATAATGGATGCCATGCTTTACATTTTCCTCCTTTGGAAGCAGTTCAGATAAGAGGGTAGGGGAAAAAAGGAAGAAAAAAAGCTCAAGTCAAATTTACTGAGTGGTTCAGAGGAGAAATATTTATATACCTCTGCACACAAAGGTGAAATGAAACAGGTGGAAAAAAGAGAAAAGAAATCAGAAGTGATTCAACACAAAAGCACATGTGCAAACATATCAAAAGGAGTTATATATATATATATATATATATGTTTGTGTACACCTTAGAGCGAACTGACAGCTATCAAAGGTGTCTTAGGTTTCCTCTATGTAAAGCTTCAAAAGAAAGCATGCTAGCGTCTAGACTATATTCTCCTTCTCTTCATCATCCCTCTCATCTAGAGAGCATCTTCTATTTACAGCTCAGAAAATTAATTTGTACACCACAATGACTTAGGGACAGCTTTAAAACATAATGACTAACAGTGGGATCTGTAGTCAAGCAAAAACAGACTACGAAGTCAAGACATAATGAGAGAATAAAAATAAACATCCGATCCTCACTGGGAGTTCGTAAAAACAACTTCAGACGGACATGTTTAACTCTGCGCATCAATTCTTGAATAAAAACAAAACCTCAGTTGCAGTAAAAGTGTGCACCCCTTCATCAGTGCTTTCAGATGCAAAACCAGAAAATTCGACCACTCCAATTTTTTGAACCCCTTCCTGAAAAAAACAAACAAAAACAAAATAAAGTACAAAACAGAGGACTCATCTCTTAGCTATCAGTGTTGGACTTGAGTCCAAGTATTACAGTACAATCCTGGCTATAAATAGCTGTAAAATAATGTCATTCACGATTCAGACTCATTTATAATAAACAGGATACTTCAGAAATTCAGCCAGCTGTCTGTACCCAAACTGCTCAGAGAGCTGCAGGACTTTCTAACTTTTCCTGAATGATATGGAATTGCACATATCAGTTCTCTCGCCTCTGAATCAAGAGAGGCTGAGGAAGAATCCTCTCTCAAGAAACCAGTGGAACAGCGTGCAAAAGTCAGCAGTGTTGACTGACTCTGTTGTGTACATAACTGCATCAGTGCCACTAATCTGCACAAATGTTTCTTCCTTGGCAGCTCCTTAATTTTGTTTTTCCATCAGAGTTTCCTGTTATCTCTTTATCCAAATTTGTTCTGATCCTGTACTACGGTGATTATTTGTGTCAGTTATACATCACAGAGCGACTTATTCATTTAAGTTAACATGATGTGTTGATGCTTTGATTCAGACTCAAGACCGTTTAAGGGAGTACGGTTGATCATACAAGGGAGCCTTCTGAACAGCCTCCTCTGTCTAGGAGAAGTACATGATTGGCAACATTAACTAGAAGAAATCATTTTCTGTATGATGTTATCACTAAATCACTTATATATATGTTCGGCCACCTTGTTCAATGGAGAAGTCCGATCTACAACATTTGCAGGCAGCATACCCCTTCCCCTTCGAGCTGTTCTGGATGAACTCAAATTCTTTTTTCCAATCATTTTGGAAGTTGCACGCATATTTCCTGTTCTTACTCACCATGTCTCTTCTTCTGCTTCTGCTTCTTCCGATCTGATTTTCGCACATGACTTCAAGGTGTAACCATTATTATTGTCTGGTCAGAAAGGCACCCAGTGAAGGATGGTGTCGTAATATTGATATCCGGGTGGAAATCGGGAGAAATTCTGGAGAATGGTGGCCCCGGGAGATTTTTGGGAGGGGCACTGAAATTTGGGACTCTCCCAGGAAAATCGGGAGGGTTGGCAAGTATGCAGTTGCTATGTGTTTTTTTCCCAAGCATCTCCACTTTGGCGTCATCTGTCCATTAGAACATTTCTCCAGAAATCATAAAACGTAATTTGATCTTCATCTAAGTCACAATTGGTCCATTCTTCTTCAGCATGTACCACATTGTATGGAGATTGGCTCA
Source organism: Arrhamphus sclerolepis (assembly GCA_037176975.1). NCBI lineage: Eukaryota > Metazoa > Chordata > Actinopteri > Beloniformes > Hemiramphidae > Arrhamphus > Arrhamphus sclerolepis. The sequence goes on from JBAMYA010000013.1 coordinate 14,065,647, forward strand.
TAACCCTTCCCCAGTTGATGGACATTGTCAATTGCATCTTTAAGATCAATTGTGATTATATATTTACATATATAAACATATACATACATATATAAATATGCATGCAGTATATATCTACACACACACACACACACACATTGGTAATAAAAAGTCAGGATTTCTCAGGAGTTAAACCTTATTTTTCACACCACTACACAACAACACAGATATGATTTTAGGGAGTGTGACATGGTGACTGATAGCATCTTAAAAAATACAATTCCAACATAAATTTCTTATCAACTTTTAAAATCCCTGAGATGAATGTCCTGCTCCTGCGTTATAATGAATACCTGCAGCCTCTGGGAGTTCTCTCAGTAATTAGTCAAGACAAGACAAGTCTGGAAAGTGAAAATAAAAATCACCTCTTTCTGTCAAAGTTTGCAGAAGTCTCAGTTTGAACAGGATTATGTGTGGGTGTGTATTTTGTCTTTTTTTCTTGCAAGGTCTGAAACCAAAAATGGCTGACACCATCTGACAGAGCACCATCATTCACGTTTGTGTGTGTGTGTGTGTGTGTGTGTTGGGGGGTATCCATCATTGCTTCCATCCATCTGCACTCTTTGCTCTGGTTAATTACACTGAGCAGAGAATGACTCACGGTGGCACAGGCTACTTGTAGCTTGAGATAATTTCAGGGCCAGAGAAGATTAGCTGAAAAACATGCTATTGTTATTTCGCTTACATTTCTTCAGGTTTATCCCTTTCAAATTATTTTTTAATCAACCCCCATCCCCCAGTTTTGGTTCCACCGATGGGAATGATGAATGAAAGTGCTCTTTTGTACTTTCTTGTACAATATGCTGTGCGATGTACAAGACGGTGGTGAGACAAGTGATGCTGTATGGTTCAGAGACTTTGGCACTGATGAAAAGGTGGGAGGAGCTGGAGGTAGAAGAGGTTAAAATGTTGAGGTTCGCTTTGGGAGTGCAGAGGGACAGTACAACATGTTGGATGTTTTGGAGAGAAGGTCAGAGATGAGATGGTTTGGACATGTACAGAGGAGCGATAGTGAATATATCAGTAAAAGGATGATGAGGTTGGAACTGCCAGGCAGGAGGCCTTGTGGAAGACTAAAGGGGAGATTTATGGATATAAAGAAAGAGGACATGAAGTTAGTTGGTGTGAGAGAAGAGGATGCAGAGGATAGGGTTGGATGGTTGCAGATAATTCTTTTCCTTTTGGAAAAAGGAAAAGAAGAAAGAGTAAAAGTAAGTTTTTTGACCTTCCTTTATCAGCATTGATTTGAAACAACCTCTTTCAGTCCTGCACCACCTTTCAGGAGGACCTTTTGACCACTGCTCTTCTCAGAACTGCTTCCGCTCAGACACGTTAGTAGAATGTCTGGCTCAATAAAGACATGATAAATTACGATCATTTGTGTGGTTAATCACATTGAGTATGTCAGCAAGAGTTAGATGAAGATCAGATCATATTTTATGGCACATTAATGCAGAAAATCACTTATTTTCTGGCCACTGAAAAAGCAGTGGTTATACAGAACAATGCTAATTAATAACACAATTTCAATTATTTTCTCATTACATTTCTTTGTTTTTAAACCTAAATTATAAACAGTATGTCCTGTTTTTTTCTGTTTTTTTTTTTATTGCAGACACAGTGTTTTAAATATTTTTTTCTTTCTGATTTGAAAGCCAGTGGCAGGTCCCTCTGTGTTTCTGAACAGGGAGACTTTAACTGTTCACATCACATGCATGGCATATTAACACACAGCTATGCCTCCTTTCATTCATGACATAAAAGATAATTGAAAGGACATGTTGAGGGAAACATCTACTGATATTTTTGGTCTTGACCGCCGAAGCATGATGTCACACAGTGAAAAGGATAATTCTTTGTTCTGTGCAATTTATTCAGAAAACATGAAACTGACTTTGCTGTTGAAGGACAGTGGCAAAAATGAAATCAGTTTAGACAGAGACACTTATTATGACTGTGTTTTGAAAAGTATAGTGCTTTAATTTGATTTTGTTTGATGGTGTACTTCAGGTTTTCAACTATGCATTTCAAGCCTGCAAGACATCCAATTTAAGGTTATCATTGAGGTTAAAGAGGGATATGATTGTACTGATTTGGCGCAAAAGTGGTGAAAAGAAAAAAGTTAAGTATTTAAGAAAGAAAGATAAGAAGTTCTTCAATTTGTCAACAAAAAAACAACATATTTCTCTTTGTGCAGAGAATAATCCCATCAAGCTGTTCAAGTAATCTGAAAGAAGTCTTCAGAATTCATTGGTTGGTTGTAGCTGTTTGGTTGATACTTCTTGCACTTGAAAAATTAACATTTTTTTTAATTTCTTGACTTTGATTTCTTTGACTGCTCTACAAAAGACCCACAATTCATTTTGTCAATGCTTGACATCATCCATAGGGATCATACAGGCAAAGTAACCCACACTTCCCTCTCTCCATCTACCTTTTTTTGCTCTTCCAGGAGATATTCCTGCGTCAACTGAAAAAAAGTAATTTGTCTGCCCCTGTATTCGACGCATGGTTAGACATGCCCGAAATACCTCCCTAGGGAGCCGTCTGGGAGGCATCTGAACAGATGCTCGAACCATCTCGACTGGCTCCTCTCGGTGGGAAGTAGCAGAGACTCTACTCTGAGTCTGTCCTCATTTCAGCTGTTTGCATCTACGATCTTGTTCTTCGGGTCAGCACGCAGAGTTTGTGAGACCACAAGTGATGCTGGGAATGTAAAGTGACCAGTAAATAGGGTCTTGCCTTCTGGCTGGACCCCCTCGTCACCACAACAGATGAGCACAGACTGTGCACTACTGCAGACCCCTGTCCTGCCTCATTCTTCCCTCACCTGTGAATAAGGCCCCAAGTTAGGCAACACCTCATCCCAAACTCCAAGAGGACATTCTACCCTTTTCAAACTGAGAACCATGGTCTCAGAGTTTCTGATTTCCATCCCCGTTACTTCACACTCAACATCAAACCATGACAGTGTGAGCTGAAGATCAGAACTTGAAGAAAGCAATGGAACATGGTCTGCAAACAGCAGCAACATAATCCTGTGACCACCAAAGCAGACCCCTTTACCCCTGGCTGTACCAACAATTTCTGCACATGAAAATTATTAATAGAGTAGATATAAATAAAATTCACTTGATGTCTACTCCCACCGGTAACAAATTCAACTTCTTACCAGCACTCTTGACGTCACCCCATTCAACATCACTGAACAGAAATGCTGTTGACGCTTCTAACACACCTGTGAGTGAAGGAGTGACATCCGTCAGATGCGTTGGGAACACTGCATATTTTTTGAAGGAAAACCTATTACTTTACAGAAAGTGAAAATTAAAGAAGTTTTAATGTTGTTCGGAAATATTTCCTTCACAAACTTAAACGTGTACCAGATAACCTGAGAAATGCTTGAATTCCTCTGTATTTTTGGTTTTGCCTCAGAAAGAGCATTTTTTGATGTCACCCCACGTTTTCAATTGGATTTACATTATTCTGATGTGTTGAAACTGATCCATGATCATTGCTATGTGATAAATAGACAAGACACCATAGGATGTTTCACTGTACTGTGGCTTAAATTCAGTGTTTGGGGGTGGTCTGATAAACTGTGGATCCAAGAAACCCAAAAGAACAATCTTTATACTCTTTGTGTTCTGTTGGAATAAAATATGGGTTTATGAGATTCGCAAATCATTGCATTGTTCTTATTTACATTTACCCAACTTTTTGGGAATTGGGGTTTTATGACTCAATCATTTTCTCCTTTAAATTCTCATATTCTTCCACTCAGAGATCATTTATAATTATTTGTTGCATCAGTTTATTACAAATGAAGTATTTATTCTTTGTTTTTTTGGTTTTATGAGATGCCAGTGATGAGGTTTGCCTTGGGCTCCACAGGAGCTATGACTCTGACTGCTCCAAAAACCTTTTTTCTTCCTTTGTTCGAAGATAAAAGACGTGTGTCTTTTATCTTCTTTTCAAAACACTGTTTTTTTTGTTTGTTTTTAAAACATCACGGTGTGAGGAGATTCATCAGAACACCTGGTGAAGTCAGAGACTGTATCATCTCAACTACCTTGAACAGTCTGGTAGGAGGAAATTGGTAGCATCCAGCTGAATGGATTACACAGCGTAATGATAATCAAACTGACTTGTGTTCATAAATATGGTTACTCTTTTCTGGCAGAAAAGAGGCTGTATTTACTCCAGCGCCCCACCAAATAATTAGATAAAGAAATAAACAAACCCTCTCTTATTGATGTTTATTACACACCGTGCAGAGGCCTTGCAACTCAAAAGTCAGGCCAATCCCCTGAGAAAAGCACAATTTTCTGTGATTCAACTGATTTTTTACTGACATACTGTCAGGTCTAGAGGTGTTTAATGATTGCGTCTTAATGCATCACCACATAAATATGGTATTTACTGTTCAGGAATTTTCAGCCATTTCAGGAGCTCAAATTTTAAGAATTAAAACGGGTTAATTGTCCTGTGTTCCATTCCCTAATGACTTAATGACAAATGAAGCATGTCAAAGGTCTTGGTCGGAGTTGATATGAAAAAAAAAATGTTGCTGTTTGACTGGAGCCACCAATATGAAGTCCAAGGAGATCTCAATGCAAGTGAAGGACACGAGAGGAGCTTAGGTGTGGCAAAATTAACCATTTGGAAAGAAATTATTAGTGAGCTCAACAACATCAAAAGGCTTGGAGGACCATAGAAAACAACCAAGGTTGAGAAAAAACCTTAACCAGCATTAAAAGAGGTCAAGAACACTCTGGAGAAGTTAAACTCAAGAGATGCATTTGTGAATGTACATGCAAAGGGTGTACATCAAGGTGCAAACCTCTGGAAACATTCAAGAACAGGAAACACAGATTATTCTTTGCCACAAAACATCTTTAAAATAACTTCTGTGTACATTAGACAAATGAAACCAACAGAATGATGGGAAGAGAAGATTGTTTTATTTCGAAATCCCTTGTGGTTGTCCAAAAACTTGTAGCACCATAGAACATACAGGTTCCACTTGGGATGTACAAATAGAGCCAAACATTTTCCTCTCAACATCTTATCAAACTTATCAAAGTGAGAAAACATTACTCAAAACAACAACAAAGTTTCCTGACATTTTCAACCAAAACTGCTATAAATAAAAAAAAAAGGTGAAATCTTCGGAGTAAAAAGAAAGGAAAAAAAAAAAGAGAGACACTGATGTAGTAATCTTTTCCTAGGCGGCTGCATAGATCCTTCAATTGTCTGAAGAGACAGATGTGCAGCTGGTAAGCCTTTCCATGTGTTTTATTTTTTACCCAGTGGGGTCATGGCTTAGCCTTTCAAGGATGGACAAGCTAAATGATGCTTTAGTCTTCCATAACCCTGTCTCCAGAGACCAAAGACCTTGTCCATTTGACACTTTGATGACACCAGTGGATTCTCTATTTCATCTCTCAATTACCTATGACTTTGCTGCAAAATCCAAAGCGCCCCGCTGTGACATATGGAGCCCCTCCCTCCTCATGTCCCCCTTGACTAAACTCAACAGGACAGCCATACTAGGCTGTGATGGCTTTCAGAGCGGGAATAAAGGCTCACCACGAGAAACCCTTGTCTAACTGGTGGGAGACAGCTGGATTAGAAGCAGCAGCACCCCAGAACATCCCAATTAAAATCAAAGCAATCACCATTGCAAAGAAGTCATTAGATTGAGAGGCTGTTTGAGGCTAAACACTATAATAATGCAGGAGCTGCAAGATTTCAAAAGCCTGTCAGACACTGATTTCATACATTGGAAAGTTTGATGAATGGAGCCTTGTGAGAGGCAACTCTTGAGGGCTGCACTATTACCAAAAGCTTTGCTGGGGATTAGAGCGAAGACAGAAGCTTTCATTCCTTCAGTAAGTCAATGTATGAATAATTTACTCAGTGGGTATCTCTGTGAGCTCTCCCTGTAAGCCCTGGTAATGTTTTATTTGTATGTTTTCTGTCAAAAGTAATCTAGCATCCAGAGTTTGAAAAATAGTCAGTTGGAGATCCTGCGAATGCGGCGGGCCTCACACAGCTCACATAATACCTGCTTGATATGACATTTGCTGTCAGTGATAATTAGGTTTTCACTGGACCACGTCCATTCCCTGTCCCACCATGAGGGAACAGATAAGAGGAGAGGATATCTGTCACTTTATCTTCCTTTCTTTCCTCTCTCTGCCACTCTCATTGATGGGAATTCTAGTTTTTTATCAATTATTTAGGCTAGCCTGTTACAATGTTTGATTTTATTTCAGGTTTGACAGCATCAAATCATTCTAAATCATTCTGTGAAAGGCGCATGTCAGTATAAACTGTAGGAGTTTGTTTCCTACAGACTATATGAACATAAACCAGGTCATCAGGTCTCCAGCAGTCTATTTTATTGAACAGTGGGCTGGTCGCAGTGGCCACCAGATTGACCAAGACAAGCAGAGTGGAGAGCAAATGGCTACTTGTTGGTTGGAAGTTTCTTTGGAAACGACTGAGATGAAATTAGCTTGACCAGAGAACCTGGCTAACCCAGTTGATGAGGTAGCGGTAGTCTAGCTGAGGTCCTCTGGTTAGTCCCTCCTAACAGCCTTCAACTACTGGTGAAGATAATTGTTTCAGTATGCTGGACACTTCCAAGCCAACCCAAAATTCATTCTTGCCCAAACCACAACCACAAGTCATATGAAAACAGTCAGTGTTGTCATCAGTCAATATCCGTTTTGGTGGATCTCCAACTTCCTGTTTTCCATGATAACTGGCCAAAAGTGAAGAACAAGGAAAGTATGGACACTCAACAAGTGTGAGTGTTGACCTTGGTGTTAGCCTTTTGTTTCTGCGCTGTTTGTGTGTACTACTCATGGCAAACTGAAAATTAGGTTTTCCTGCAGCAAGAGAGAAATGTTTTAATGCACACGAGCCACTGAAGGCAAATTCTATAGCTGAGGAGGAGGGACATAATCATGCAGAACTGTTACCTCGTAAGATGCACATTCTGATGAATGACCAGGTAGGGTGTGTCCTTTGTCTTAGGCTACAGAAGCCTCTTTAGCTCAAACATGTGTTGTACACCGCGTATTTGTGCTGGCCCGAGGTCGTGGTTTCATACCAAAAGCAAACCGCACCAGAGTTTTCCAACTGTTGCGCTGAGACCACCTCTGCAGACTGCGGTTGTGATGTTCACACTGACCTAGTGGACCGCACTCATTTCTGAAGCTCCTTTGGTCAAGCTAAATAACCCCTGTTTAGAAACAACCTTAGTACAGTTAACAGCACAACAAGCCATATTACCTTTAAAACAAAAATGATTTATTCTGAGTTAGGTCTTAAGTCAGGACTGTGTTAAGTAGCTACAGGGATGCCTGCTAACTATCAACTGCAGCCAGCCATCAATCAAAAGACCCCACCCATAATTACTCTGTATCCTCTAATAAACACTCTTTATCTTTAAATCCAGCCATCAGGAAAAAATGTAAGTAAAGCTCTTACACTCTCTTCCTATTGGTTTTAAACATCTTTACAATAAAATGCGTGCCCTTTTCTCTCAAAACAATCTCAACATTGTTTCGTTTTCAGGACGGTGTGTATGATTGCTTCTTGGATGACATCTTTACAAATACTGCACATTACGATTACAATCGTTGCGATTACGTTGATTCATAACATCATTGCAACTACAATGTTTGTAATTGTGGGGGTCAAAATAGATGCCCCTGGTCATGTTTTGCACCTGCCTGGGGGCGATTATGGGGCACAACTTAGTGTCTTCTTTTACGTCTCAGTTTTTTTTTGTTAGTAATATTGGCATGAAAATTACATCAACGTTCTAACCTAAATGAAACACGTGTTAAAGTAATGCATAAGTACTGCAGTTTTCTAGCTTTTCCTGCTTTTGGAAGTCAGGCGTTGGGAATTCCCTGCTGATAAACTGCAATTACAGCCTCTATGTGCTCCGGTGGTCCGGCTCAAAAGGTGGGAGGAGAAAAAAAGATCACTATGGAAATGAAATATGATCCTGATATGATTTTTCTTCTTTAAATTAATGTTTGGGCTACAACTCTCTTTGCTGTTTGTGTTAAGTTAACATGACCTCTAAAAACTGTGGACAACTGCTCAGTGAAATTTAATTCAACCAATGAAATGATTCCTGTGTCTCTTTCATCTCGGCTCTTACATGAATCCAACATGGCAATCAGCCTTTCCTGCTGCTCTCCGACTTCATTTCCCTGCCCTACGCTCCCATACACATGCATGCACAGCAGCTCGCACTGAAATTCCACTAAACACTGCTTCTTCTTTTTTTTTTAAAATCAGTTCTTGCACCAGACGCACACAAACAGGCTCACATGTGATGGATGTACACATGCACACAAGCAGAGCAAGGAAGCGTGGGAGAGAGAAAAGAGAAACCCCAAACACCAAAACAGTATTAATCCCCTGAGGAGGCCTTTAAAAGGCTTTCTTGGAGCTGATGTCCACCACACACTGGCTTTCCAGGTCAACACTGTTTGTGGTGGCAATGGTGCTGAAGCATTCAAGCTTTGCATCCTCACCTTTCCACTCTGCTACTTCCCATTTCTTCACCTCTCGTCTTCTATGCTTTTTATTTATTTATTTTTTTGTTGTTCCCTCATCTCTTTGCCATTCAGAGACGACATCCTCAGTGAGCTGGATAAATGTGAAAAAGGCTGCTCATGTATATACAGAGGACTTGCATTTGCATTGCATCAGACCAGCATTTTCAATTTATTTTTGTACATAAACCATGTGTCATAAAAAAAAAAAAATAAAAAAAAGCTTAATAGGAACGACTACGCTCTGCATGTAATTGGCCATTTTATTTTTAACATTAAAAAAAAAAAAATGATGAAAGCGGATTAGCAAAAATGCTGTGGTCTTTGTTCGGTTACTAAAAATAGGAGCTTATTATTGTTTCAGGAGACTAGTATGTTGAAAAATAGATGTAAAATAGAAATTTGAATGGCCAAATGAAAACATTTCTGTAAATGTAGGGTTACATATGACACCATTAAATTTTTGAGTGTAAGAAACGTGGTCCTGCTGTAGCTGCTAGAGGTGGAACTCCTTTAAATAGCTTTATTTACCGTTTCATACATAAATCTAATATGTCACTTTTTATCTATGTTGTCTCATTAAACAACTCTGGCTTTGGTCGTTTTTTATTCTTTGGCTTCTGATAGGTGATTTGATCACTTGTTAACACTGAAGTTAAATCTAGTAAGAAAAAAGAATCACAGACATGTCAAATATATATACATGTACAGTTTCAAAAGAGTTTTTTTTTTTTTTTTTTGAAAGCCAGCTCTCTCAGGAACTACAAGGTGTATTACAGTGTTTGTTACTGAAATAAAGATTAATTGATTGATTAGAAACATTAGACATTCAACAAGTGCTTGAAATTTTTACTTTTTAAGATTTTGTGGTGCTAGTGGTCTTTCTTCGCAGGTCAGAGACAAGATACTTGGACAGAGAAGGGGGAAGACACACAACAGAATGGTCAAGAGCCAGGAGTTAAACTCGTGACCTTCTGTATGAGGTGATGGCCTCATACATGGTCTACCTGCTGTAATCCCGGCTACACTGTGGCCCCACCTGCACTTTAATTTTTGTGATGAAATGTCTCCGTTGTGTGTTGCATGCACTGTTTTGTTTTTCTGTACTGGCAATGCAGCTTATGCACTGAGACAATTGCTATTTATGTGAGGCCATATCTGAGGAATGGTTTGACGGACTACGGAAACTTCACAGCCAATAGAACTGAGGAACAGTTCACACATCCGCTTCACTTCAGCCATTATACTGTTGATTCACACATTCACAGGTGTTGAGTGTGTCATTTGTGTCAGTCTCCATAGACTTTGAATATGATGACGTCATGTGTTCCCGAAACAAATTGCGGGTTCCATTCGTTTTGTCAAAAGTTGAGAATTTTTCAACTTTCAATGCTTCACCGTACGTGTCAGCCAGTCAGGTTGGGTGCATTTGTGTGGCCGTGGACATCAATGATGTGTCATTCATAAAAGAGTTGCTCCAGCCAATGCTCTCAAATGTAGCTAATGTAGCGAATCAGAAGAGCCAACTCCTGTCGAGTCGGAGCTGGCTCCCCTCTCTTTGTCTTTTGCTGTTAAGCTTACTGGCTACTTTTCCATAGATAGTTACTAGCAGTTAGCTGGGTCAACACATAAAATACCCCTCTTCTTCATATATTTTGTGGGCAGGAATTTGATTGAGTTGATTGTGTTGTGTAAAAAAAAAAAAAAGACTGTGAATACAGGCTCTGGTGTGTATAGGGGAGTTGAATCCAATACCATTTATCAACACAGTACACCATGTAAACACCACATGCTCACATGCTGTCTTGTGTCTTTGTCTGTCCTCTCATGCTTCACTTTCATTGACTTTAGTCCGCTCTGATAGAACCGGTGTAAATAAAATATCTTACATGACACTGTCCAAGAGGGCTGTGACATTCACTCTCATGTTCATGTCAGGCTTAGTTTTAAACCAATGACAACCTAGTACTCGTAGCATGTGGTCACCAAATATTCTGGTGCATACTACATTGTCTTTTATGCTATGTTCACTAAGGCACTTCGTATTATGATTTCTTTAGGTAGAAATGTTTTTTATAGGCCTGAAGCTGAGCTTTTCCCCCGTTCATTTGATGCTGCATGTGTACATTGCATCACAGTTTGTGTGATTAAAAATGTATCGAATGATCTGCATTATCTGCAGTTAACAGGAAGTAAAAAGTAGCATGAATTGAAAAGTAAAGTATTAGCTTCTGAAAAGTAAAAGCATTTAAGTAAATTTTCACTGTTGTGCTGAGTTGATGCAATTTTATTCCCAGGACATGCCTCTGAGTTTTGCACGAGTTATTCTTTGGTAGCTACATGGAGGAGAGTTTGCCTTGTGGATGACCAACAAAGTTAAAGGATGATGAAGAGTTGGAAGTGGAACAAATCACAGGACTTCTGCCCCGGAGACTGGGATTTAAATCCTGTTCTTTTTTTTATGAGTTTTACCAGTAGACCTTTGCAGACCTCTATAAAGGCTTTGGCAGTTTTGCTGATCTGAGTATTCAGGTGTGTGTTAACACAATGCCAAGAGGGAAAGACATAAGTAATGAACTTGCATGAGCAATTGTTTCTACACATCCATCTGGAAGGGATTTGGGATGAATGTAAATTTTCCCAGTAGTTGATGTCCCAGCAAATTCATCCCAAGGCAGACCATGCAATCATCATATTGTACATACATATGAAGTTAAATAAATAATGTTACACTTGAAAGACATAATGCTGTTGATTGCCTGAGGTTTCATTTGCAAAAACTAATACTTCTATTAGATGACTCCTGAGAATAATCAGTCTTAAATTAAGGAACAAATGCTTGGGGACCGCCAAAGTTATTACAGCTCATCCTGAGGACAAACAAGCATTGCATGATGAAAAGTCAGGAAGAAGAAGGAAACATGACTTAGTCTTGTTTGAGCAAATAAAAAACAACCCACACACAGTACTTAAAATATATCTATATGGCCCAAAATGGAGGACCCACCAATATGTCCAGCATGTTCTCAAAGGTAGCAGCACAGTATTTAGGAAACGACTATGTTTGACAACCCAATATGCCCCAGGATATGACGGGGTGGAAATCAGACCTGCTCTTCAGACCAGGCTCTGGGCCAGTGGGTGATGGACCTAGTCCTTGGGCTGAAGTCCCGCACCTTTTAAGAGTTCTCAGTCTTTTCTTTTAAGTTTGTTGAACAGCTTTAAAAATAGTAAGACCTGAAATGAAAAAATCAGCACTGGAGACAGCAGGTTCAAAGTCCAGTATAACACTTTATTGCAGAAACAAAAGTCAGAGTGTTCTCCGCAGAGGGAACTGAAATCATACAGCAGTACATCAGCTTAAAATACTTTGGCCAACCCCAAGGTAGAAGTTCTCCCACCAGCCAAATCCTGCCCCTTTCGCTGTTTTCAACCCCTCTTTCTGCAGGTGTTAATGGTGTCACAAATTGCAGTACTTTCACAAAAGGGTTTTTAATAGTGTCAGAAATTCTGGTACTTTCCATGGACAGCTTTTAATGGTTTCTTGCACCGTTCCCCCCATATTTATATAAACCCTGATCTCCCATATTTTTATTCATTGCCATACTTAGTTTTACCCATTGTGTCACTTTAAAGTGGCCCTTTCGAGATCCTGCCATTCTGCAATACAAGCTGCGTGGCCATTTCCTTATGTAACGATGGGTTATGTACAGACACACACGGACACACATCGCTGTCATGCAGGGCAGGCAATCTATCTCCAGACCGTCCAGGTGCAGATCACAAAGGGTTTTTTTCAGGCTAGATGTCCCACACACACTCTCTACTTGTTTGTCTCCCATTCCATCGTTGGTTTCCCTGTGTTTTCTTTTTTAGCAATAAGACTGCATGGCTTATATCTGTTACATCTTTTGTCATCATTACGTATCACATGTGGTTAACATTTTACACTACAGGTACCTGAGTGGGCTCCCTGTACTGCTCACCTGGCATTAACCTTTCCAGCCTTTTCCACACTTTTTGGTCTTCACAGTAATGGGCATAGTGTAAACTACCTTTCATGAACAACACGCTCACCACCAACACAATACTATTTTCAGTTTGAATACCTGAGTGCAGGAGGCCAAGAAGATGAAAAGGAGGATGCATTTTTTTATATATCCATCACATACTCCCTTCTCTTCTCTCTCCCAACCTCTCATCTCATTCCCCTTCTGTCAAAGCCAATACATTCTGCATTTGAATCACACTGTTATTTAACATAAATCGAAGCAACTTTAATCAACAGCAAAATAAATGCATGATGCCACTCCGTATATAATTAGTTGGAGGTCTTTAGCTTATCTGTTTTTATAAGACCTCCAGGCTCAGTAATGGGATAATTAAAATCGATACAGTGGCATCATTGCATGCGACTTCCTCTCAGATCTGATTTTGTGGGGTCTGATTGAATGCAAAGCACAACACAAAGGCGAACAGAAGGGGGAGATTTTTGTCCTTACGCAAGGGGTCTTACGCTCATCTCAGCGACGACAACGCTTTTGTCAGTTTCTCTGGTCATTCTCTTGAAAATAATGTTACCTCACAACAAATAAACGCGTGGAAATGCGGTTCAAGACGATTTTGAAAACGGAAAATGATGATCAGAGGCTTTTTGGTGCGATCTGCATTTGAAGGCTGTAAAAACCGAGAACAGCAGACACGGTCGTTTTATGACATAAAACCCATCTTACTGGCTGCGTTACAATCCTGTATTCTGGTTCGGGTTTTCATTTAGTAATATGCACTGTTTGGCTTTCTATAGTTATTTTGCATTGGTCAACATACAAATTTTCTTCCACTAATCTTGGAGCTTAGATGTCTGTAGTACTTCATGTTAAATTTAGCTCACCTGTGAAGGTTTTCAAATTTATTATGAAAATGACAGCTTCTCATCCCGAGTGTCATTTTCATGCATATGTACATTTTATGCATAGAATCTTTAGATAGAAGGGATTGCTGACTTGTATGTGGGTGTATATGGCTGTGGATTGGATCTCAAATGGCCTTATTTGAAATTTCCTGGTTTCTGTTACTGGTTTCCTATTGTCATGCCTTTCACACTATGAATGTAGGAATCACATCCTGCAAACACAGATTTATAATATTTTGTTGTAGAAAAATGTCTGTCCAGCAAAGATTTTCGTTTTTGATCCACCACACTGTTTAACGATGAACAGGATAAGTTACATCTGCTTTCATTCGTGACATCTGGAAATTTTTTTTTCGCGGCTCTTTGTTGTCATTTTAGTTGTCAGGTGACAGCAGTTATCTTTTATACTTTCACAGATAAAACTCACCTGCTAACCAATAGAGCTAGCATTTGGAGTTTCATTTCCACAACTGTGAGACTTGTGGTTCTCTTTCACTCTGTTTTTGCACTGCTTTTGTTCTGTTTTTGGTCTGCATGACCAAAAATTGTGGAGAAATTGCAGTAATTTAGAAAAATTGTAACCTTCCACATATTTTGTGGACTTTGATTAGGTTTGCGTTAATTATTGTGGTCGCAAAATCGTAAAATCCTGGAAGGACTGGCAGGATTTTTTAAATGAGGTTGTCATGGTGTTCATCCATGGTCCCATACAAGATAGCTGCAGTAGGCTAACTTTAGTTTTTAAAAAAAGAACTTACTCGTTTCTTTAGGTTGGACCAGTCTCTGACCCTGAGAGCAGCTTGGTTGCCTTGGTAGGGCGGTCAGATTTCGCCCATCCTTTTCTTCTTTATATGTGAAGTGGTGTCTGAATTTCCATTTATGAAATGCATTCCATCCCAGGCCCTACTGGCTCTGTTGTACTGGCCCCAGTATAGCTTGTTCTAATTGGATTTCTGGCAATGCGTGGAATTGCTGAAACTAGACAGGTGATAGCCTAACATGTGAAAAAGGAAAATATTACTATGTGATCCTTTTATTTTTACAAAGTTACCTATTTAACTGTGCCTGACGACCTGCCAAACGAACACAGGACACACATGTGAAGTTTATCATTGGCCTCTATCCTCTTTTCTTATTGCAAAGTTAGCACTAGCTTTTGGAAATAGGCCATTTTGTGTGTTATTTGGGCAATATTTCACCATGGGGTCTTTTAATTGAACTTTATTCTTCTTATTTCACTTAGATAGGCTGGTCCTGATGCTTCCATACAAGTTTCTTTATGATATTATGATTGGGATTTACCACCGCAGTTAATTTGAAAATTGATTTAAAAACTTCATTCAAGATGCGATTGAAGCGCATACTTTCAGATTCTTTGGACAGATGAAAACCAGGGCAAACTCTTAGCTGAATGTGTGCCGTTCATGATCCAAAGCATCCCACATCAAAACATGGAAGGAAGCAGTGTCATGGTATGGGCTTAGAGCGTATGGCTGCCAATAAAACAAGCTCATTTGTGTTTACTGATGATGTGTATAGGGCAATAGTCTCTACTAACCTTCTGACAAAACTGATAGAGAACTGACAGGGCTTCAAAGAGTAGATGGGCCCTAAACATGAAAGAAAAAAATACTCAAGTAATTTTGAAGGCAAATAAATGAAATATTCTTCAATAGACAAGTCAGTCGTGATTTTGACTCACCAGAGCGTGCCCACAAACTGACAGTGACTGCATCCTCATAGATGAAACACTGAATTTGACCTGCAAGGGCTCAAGACTATAAAGGATTTTCATTG
>JBAMYA010000013.1:14081082-14111931 GCA_037176975.1 Arrhamphus sclerolepis
ACGGTTGTGTTGAAACAGGGATACACCTAAAACATGTAGGACTACAGCTCTCCAGGACCAGGGTTCCCCACCCCTGAGCTAGATGAACTGAAAAAGAAGAGGACCAGAGTAGAGAATGACATTGGTGCACTGGAGACGTTGGCTGATGACAAAGCTGAATCCACTGGGAAACTGACCTTCATCACAAAATCTAACAGTTTGCGTCACACGGCCAAAGAAAAGAAGGCATCTCTTCAAGGGACTGAAAAGCAAATTGATGAAAAGCTTGCTGAGATGAAGCAATAAGCTGCCACGTGACACAGTTTAAAGTGGTGTTTAAAATTGAATACCTACACCTGCATAGCAGACATTTGTTAGAAAACTTTAAACATCTAGAAGTGTAAATTTACTTTGAAGATAATTGAATTTTATATTATATTTTTATTTCGTTAAAAGTGAATAGAACTCACATATGTCCCACAGAGTCCCAGCTTTGAATATTCTGAGTCTAGTTTTAGGAGGCGTTCACATTGGAAGAATTATTTTATTTATTTTAAATGTTTTATGGTATTATATAATTTTTTGAAGGTGAATACAAAGACTTGTGTTGCACATCGAGTTACATATTCTGTCTCTAGTTTTAGGAGTAGAAGTTAATTTTACTTCCTACCCGAATGCACTATTTCCTTTGCTGAGATGAAGCAATAAGCTGCCATGTGATTGTTAGTGTGAAAAAGTAAATACCTCTAACTGCAAAGCAGACATTTGTTCAAGATGTTTCACATCTAGTTTTAGAAGTGGAAGTTTGTGTTGCATATTCTGATATTAAAATGTCCTCTCCAGCGTTTTTGTTTGTTTGTTTTAGAGAGGTATACATTTCAGATGTAGACCTAATCTTAGTATGGCAATAATCAGTTTTCATTGGTCACATTGACAAAATAATTTCTTTTGGTCATGGAAATTCAGTAAAAGGTTTTGGAGAAGTCATGGAAAACCACAGGTGAAAAAGTGTAAGAACCCTGCATGTAGCTGATTGACAACCATGCCCGAGGATACTTGTCGCTCTCCCTATGTAATAATATGATTCTCTGATTGGTTGTGTGCCTAGCCAATGGTATCCAGAGGCACTTTCTTCCGCTTCTGTTGGTTCTTCCCCCTGGAAATCAATGTTAACATCATACCTTTACATTGAAGTGGAAAAACATTGGGATGTCTGGCCAGGGGTATGGCTCTGCAAGGTCCACCTCGTATTACATATGGTCAATGGAAATATCAGGGTTTTTTTAGCTGAGAGAATTTGTATAATCTAGTTTTGCAGCCACAATAGCCCCAAATCACTAAGTTTCCAGACCTGCAAAAATCACTGTGTTTCACTCTGATGCTCATGCTGCCTTCAGGGCCCACATGATCAAAACAGGATTTGAATGCTAAGATGATTCAGGTGGTTTTCCGCTACCCTGAACTTCCAAAATCTGTTCAGGTTACAGCTTGTTTCGTGTTGGTGAAGATGTTTCATGTATCCAGTACAGCCAGAACTGAGATTACAAAGACGACAATCTCTTAAAAAGAAAAAAAAAGGTTCTTTTTAGAAGCTTTCTTTTTGGCAGAAAGCTGATTTATTTTTGTGCCAAATCCAAGAAGAAAGATATTCTGTTTAGCATGTGTCTGCTATTTTCTCTACTCCCTAAGCTCACATTTGCAACATCATGCTGCACACTCCAGTATTACTTTTTTCATCTTCCAGCTCTCTTAAGTATTGGAGGCGGGGGAAGTTGGGTTTAGGTCCAGAGTGTGCATCTGCATCTATGTGTGTGTATGTGTGTGTGTATGCCATGTTTTGTCCAAGGCTCTCTGAGTTGTCCCTTCCGTATCTTCTTTTCACAGACGAGGTCTCTGTGGAAGACAGATCACGTCTTTCCCTCTGCGCCTCCACAAACTGTCATCTAGTCTTTTCAATTTTCCTCCCTGAAGAGCAACAAGAACACATTTCACACATCTGTGGGAGACCCAGTTTGCAGTTTTTCCTTGGTTGATTTTGCACTGCCCATCTTCCTTTCACATCCCCTCTTCCTTTTGTTTATCCATAAAAGACCAGAATCAGTCCTTTGCATTTTAGTGCTTGCAATACAATAGAACGTTTGCTGTTTTAATTTGATGGTATCCCTCCCTTTCCAAATCTCCAGTTAGTTGGTTTCCTTCAATTTCAGAAGCTGCAATGGTCAGTATAAAAGCACATGGAGTGCTTTCAGAAGGTAATTGTGACAGAAAGGTTTCCTCCGGTCGGCTGAATTGCAAAATAGAGAAAAATTCTTCCTCTTGTAAGCCTTCCCAACAGTTGGAGGATTTAAAAAAGAAATAAAGAAAAAAAAATTCTCTTAAAGATTAAAAGGAAAAGAAAAAAGGTGCACATGGAGAGAAAAAGCAAGAAGTTAAATCCACAAGTTTGCTGTGCGCTCGGTGAGTCAAGGGTTACATGAGCTGCTGTGACTAGGCGAACAGGCCTAGTCAGAACGGGGAGAAAAACACGTCATGGGTCATTTAGCAGGGGCACGTTAATCATACGTGACTGCCCAGGTAGCATGATGGGAAACAAATTGAGTGTCATTTCTCACCAGACGACTCAGCGTCACAAGACAGGGAAAGTGCTGGCCTTACACCAGAGTGCTTATGTGCAATATGACGGTGTGTATACAGAGAAGTGGACACTGATAAATTGCTGGGGAAATGTTCCTCTGCAAAAATGCAGAGAACATCATTATCTGTGACATTGCAGCAGACAGAGAGACGGTCAAGCAGGAAGTCAAAACAGACCTTAATTTCCTGTTAATTAATGGAACTGAACGCAGGCTAAAACAGAATATTAATGTTGATGTCTCTAATAATTACATCACACACTAAACACTGACATTTAGTTCTAAGATCTTCAGCTGGTTGATGATGCATAGGTTCTCAGACTGCACCGCGCTGCAGCAAATTTAATGTGACTTAATTTGAGAGGCAAACAACTGCAAGACATAAACATGAACCCAAGTTTATGGAATGCATTAAGAGAATTATGCAAATTTGCATTTTAAAGGTTTAAATATACTGCACAATCAAGCAGCTACTTGTACTACCAGTGTGTTATTTTTGTTCGGTAGATGTTAAATCACTGCCAACAAACTGCTGGATCTAATATTCTCAGCCAGATATCTGGAACATATGAATCATAACATTTGGATAAAATATGTTATCCTTTTGGTTTGAAAGGGCACGTGAAAAGTAAATAAATACAAAGGTAAAACTAACATGTTTTAATCTATCATTAGCCATTAAATTCATGAGTTATCTGTCATCCTTCTGAACGTAGAAATTATATTTATGAACTGATGAGTCATTCCTATTTAGATTAATCAGAGACGCTTGTATCATCAGAACTTGATAACCTATAAATAAGGTGATCTGAGTTTGACAATTTGAGCAAATGCAACTTGTATTTTCTGCTGCTCCCTCTCTGCTGTGCTTTGGCTCCACCTCCACAGCTCCACCCTAATAAAGTGGATGTCATGTTCACTCAGGCTAGAAACCAGTGGCGATCAAGTGACAGTGGGTTACTCCAGGTGAAGACTTGCTTTCTGACAGGACGCCGGACAGGTGAATTTTCAAAATAAAGCACCAGCAGGCTCTGACTCACACATTCACATTATGCTAAACCATGGATCCTGGGGGTAAACAATTCAGAGTGGCTCCAGAAAGATTTTGTCTGTGTACAGGGGGAGGGTTTTTTGTTTTTTTTGGTACTAACAAAAAGAAAAACAAATGTTTTATTGGTCACCGCTGAAACTATGTCTTCAAACCAGGAGTTTACAGCATGATTCTCACATGAGCTCAAAACCTTCAGGAAAACCTCTCCTGAATTCAGAAGAATTCTGAAACATTCCCCCTCTGAAGCACTCCTGAAGTCGTGCTAAAGATGGTGCAAAAGCCAGAATGTGGGAAGCATGGGAACCTGATTTTTCATCTCAGGTTTTGCTTTACGGTCAAACTGACAGTTTCGTGAAATATGATGAAGCTGCGATTTGGCTGACACGTTGACTTCACGTAAGATCGGTGGGGTTTTTTTGTTTTTTATTCTTTACTGGTGGTCTACAGTGGCTGGTGTAACAGTGTTACAATTATTATTATTTTTTTAACGTTGTATGATTCATGCACCATCTGTTGGGCCCAGGCTAACTTGAGTGGGGAAACCCTATCATTGTCACCAGTGTGTCCATGTGTCCCTGTGGTAAACTCTTGTAATAAGCTCTGCAAGAACGTGAAAACAACTTTGTTAATAATCTATAAATCTGCTATTTCCCCATGAGGCACCATCTGCAGATTCATTGTCAGTCACTTTTGGGATATGAAATAACAGGAGTCCCATTGCCCCTTTCTGTGTTTCAGTATTTTACTTGGAGGAGCTTATCATCATGAGCAAATAAATGAAAATAAATTACAAGTAGAGACAAAGAAAGTGTCCACCTGAAATCTTACACAACACAAGAGACTGTACACATCTGCCACACTGGTTTGAACCTCTGCCAGTGAACTAGCTTATAAAAAAGCACACCTCTAATACAATAAGTTGATGTAGGTTTTTCTTTACACATGATTAGAATATTGAGAAATCTTCACAAATCTGAGAAGTTGTCTTGAAATTAAATTTTCACCAACTTCTTGTTGTATTTGGAACAATTGGTATCTTCAACAAAAACATCATTTTATTTATAAAAAATAGTTGGACAATGTAATTATTTTTGCTTTTTGGAAATCTGTTTCACTGCAAATTCAGAATACTAATTTTGCCAAAAAGATTTACAACAGTCTTGGTGAGTGTTTTTATTTTTATTTATTTATTTTTCCTGCAGTTTATCAAAGATTCAAAATCCAAGACTCCAGCAGTGGACCAGGTAAGTGATGGTAAAGTTGAGATTACAGTGAATATAATTTCTAGTAAATACATACATCATCTTTTTGCTAAATGGAAGTTCTCCCTCAGATTTTGGGGCTGCATATTTACTGGAATTAATTGACATAAAATTACTGGAGACAAATTTTTGTATTAACTACAAAAAAAAAGAGCTTTATTTTGGAATTCTACACCTACACCTAATAATAGTGTTAAAAGACTCTGCAGAGCCTTGAAACATTCAACTGTTTTCGTACAAGCAAGTCATTCATCTTCAAGATAGACATAATTATGTATGTTGAAGACAATGAAAACAAAGATATTATTATTTTGTTGATAATTGTTCGGGAAGAGATGGATAAACACCAAACCAAGCTGAAAACATCTTACAGGAAGAAAAACATGAGAATAAGAAGGCGATTAAAGCACTCTGTTTCAGTCTAATTCCTTGTGAACGTTATGTAATTTTTATTCCTTCAGTTAACCCTATTATGTAGTGATTGATGAATATGTACCGTTATACAGTATGTAGCTACTTGTGAACACAGACTCACACATCAACAGTATTTGACAGCATTTGCCCTTGTCAGCCAGAGAGGGGTGCTAAAGAGCACAATCTTACGTGACGTACACACCTCCACGTACAGTTGTCTTGGACATAAGATCTAGCTATCATGACCAAAACCATTTTCATACCAAGTTGTAAATTCAGTTTACATACATTTTAATGTAGGGGTTCAGCGGAAATTGACTTGCTTTTAGAGCTTTACCCTAGTGGTTATTCCATGAACTGCATGTTTCTACACTTTTTGGATTGCGTCACACCTGCAAGCCAGATGTGGCCCTTTGGTTTAGGCACTTGACAGGGATGATTTCTGTTTGCCTCCTTTCATAGATTTACATGTGGGTGGAGACCTCAGGGTCAACTCTGAACTATTGGGAGCACCCGATAAAGATGTGGAGGATGTTGCTCAAAACAAGGACTCATGTTGTGACCACAGAACTGAAACAATTCTGTTCTGGGGGGAAAAAAAAAGAAGAAAAGAAAAAGATCTATCTGCACTTTGAAGTTTGTACATCTGGGTTCCAATATGAAATTGTAATACAACTTTCAAAGTTGGTGTTCTTTGTTCATTACATCCTGCTAAAACTAATTTAATCCA
Source organism: Arrhamphus sclerolepis (assembly GCA_037176975.1). Classification (NCBI taxonomy): domain Eukaryota; kingdom Metazoa; phylum Chordata; class Actinopteri; order Beloniformes; family Hemiramphidae; genus Arrhamphus; species Arrhamphus sclerolepis. The sequence continues at coordinate 14,087,152 of JBAMYA010000013.1, forward strand.
CAGAGTTTTTTATGGCTCTCTATGTGGAACAGTGTCCTCCTCAGCAAAAATATCCACCTTTGCAGAGTCAGTATGGGCTGTATTTGGTACTCCAGGTAACATCAGAGAAGAGAACCTTAAATGTAAAGTCAGCCAATGTGTTTCAGTAATGGGATTTTGCAAGCAACAACACTCTTTACTTATTCCTGTGTAAGAGATCAGTCGACATCAGAAATTTCCCTATTAAACAAGCCTGCATTTTAATTACATGATCACTAATGGACAAAATGCAGATATTTAATTCAAAATAAAGTCTTTAATCATATATGAGGATTTAGCCCCAGAGCTGTGTCCAAAAAAAATTAAAGGCTAAAGCATTTTCCAAATCAGTGACAAAGCCCATTTGCAAAATATTCAGACAGTTATTCCAGTGAAAATTATTTCATTAAAGTCCAATAATTTAAACTACATTAAAATGCACTTTTCCTTGGCAAAAACCTGAGAGGAGCACCATGAATGAGTAATGAGCAGAAACCACAGCAGTACTAAATGGGCTAAATTTAGTGAAAAAAACAACAACAGAAAAAAAAAACAACTGCTGGATTCTCAATAAGTAAAAATAATGAAGGAATACAAGCAACAACAATGTTTTTTGGGGGGTTTTTTTGGTGGAGGATTACCCAGTGAGACCCCCCTCCCCCACTTTTGCATATAAATATAATGCAGCAAAATGTGCTGAGTGCAGAGCACAAGCAAATAAATATTGACTTTAAACTACATTTATGTTGAGAAGTATCTGTACATCAGAGGTACAAGCAAACCAAACGGGCATGGGCTAGCAAAGGGGCCCATATCGTTTTATTCACATGTGCCCCATGTTAGAAAACTGGATCCAACGTCAGAGTCAATATGGACAAACACAGGAAAGGTCAACATGAAACCTCTGGACAAACACACCTCGGACCCATTTTGAAGCCCACGTTTAGGTCATTTGCAGCCCACATATAAAAACAGTTACTAAGAGACACTTACTTAAATATGTTCTTTCGACTTTATAAAGACTCTGTTTAAGGTCACTTATCAGTGATGGAAAACATGATGAAAACTTTACGCTTTCACTGACAAAAGATAATAATGTTCCCAACATCATGTACAGTGCTGAACATGGTGATAACTATTGATTTCTCTTGGCAGAGATTTCCGTCTCGTTGTTTTAATTCTGACTTCTTGCGGCTGTGGCCTTTTCCCAAGTTAATTCTGGAAAACTTTTTAATTCCATTAAGCATATATCTCAGCCAAAGGGCTTGACAATCAATAATGAACCAGACCGTGAAACCGGCCGGGCTTGTGCGAATAAATATGATCTTACCGCGACACTTTTTAATTTTGACTTTGGAAGATTTCCTTTGTTTTAACAGCCCACTGCATGTTGGCTCACAGCAGCTGCCTGTCAATGTCTGACCGCGCCGACAGATTCAGACTCGGAGGCATTGTAGCGTGATCCATAGCGAGACTGGGGTCAACCTGAGGGAGACAGGTGTCAGAGGGACCAACAGGTCCCATGTGGGTAGAGGTTCACCACTAATGCCCCGAGGACTCCTTTCTAAGAAAGCGACAGGATGGGAAGAGGCGGGATGAATACTGATGGTGTCAGCTTCCAAGTGTGGGGACTGAGACTGAAAGCAGCAGGTGGTCAAGAAAAGGAGGACATGGATATGATATGCTGTTTTATTTATTTAATGTCTGAGAAACTGGAAAACCTATACTCCCAAGTTTTATGGTGCACTTGCATCACTTCAAGATTAAATATATCAAATGGTGACTTGCTGAAACCTGAGAGACTCTTTTAATTAGAGCAGACATGTAGAGAGAATATAATTTGGGCGCTTATCAGCTCAATGCAGCTGGATACAGCAAATTTATCACAGTTGCTCACATCTCCATGATAAGGTGCTCCTCCTCGGCCTGGTGTATATTCAAATAAGACGCACAGCGAATCCCAGTAAGCTGTCTGACAGATTGTTGTTGCCAGCTGAATAAAGCAAGCAAATTGTGAGTCATTCTTCACACCCGCTTGCACTTACTGCTTCCATCAATACTCCTTTAGTTCTTGTATTAAGGAATTTCTTCATGCCATCAGATAAATCTGGATGTGAGTTAAGATATTTGTCATGAGCTGTGCCAGTGACAGTGAAGGAGAGAGAGAAGTAACTCACTTATGGGTAGACGCCTGCAACCATTGTGGAATTCAGTGCTAAAGTGTCTTGGATCATCACATCGAACCAGTAGGGTTAAGGTTGATGTGAACAGAGCTGTTGAATGTTTAAAGGACGTCTTTTTTAAAGCTCTGACAGCTACAGAGTACTATTCTTCTTGCTGTTCCAGTCAATGGTGTCATCACGCCATGATCTAAAGAGCTCTCACCTTGAAGGGAGATTTTTTTTGAAGTGCGCTTGTGTGATGAACTTATGTGTCGTTCGCGCCTCACCTCCAGTAAGAAGTAAGACGGTGGTCACAGCTCTTAGCAGTTGGTACGATCAGGGAGGAATTCTAATGGAGAGCAAGGTTAAAAGTTGTTATTCGAACCATTTTACAGTTGTAATACAGTTATCCTGTGGAAAAAAGAATGTAGAGTTGTGGAGTGCAAGAAACAACCAGACTTTCAGCTGTTACATTAACATGAAGATGTTACTTAAAAAAAAAAAAAGTTATTACTCTCTAATGCCAACATAATGTAGTGTAAATGTATAAAGAGGCTCCTTCTTTGGAGAATTCAGGGCAATTCTGATGGCAAGCTCCACTAACAGGTTCCAACACAGACGTTCTACGGCAAAGACGAAGAAAAAGCTCTTATTTTGAACAGTCAAAGAGGAATTCTGATGGGGTTCTAGTCTAAAAGTTGTTAAACTATTTTATAAGAACTGTGATGAAAAGAAGAAAAATCAATTAAAAGTCTCATGGAACCAGGAAATGATGTAAATATAACTAAAGTCTTAAGATTTGTGGTCTACAAACAATTGTAGTACAACTGCACTGCTTTTGTAGATTTTGACTTTTATTATTTGTACTGACTAAATAACTGAAACCAGCCAGTGTTTCTTATCACAGAAGCTGGAAGGCAAATCAAAACTAAGCTCTATCAAAATGTCAATTCTGTTTCCCTCTAAAAACTTTCAATTTGTAATATTAAAATTGTGCATTCATGTGCAATGTAAATGTTATACTGGGACACACTGGATGAGAAGCATTTGAGTCAGACCCAGACCAGTCTGGAACCTGCAACATTTTTTGCAAAATCTTACCACAGAAAATGTGTTTTTGCTTAGAATATACTTCTCGTATCAAATTTTCCACAACGTGCTCTCCATGTACTTCTATTGGCATGCTGAGGAAAAGACATTTTTCTACAATGTATATTGAATTTACTGCATATGGAGCTAAGAAGACGGAAATTCTGAACTGTGGGAAGGTTGTTGAAAGTCTCAGTTTGACTTAAAAAAAAAAAAAAAAAGAGTTTGAGTTTCAAGTTCAGTGGCATGTTATCATTGCTATTTCATATTCCATTACAATTTCACATTATTCTAGCTTGTTATTTATTAACTCTGGGGTTCAGCGGTGTCACCGGTAGTTGCAGCTTGAGCTGAATTACACAGATGTCCCTCCAGGCAAGAGGAAAATAACTAAATAATAACACAGAGGGGAAGGTGAGGGAAATGAAAAAGATGACATCTACAGTACCACTCTTTTACAGTCCTGTGGTATTGAGTTGGGTATTGACTTGACATTGTTAAAAAGAAGGTTGGATTGAATTAGCTGAATGAAATCTGTGCATTACAAGGTTTTTGCAGTGGCTTTAAACACAGTTGAGAAAATATAAAAGGTCAGTGGCTGTTGCCCTGAATTAAACAACATATAGAGGGAAACCTGTGGAGCATAATACCAGAAAATCTATCAAAATAAAACTATTTTAAAAAATGACCCATCGCGTATAAATATACTATATGAGGTATTATTATAAATTAAGCTAACCAATAATTTAGCTAAAATGGTTAGCACTGAGGTAATGAATGCAAGACCTTTTCTTCCTATTGAAATACATTAGATCAACTTTCCAGCCTGTTTCCAGCTACACCAGCCTTGTTTAGTTTGCTTAAAACAAACTCAAATTCATTTCCTCCTTTGGTTCGGACCTTTTGGGCAGGTGTGAATACAAGCATTCGAACTCTAGTGCGGACAAAACAAGGGAACCGAGACCCAGCTGAAGAGGTGGTCTTTCTAACAAACATGTCAGATGTAAAAGCAGAACGACCTTGATTGGACCCAGCTGCAAAAAGCGTACCTTTTTGGCTTTGACGGCTCCCGTCGTTGCCAAGCATTATGGCTAATGATGTTTGGATGTTTGGATAGCCCACAGACATGTAGCCAACGCTAGAAATGGCCCAGGGCTTAACTTGGAGCTCTGAGGAGACACGCTGCCTGTTGGACATCTGGGCAGATGTCCATATAGAACAACTGCTGAAAAATGAATTAAAATGCTGAGGTATACAGCACGTTCAGTGAACGAATGAAGGAGAGAGGATTTGAGCGCTCTCCTGCACAATGTCACATGAAAGTTAAAAGCTTAGCCAAAATTACATTAAGGTGCATGATGATCTCTTCGACATAAAATGCATAGTACAGTGAATGAAAACATTTTAAACAATATCTCAATGAAAACGAACAGTTTCCAAAATGTTAACAAGACAGAATTTAATATAACAACATCTGCTTAACTTATAATGTGAAAGTAAGGTCAAAAATACAACTTAGATTACACTTTTTTTTCAGGTTTACTCAAATTAGAGTAAAACTGGTGCATAATGAGTACACTCCACAACAAGAACTACAACATTTAGTACTTTGTTTCACCTTCATGATTTTTAATGACTGCATCAAGCATTCTAGGCATGGAATGAAGAACTTGGTGAAATTTTGCAACATCAGTCTTCTTCCATTCTTCAGCAATGACCTCTTTTAGTGACTGGATCCTGGATGGAGAGTGATGCTCCACTTGTCTCTTCAGAATGCCCCACAGTTGTTGGATTGGGTTCAGATCAGGAGACATACTTGGCCACTGAATCACTTTCACCTTGTTCTTCTTCAGAAGTCCAACAGTGGCCTCAGATGTGTCTTTGGGATCGTTGTCATGTTGGGGGAAGTGCATGATGACCAAGGGCATGGTGTGATGGTAGAGTCTTCTCTTTTAGTATAGATCAATTAATCTGTGAATTCATGATGCCATGAATAAAATGCAGCTCCCCGATACCATCAGCACTCATGCAGTCCCACATAAGGACACTACCACCACCGTGTTTCACTGTAGGCACCATGCATTTTTCTTTATATTCCTCTCCTTTGCAACAGTTTTGAAGCCATCAGTTCCAGAAACATTTATCTTGGTCTCATCACTCGAGAGTTTAGAGTACCAGTAGTCTTCACCTTTGTCAGCAAGGGCCCTAGCAAACATTTTTTTTGTGCCTGGGCTTTGGGAGAGGCTTCTTTAGTGGATGCCGTCCATGCCATTCCTCTGCAGTGCACATTGTATTGTGTCACGAGAAATAGTCGCCCCAGTTTGGCTTTCTACTTCTTTAGATAACTTGCATGCTGATTTTCTTCAACCTTCTCATCAGAAGACGCTCCTGTCAATGTTTTAACTTCTGTGGATGACCTGGATGTCTCTGAGATGGTTGCAGTTCCATCTTTCATTCATCTTTGGACCAGTTTTGCTACAATATTCTGACTGATAAGTAAAGCTTTGCTGATTTTGTAGCCTTGTGGTTTAAAGGAATTATTTTCTTTCTCAGGTCTTGTGTCATTTCTCTTCCATGTGGTGCTATTGCTGATAGCATGAAATGGGAAGGGGTTTTGACATCCTTTTATGGTTAACTGCCTGCTGGACACCTGTGTAATGACTAATTTAGACTCACCTGTGATTGTATTCTTGTTAAATTAGACATTTGGAGTCTACAATTTAGCTTTGCACCTGAGACTTTCAGTGGGGTTTACTCATTTTTGCACCAAAAAAATTTGTAATCCAAGTTATATTTTTGACCTTACTTTCACATTATAAGTTAAACAGATGGTTTATTAGACCTTGTCTTGCCAGCATTTTGGTAATTGTTTGTTGTCATTGTGATGTTGTTTAAAATGTTACTTTTCAAAGGGGGTGTACTCATTTTTGCTGATCACCATATATAGGATGTTCTAAGCCTTACTGCTTTAACCCAGCCCCCACATTTCTATCCAATGGTAGAATGACTTTAGCACACTGGTCCACTTGCAATTACCCACAATGTAAAAGCGAACCACATAAAGAGAAAAGAAAATACCCCCTGAGTTTTTCCTGAAACTTCTTTGGTGAGGGTTATCGTGTGTACACATCCGGGCACAATGGGCACTGCTTTTGGCACTCTTGGCTTTGTTATGGCACTGGGAAGTGCTTTGTCGGCCAGGCATGTTCCAGAGTTCATGATCTTGGGCCAGTCTTGGGTTTTGGTATGCTTTGTATAAGCCAGATGTGGCTCAGAATTCAGAAGCTATCCAAGGCCAAAAGAAAATTAAGAGCCTGGCCATTTCAGTTGATAACTGACCAAGCTTGCTCTCACCTTGAGACAACACTGTCGATCAAAGCCAAATGTGGATCAAAGAAAAATGCAGTTTGGGCCATAATAAAGCACCAACATCCCCACCTCCAACATGAAACCAACCCAGGAATTAACAAAAATTGCAATTCCTTGACAGACCACTAGGTACCCGATCCAAAATGGCATTCAAGGGTGTAGGAACTGTTGTTTTGCAGAAAAAAATAAAATAAAATGCAACAACTTTGATCCAAAGCGTTATTAGCAGCTCTGCAGCCAGTCTTGGTTGTTTTTAACAGCAACTCCTCCCAGACCCATTTCATACAGAGTGGTGAAAAGTTACTGCAACAACTGGATTTACTGTCTTTCACAGTCAGAGTCTAAACTACTCAGAACCGTTGAATGTAATTCTATTGTTCCATTTCCACATTTTCTGTTTTTACATAGTATAAATCAGTATATCTTCCCACTCACACATACACAGAGCAAGCACTGTCAGCGGTGCACTCCATAGACTTGACTGGGGTGACATGCTTGGGCCAGATTTACTAAACGTTTGTGTGTATTAAAACAAGTGCAAACTCTCTGCACACGCAAACAAAAAAAAAAACAAAAAAGAAAAACTGTGGGTGCAATGGTTTGTGTGCAAAATAGCATGTCTAATGCAGTTAGTACATCTGCCGCAATGAATATGCAATTTGGGGCTTTCACACACAATTCTGCATATGTTTGGAGGAGAATATGAAAATATATTAATTTAGCACCCGCAAAGGGATTTAACAAATTTATTGACACAAGAAGGAGATATCAAATGCAACAAAGAGATGCAGAGAACGCATTATTCACCCTGCTATGATTATTTTTGGGATGAACGAAGGAACAATCATTAAAACATATTGCTGATTCAGCACTGCAATCTGTTGGAGGAACTCAGAATAGATTTGGAGCCAGCCACAAGAAGGAGTCATGAAATACCTGCAGTGACAAAACTTCTTTCAAGTTTACACTTTTTTTTTTTCTTTGTCTGTTAAATAAAATCTGTTTAAATCTTTAAATCTGTTAAATTAGAAACAAGAGCATGTGTCATATTCATTCATGTTCTTTAAGAATAAAAACATATGAGAACCACATGTGCCGGAGAAATAAGATACAAAGAGGCCCGCACAATGAATATTGAGGAGCGCGCCGTTGGAATCGTGAAGAGCAGGTTCCGTTACTTAAATCGTACTGGTGGAGCACTGCTTTACGGGCCAGAAAGAAAAGACAAAAAACCCTCATTTAAATAGGGTGTCTCTAACACGTTCGCACCTGCCACGATTTGCGCAATCACTCTTAGTAAATGACGCACAAACTGTCGTTCCACCAGTCGCGCAAAATTCTGGATTGCGCATGCAAATTACTACACACAAACTGGGACGTTAATAAAAATGGTCCCATGTGTAGGAGTTTTCAACTTTTCCCACTTCAGTGTTAAAATTTGCCAGTCAGTTTGTAGCTACACAGATAAAGCTAGCCAAAGAAATCATACATGACAGCATGTATGATTATTTGTATAGCAAGTAGGAAAAAAATGGGATTGGCTTATTTTGATCTGAGAAAGAAACGATAGATTAAAACCCTCCAGCATGTTGTCACAATGCTCCTGTGTAAATCTCCCATAAGTAATAGTAAGAGTAGTAACCAGTGTTCTCCAGTGATGGAGGGGGAGGAGGGGTATAGGGTTGTTGAGCTGTAAAGAGGCACATCACTTCCTCCAATGCATGTTTGAACAGGAGGAAAGCTGCATCCATGCATTATTTATCAACTGTCAATATTTAGTTTCCTTTATATTTGTTGTAAATACATTGTAAATGTTTTAAATAACATATTTGAACGGGAACTACATCTGAGTGATTTCACTGATGATGACCAGCTGAAGCTAGCTAACTAGTACCACCACATGTGTGGGGTAATCATAGTAACGTACCATGATACGGTAGTCATGGGCGCAGGCGTGTTGTAGTTGTTTTGTGTTAATTACCATACTGATGATTAAGAGCTGCACCGTTTTATGGTTATCCTGTTAAAAAAAAAAAAAATACAATGCAGTTGCATTTTTGTTGAAGTACTCTCAAGGTTTGCAGAATAGCGATATTGATTGATAGATCTATGATTCTCTTTCTGTTGAATATTTCATGATGTGTGAAATTAGTCAATACGTACTTGAGAGGACAAAAGTTGTCTTTGTGATTTTATTTCATTCATTCATTCATTCCCCCTTTCAGGGATTTTACATATACAGTACAAATGTCTTATTTTACTGGTTATTAGCATATATTTTTTTAAATATACAGAAATTTCTTCAAATGTGCTGATGTTCGGAGATGATAATGCACATTCTTGTACCTGTATTACTAAACATACATGCAGCACAACCTGGAAGCTTTGATACTGGTGTTAAATAGATGAAAAGGCCTACAATCTCTATGGGCCTGCTGCAGTTATGTTAGTTGCATACATAGTAGTTATGCCTGTGGTAGTAAGTGCTCTTGGATTTTATATTTGTTCCACATACCTTTCTCTGATTAACACTGGCCTTAGTCAATGGATAAAGACAGCAAATTTCCAAAGTTGTACTTGCATGACCTCTGTAATACTACTTTACATGGTGATGGATTTTCTGTGTGTGTGTGTTGAAATTATTGCTGGCAGAAATGGAGATAACAGGCACTTTAGGACCAAACAGTTCTAAGGGCTCCAAAGGGACAAAATCCTGTCATTTACAGACTTAAGAACTATTTTTCTTCTTGACGTCACTACATGCCCATTGGGCTAATGTCAGATCCATTGACATATTTTCTGTTCTAACTCAAAACCCCTTCTTCTGTTGTTTTGCTCCCAAACAAAAGTTTATACTGATTACCATCTAGTAATAGACCTAGGGTTGTTTTCACTTCAAAACATCCCTTTGAGAATAGTTGCATTGCATGTGGTTCCTCTCCTAACAGAACTCAGAGGCAAGAGATGAAAACATAACCTACAAAATATAATAGTCTTGAACCACCTTGTGCTAATCAAGATTCATTAAGTGGCTTGTTGGTTGGATGGATACTTGACTTTACTTCATTAAATTCCCTTAGTTATGCTGCTAAAGGCCTAGACCAGGGGTGACCATTTCCAGTTCTTGAGGTCCGATGTGATGCATGTCTTAGATGTTTTTTTTTCTGCCACAACACACCTGATTCAAATGAATGAAACACCATCAGCTTCTCATCAAGATCTCCATTCATGTGAAAGAGGCGTGTTGTGGCAGGGAAACATCTAAGACATGCAGAACAGTGGCCCCTTAAGGACTAGAGTTGGACACCCCTGGTGTAGACTAATGAGGGACCTCCCTTGATGCACTGGGCTCTTTCATCAGTCTTTTCACGTTTTGTATCTACTGTATGTTTCATGATCATTGTAACTGACATTCTCTGTGTTTCATAGGCAGATATGCCTGGACTAATCTCATGAACTTCTTAAGATTTTGAACAATGGGAAACACACATTCCAGTCTTGTGCAAAGAAAATAGACAGCACCCCTGGTCATTAATTCCCTACCACCCACCAACACATATTGGATTAGCAAGAAATAAATAAATAAGCACTTCCAGAAATGACTGTGACAATAGAAAACAAAGCAGTGCCATGTCAACATCAATTCAAGTAGCACCAAGAATCCTCTTGACCTCATCAGTTGCCCTAAACCAGCTTTGCATAGACAATAATCTTGCATAGTTAAGTCTGGCTGATGATAGTTATACAACCAGTTTCTCATCGAGAGATCATGAGGTGGTGATCAGCTCTGAGGTATTCATTTCTTGACTGCTGTGATGCAGGTCAGCAACAACTTATGTGACCTCTCTATGATTGGGATCTCAAGCTGTCTAAAAGAAGTAACACAGGATCTATAGGAAGTTTAGTGTTTGTCAGTCTTGAAATGGTGTAAACTATCTTACTCTAAAATGTAAATGCCTCAGGGCAGCCCCACAGAGGATGCATTTGTGTACCAACGATGCCATGGGCAAAATGAGCAGTACAGATGGGCTGGACTAATCTCTTTGTGTGATTGTTCCTCTGCCCCTTCATCCCTTACCCCCCCTAACAGGTGTCCTCCCTGAGTCTGATTCTGTTTTTTTGGCTGTAGAGGCCTTTCTTTAAAGTTGTGAGACAGGAAAGTTGGGCTGAAAGAGAACAGGGAAGACATACAGCAAGAGGTTGCAGGCCAGTGTTCAAACCTGCAACCACCGCAGGAGAATTGTAGCCTGTGTACATGGGTTCAAGCCCGAAAACCAGCAAATATGAATTAACCTGTAAAGACTCAAAGAGAAAGCTTTTCTCCTGTGTCCCTTGGGAATTTTTACCATGCATGTCACGGATATTTCATTGACACCTCAGAAAAATGTGTCAGTGTTTGAAAAAAGCATCATAATATGTGTCTGTCTCCTTTAAAGGCATGTCATATTCTCTCCATTTGTTATGGTCATTGCACCTCCACAAGAATGTGCTTCACAGGGAAACAAATTTGAGAAATGATTTTCAGAGTTCCATTACTGATTGCTTTTATAGAGTTTTAATATTCTTTTACTGCTTTAATCAATTTTATTGCATTTTTCCACATCTTGCTATTTCCCTTATTTGAGATTTCACTGTAGGAGGTTTTTAGGACCTGAAAAGCACCCCCAATTCCAAATTCAATACTGACATACAAGATATATTTTTCTGGACACCTGGAAGCCAGCTACAACATATCAAGGTTATTAAGCTGTCACATGCTAGCTATTTTAGCTTGGTGTAGCACATGCTAACTGTTGACGCTAGCTAAGATTACCTTACATTCATTTTTACTGAACCTGTCCATCCCATCGTCATCTAAGATGTCACTACTGCAACAAATGCCACACTGTGATTACAGAACTGAGCAAAAAGCATTCCACTCCTGTTTTTGACAGTTTTTCTTTTCCATCTATGTACGTATGTAGTTGGTATGAGGGGTTAGAATTACTTGGTTCTTATATTTGACTCCTCGTTACGACCCGGTTAGTAGGTCACAACATAAAATGATGACTGAATATAAAAGGTTTCACTGTTAAAGTCCATTACCAAAACCAGCATGAACAACCAAGCAGGAGCAAGAAGAGTGAGCCACACCAGGCAAGTTATATCTACAGCTTCACAGGTGCTGCCAATAAAGTAATTAGCGCAACTCCCCTGTGCACATTGCAGAGGGCCGGAGTCCCTCTTGTTCTTCTGGTGAGCTCATACCTGGAAATTAAAAGCGTGTGGAGTAAAAGGAAAACAAAGCATGCAAAGCAGCCAAAGAACAATCCCCAACAGGTGACAGTAGCAACACTCCTGCTACAGTCCAACAAAGCTGCTCCATTTGGCCAACTACACCACAGCCACCACAATGCTTGACAAGCTAAAGTAAGAAAAAAAAGAAGAAAGGATAGACCATCAGCCCTAACACTGTTATCAGGTTTGCAAAACAAATCACAGCACATTCATTTACTTCAACCACAGCACCACACAAACACTACATGCATCACCATACTACACACATCACACTAGTGGTGGGAGAAAAAAAAAAAGATTTTTCAGTACATCAAGATGTGGCTTTGAATGATTCTGAATTGATTATTAAATTCTGAAACACTGATAATATAAATCTAACAACAAACATGAGGAATCACATTGTAAGCTTCCATTCAAAGGGGAAAGAAAAACGGCCACGAGTGGTTCTACCAACCAGAGAACAGGCTAAATTTGGCGGTGAAGGACAAGGGGTTTTGAGTTCTGCTACTGCCACTAGAACCAAGATACCACGTACACTCTCGTTGATCTTACACTGACACGTCTACAACCAAACCAAATAGAAGTCATGGCATCAGCTGTGAAAGCAGGTGGGATAGCAGCTACATGTGATGCTTGGACATCTATCACCACCGAATCTTACGTCATCATAATTTTGTTTACTGAAGTCTGTAAACACTCTTGTTGAGCTTTCAAAAAACACATTACACATCATAAATATATAATTATTTTGGTACGGTAAAACATTTCTCCCAATAAGCTTGGAGCTTTACACTGCCTCAGTGAGTGTAAAATATTTTGCTAAAAACTTTGGTAAGATGCGTCGATGATCACTTAATCACTGAATTGTACCCCTCTGAATCCTAATCGAATCGTGAGGTGCCTAAAGATTCCCACCCCTACATCCTCCCCATCTTAGCCTTGTGTTTGTCTGCCCCATCCTTTTGTGTTTCACTGCCAATGATTGTAGTCATTTCTGACAGAATCAGGGCTACAGGTGTTAATAAACTGTTAAATGAGACCCTCAAGCAGAGCCAGTGAAAAACACATTCATGCTCACTCACACCGATGCACAAGAAACCTAACATCTGTTGAAGGGCCAAACTGTATACCTGACTTTAAAAAACAAAACTTTTGAAAAAAATGACTAACCATGGATATATGCACAGTGTAAATAACAAACAAACAAGTACTGCAGGATTTGAAATAAGGACTAATTGAGTTCAGTGGAGGACTTGCAGTGTTTAGTCCGCTAGCAACTGGAGCAATCAAGCAATGAGTAGCTGGTCTGTTAGCAAGTGGTCTGTTTAGCCAAAGTGAAGGTCACTCGTCTAGAGAATCCCATTTATGTAAAAGCCAGCAAGCTAGAGGAAATCCAGCTGATTGTACTCCAGTTAGCCTAGCTAAGCTTTGCCGCTGAACCCTTCCAGGCTAACCACTAATATGTAGATATTGTTGCATGAAAAGCAAAAAGAACACATGATTTGTTGCATTTGTTAGATACATTTTTCTATCCGTACAGCTTGAAATAAATCAAAGATCCTTGTGACACATTTTCACAGGAATGTCTGGAATTGCAACATTGCCCCCCCCCAAAAAAAAAAAAAAAAAGTAATGCAGCATCCATCTGGAGAGTATGAGAGCAGTGATAGAAATGTTACAAAAAAATACCTGATGTGAGGATCTCTGCAGGGGAGACAGATGACAGTTGAGACGGTTCTTGTTTCGACAACGCAGCGGTATTGACTTTGTGAGTGAGTTATGATGACCTCTGCTATGGGGATTTTAGCCACACTGGCACTGGGAGTTAAATCATCCACTCTTAGTTCCACAGAGTTGGAAAAGTCAGATCAGGCAAGAAAAAAAACAAAACAAAAACAAAACACAAATCTACTAAGAAGAGCAAGCCAGGTCAGGGATGATTGTATTCATTTTTATGGCATTAAAACATGCTTGTGATCTATTTGTGTCACCCTTAAAAAGCACTTCACTGGCACATTACTTTGTCACTAAATATTTGAGGATCTGATAATAAACACAAATCGCACTGATGAGTAAAACGGGAGCTGCATGCGGCGTGTTTATTATTAGCATTTGTTTTGCAGGGATTTTCAAGACCCCGCTGACGCCACAACATTTTTGTGGCGATTTTACACTTGACTTGGCAGTACTGCTAACAGGAAGATAAAGCAACACATCTGTCTAAGGCTTGGGAGTCTTCTTATCATTTCCCCCTCAAAGGGCAACACGCCCATGAGGGAGCACCTCATTGATTATAATATGGACCATATTGGAAAAAAGAAAAGAATGAATAAAGAAAATGAATGCTGGAGAGTAATATAAAAGAGCTATATGTGTCTTTTAGGCCAGACATCTGCGAGTCATGTGGGAGCAAACTGAAATGAAGATTAATGGATGATTAATGGCTGTCCACAGTGAGGGATGTGAGTGTCAGTGGGGGATGTGAGGTAGGTTAAGAGATTAAGGAAAGGACCAGGTGGCTCTCAGGACTCTAACAGGCCTTTTTTCTCTTGTCACACCAGTGGGGCAGATTAAAACGTATTCTTATTAGCAGTCTCAGAAGGTCACTCACCTTATAAATGGTAACTTAACATGCAAATGTCTCCTCAGCAGTCCAGGCTTGTTGTGTTACTACTATTTTAAATGTTCTTTTGCCACCAGTTAAATGAGTATTTGCCTATTAACCCCTTCCTAACAAGGCCTTTTTTTTTCCAAGTCTCTGCAACTACCAGGTGTCTTTAGTTCACTGTGAGATGAAAAAAAAAGTTATGCATGTGAAATGACAGAAAAGTAAAATTAAGTACATATATTACCTGGCCAGCATATATACAAAAATAAAACTATCAAAAAAACAAACACGCAAAAAAAATAAAATAAATAAGTCTGGCAATATTACACTTCAAGTGTATATTTCTTGAATATTTCTATATTGCTTTTCACATGAATCCATTCTGTGACTTCTCAACATTTTGGTAACAAAACTGATTTTTCTTTTTTTTTGTGGAAATGAGACTTTTTAGAGGTTTCTGGTGAGGTGGTGTAATACTAGTGTTTTCAGTTATCACGTGTGGTGAAGCTCAGTGACTGACACCTCTATGGAACCTTCTCTGTCAATGGAATCAACAGACGGTTCACAAATCCCCGTCACTTCAGACATTATACAATCAGATACAAGGAAAGATTTTACGTTTCCTCAAGATAATTCACTATAGTCTATAACAGATAACAAAAACTATCTTCTTTTCTTTTCCGCTGCTCCCTTCACGGGTCGCCTTAGTGAATCATTCGTCCCCATCTAACCCTATCCTCTGCATCCTCTTCTCTCACTTCATGCCCTTTTTCACAACATTCATAAATCTGTAGTCTTCCTCTGGGTCTCCTGCCTGGCAGTTCCAACCACATCATCCTTCTAGCGATAATATTTACCATCTCTCCTCTGTACATGTCCAAACCATCTTAGACTGGCCTCTCTGACTTTCTCTCCAAAACATCTAACATGTGCTGTCCCTTTGCTACCTCCAACTCCGACTACTGTGTTTTCCGCAGTGCCACAGTGTGTAGTTTTCCACTGGAATATGATTTATGATGGTGACACAGCAACAGCGAGACTGAATTCAGAGTTAGGTTGTAGAAAATAAAGTTTTTGGAGTTTTCTTCTGCTTTTCTTTGACTATTGACTCAGAGTGGTGATAATCCTTACATTGCTCCAACCTGTGGAGTCTTAGCATTCATATGACAGAAAGCTTTTCGCACCTTGTCGCTACATTTTTTCTTTTTACAATTTGTTGATTTGCCTGATTTACCTTTAGGGATTAATACAGGACTGCGATGGACTGGCGACCTGTCCAGGGTGTACCCCTGCCTTTCGCCTGTAGTGAGCTGGGATAGGCTCCAGCAGATCCCCGTGACCCTGAACAGGAAATAGCGGGTGTAGATAATGGATGGATGGATGGATGGATTAATACAGGATTGAACCAAGTTGAATAGTTTAGCTGCAAATGGTCTTTTTATGCGTAAAGTTGAACTCTTTTCCATTTGTTTGATGTGCTGTATGTGTACATTGTATCATTTTTTTGTGATTAAAAATGGCTTGAAGGGTTTTTCTTTTCTTCTTTTCATGATCCCAGCATTTATAAATTCATATTGTTCAACAGTAAGCCTCTCCATGGTGGTTTGGACAGAAGGAAACATTGTCCATCAATAACCCTCAGCCTTGCAAGGACTTGCAGACAAGATGAGGAAAACTCTTGTCATATTGACTGTTTTCTCTTCACACTCATCATTTTTCATTTTGTCTGAGTTAATATTCCAACAACAGAATGATAGATTGTAGCAAGTCTTGTATATCTTCCACATGTTTCAGTCAAGCAGACCAGAAGAATGAAGCAATAAAAAGACAGCTCATAATATTTGCTTCTGAATCAATTTCTGGTCATTTTTGTTGGCTTCTTTATTCAAATGTTAATGTCTCTACAAAGGCAATAAGTATGTATGTAAAAGTGTGCCACTGGCTAAATAAATATGTCTCTCTTTAGCCAAATGAAGCTCTCACAATATATAACTCTTATAGCCATTTCTCTTCCCAGTCAGTGTTTTGTTTTGAGTATGCCAGCAATAAATAAAAGTGCTTTACTGGCCAGCTCAAGGCTGGAGTGCAGAGCAACTGATTGTAAATCATTTTTCATCTTCTGTTACATGACGACCATTATCATGAAATAACTGACTGAAATACCAAAAAGGGAAATGGTAAACACTGCATACCTCCTGTAACATCTCTGTCCCCAATAGAAAGCTTTCAACTTTTTTTGACTCTTATATTGTGTAGTTTTACATAAATATTCAGACCCCTTTGTTATGCGACTCACAGCTGAGCCTTGTTGCATCCTCCTTCTGTCAGATGTCCTTGAGTGGCTGCTACAGCTTGACGAGGGTCCATGTGGGCCTATTTGTTGATGTATGTGAGGGCAAAAAACAAGTCATGATGTTGAATGACTTGTCGGACTCAGCAGGAGAGGATGCGTCAAGACATAGAGGAAGGACACAATGAAGTTTGCTAAGATTCTTTTAATTGCTCAAAAGTGGTTGAACACCAAACATTTTGAAATGGATGATGATTGAAGCTGTCACAGACTGTGTAGGTCATGATTGCCAGATTGAACAGAAAGTGAGAGGGAGCCTTGGACAGTTAGCAAACAGGGTAGGATAAGTAGCTTGGGAGCTTAAGAAGAAGAATCTTTAGACTTGAAAGATCTTTGATGCTCTTCCCAGAATCAGTTGGAGCCACTTCTTCCCATTTTTGAAGCTGTAGATATTACTTACCTGGGTTGGCTCACCATTCTTGTTGCTGCTTGGTTGTTGGTGATGTTTTTGGTACTGGATTTCCCAAACTATTGTTCCCCATATTGTCCATATATTTGTCTTCCTCTTTCTGCTTTTCTACTTTTCTGCTTTTCTACTTCATCTTTTAGTCCTTACTATTTTTCAAGCTTCTTTGTGTTCCCTCTTTTTTATGTTGTTGTGACCTGGGATTGCTACTTCTTTCATCACTCCTATGCTCTACAGTTTGACGGCCACCACAGTGTCTGGTTGGTTAGACATCACCGGTTTATCAGTCTGGAACTACAAATGTTACTGGATCCTTGCCCAGTCCTAATCATTTGGACTTCCAACCTGCCCTGTAAACTATTCCAATCACCTGACTTTGGCATTCCATTTACACCTGGGCTGCCTCCGTCTTATATCCTGATGTTACATGCTGCACTGCAAAAAAATCAAAGGGCAGCATTAAAGGACAAAACTAATGGCTACAAAATCAACAGGTCAAAATCAATCAAAGAATACAAAATAAAGTGGAGTGAAAAGGTCTCCTGTCCCTCTGAGGTGTCTTTTCACGAGATTTGTAACCTTGCTGGAGGGATTGGTTCTCATTTTCCCATCAGAGTATTAGTAAAGTCAGGTAATGATACTGGATTGATGTTCTTCCACATCAAGCTGAGAAAAGTACAGCATATTATTCATCGGACTATTTTTTAACCATCAGGACTTCTATGTTTAAAGCATGCAATATCATTGCACTATATCATCAAGAGACATCCCATATATTGTAATAAAGAGGTTTACGGATATCCATATGAGGTCACAAAGCTATGTAGATACACATCCTGGATTTACTTTGACTTTAAAGAGATCATACTATAGTTTGCTATGCAACATACAAGTCATCTATATTAAAATCACCCTGCCAATACTGTACATGTCCCCTTGTGCTGCCATAATAGTTTTGACCAGAGCATCAACATGAGACCTTTGACTGCCTCATATGATGTTAGGATTGGGATGTTGGATGGATCGAACTTGTTCCAATGAATCCTGTGGGTTGCTCAATTGGATTGGGATCTGGGGAGTTGGAAAACTGCTGTGACCTTGAGTTTATTTCCTACATAAAACTGAATTGCCAGTGGCCTACATTGTCCATTTGAAATAGAGAGTATGAATCAGAGGAGTCTGGCTTCTTCATACAACTTCCACATGCTTAGAAACAAACTTTGAGAAGTCCACTAGCCTGTGAATATAATTTCCAATATGCCTTGGTCATAATCTGAAGAGTGTTGCAACTCAGTTTTGATTAAGGTACCTTTAGTGAATTTGTGTTGATGCTAAGTTTACAGATTGTTTTAAGATAATGGGCGCTGTTGTGTTGGTGAGGAGCAGCACCAATAGATGCATCTTGATTGTTTGATGAGAGGCTTTTGGACGCTCTTGTATGAATAGTCACATAAAGACCATCCCAGTACTGTTACATTTGGATTGATTTGATCTCTGCCAGTGGAAATAGCTCTGAATAGGAGGGGTACCAGACCTATTTCACAAGAGGGGATTTTTTTTTCTTTTTCCAAGTGAATGAAAATGGCTATCTAGGCTAGACATGATTTTTTTAAATATTCAAAGTTCTCAAATTAGCTGATTCATAGGTAATACATAGTGAGTAGGCCCACTGTATTTTTTCTTATAAAAACTCTGTCCCTAATAACCAGCTTCATTTGCAAAATGTAGATGAAGCTCCTGCACCCTCTTCCTATCACCTTTAATTGTCTTTTTAGCAAAATGCTTTCATTTTTTTCTGCAATCTCAACAACTTTCAGTTTAAACGACAGTGTACGACCGCTTCTTTGACATCTTTACAACTGTTGCATCTCTGACTTATTATGATTATATTGTAGCATAATGTCGCAAAAACATGTCATAAATGTATGTATTAACCGACCAATTTTAATCTGCAAAGATATGTAAACAGTGTAAGAATAGTTGGAGTTTCAGAGGTTAGGATAAATCCTCCTATTCTGGTTTTTGATCACACCCGGAGGCATTCATTAGAAGAAATATGGTATATTAATTTGTACTAAAATAAATACGTAATGCATCTTTGTAGTAATAGTAACACATGGGTTATGGTTATATATGGAAAATACAATGTTTGTTGGCTATAGCAGGGAACTTTCACCATAACCTACCTTGAAATGCACCTCTTTAGAAATTTAAGTGTGGTCAATGCTGATTGACCACACTGCGATTAGTCCACTTGGTAGCATTGCCTTTTCTGTTTTGTATTTTCCACAACTATTTCTTTGTTTTTTTCTTAATAACATTCACAACATTAGGGAAAACATGAATAAGTGGAGCATTAAAAAAGTGAGTAAATACTTAAATTCTAAAAATCAATTAAAATAGAGTTTTACATTAAATACAGCAATCATGAGTCACGACAGTGAAAGCGCTTCAGGCTCGCTGTCCTGGTGCTGAGGCTTCATGGCCTCCTACCTAAGGCAGGTAGGAAGATAGATTGTAAAGTTACCCTTCCCCATCATTTATCACCTCCACCTCCAACACAAAATATATTTTCTATACTTTGTTGCCATGTCTGAGCTACATAAAGGAAGTAAACAAAAGAAGATTCATCACTAAAAGACACAGAGATGCAGGTTACATAGGTAATGTCCATAGCTGATACCTCGAAACCACAAATCATACCTACAATGCAAAGGAAATGTTTGTGCCTGAACAAACATCCTCAAGCATTTTTCACGTCACTAGTTCTAAAATATAGGCTATATAAGGACCATTATGACTTTCATCAAAACTCAACACAATTCAACTGTTCCATTAATTTAGGCCACCTAAAACGAATTGTCTGTTGGCCAGTGTGGAAACCATTTGTAGAATTTCCCATCAGGTCCTGAAGTCTAAGCATTATTTGGCTGAGACAGAAGGTTGGCAGCCCCAGCATTTACAGGAAGGGCAATGAGAAACAACTGACAAAGAGCCAAAAACTCAAACTACAGCAGTATGTCAAATCAGATGAAAGTCAAAGGGATATGCAACATCCAAAGAGAAAAATGTGAGAAGAAAGTAATAAACTTGTATTATACTGTCACATGATGTCACATCGTATGTCAGTCTATCTTCAAAGACAGCTCATTTTAGTATAAATATACCATATATGAAGTTTTTTACAATCCTCACAGGCAGCTCAGAATTAAATCTGAACACCTGGCTTGTTATATTTTCTCCTTGCTCTCTTTAATGCATTGAATCTTCAGTCAGACTGTCAATATTTTGAACCACGGAAAGCCAGTGGAAGCTTATTCAGACAACTGCCCACAGCAGGCTATAGCAGCTGGGGCTCTGTCAATTAACAAGATGTCAACAATTGTTTGCTCCTGCATAATTCATATCAAAGCAGTCATAAATAATGAGCCAGGAAAAATTCTTAAGAGCACTTTCTTCTTTGCTGCTCGTGGATTTAAACCTCCAGACAGTGTCATTTCTTTCTGTCCGGTCAATGTGTGCTGGATACAGCAGGAACAAGGTCCCCAAACGAAAGGGATATTATTAAGGACTTGAGAGACAAGGCAGACAAGATGAGGGGCACAGTGGCAGGATTGTGTTTGTGGAAGATTAAGGCCCTTCAGGATGGACGGATGATGGATGGACGGGAGTCCTTCATCCATCAGGGCCTGTTTACATCACCTTTAAACAGGCTAGCTGTGCCAAGTCTGCTTCTGTCTGCACTCCCTTAAAGGGACCAGCATCTGGTTCCAGCTGAGCTTCATTCCATTCCCAATCATTGCCGTGATGGATCACGTAAGAGAGCATATATATAAGTGACAAAAAAGACTTATGGAACCATTTGCCAAAGCCTTTATCCACTTGTCACTGTTTTCCCTTTCTTGCTGAATCCGCGTGTTCTTCCTATATTACATTTCTGCAGTTGTAACCTGTCATTTCTCCTTGAAGTGTTTTGCCACATATTGTACATCATTCATACATGACACAAAGCTGTAAACATGTCACAATTTAATGGCCCATTGTCCGCTTCCTTCGAACGAGACCCAAATGAGACATAGCTGACTGCTTTTCTGCCGTCGTGGCTTTCTAACCATCATCAACAGTGAGACTTTTATCCCATGCTTACGCTTTCATTTCATGGACCGTCTGTTTGAAACATGAAGCACTTTTTAAAGACAATGCACCACTATAGGAATTCTAAGTGGGCTACTGTGCGGCTCACAAAGAGCACCCTTTATTTTTGGA
The DNA here is from genome assembly GCA_037176975.1 of Arrhamphus sclerolepis. Taxonomy (NCBI): domain Eukaryota; kingdom Metazoa; phylum Chordata; class Actinopteri; order Beloniformes; family Hemiramphidae; genus Arrhamphus; species Arrhamphus sclerolepis. The sequence continues at coordinate 14,108,697 of JBAMYA010000013.1, forward strand.
TCTCAAACCAGTTTTTATGAGAAATCCCAGAGTCATTAAAATTCCTTTTGTGGACGGTTTATAGCGCTTCCCCTTACTTCTAATGAGTATCCCCCTGCCCTCCCATGTTTTAAACACATATTTCAAATGCAGTTTGGAGCTGTGACTTTCAGTGAAAATACAGTACTTATGGGTTGCCTTCACACCATACTGGTGTCTTAGCCCAACACTTTCAAACCAAATCGACAAAGAAAATATTTCAGCTAATGTTTTCTGAACCTAGACTCTTAAAAGTTTATCATATTTAGTTTAGTATTAAGTTTTTCACTTGTGTAATTTCCCTCCTTCCTTCTATTAAGTTCTGCTAATCCAAGTTCAGGTTGCAGGGTGAGAAGCCTAAGACCTCGATATACTTGCAGTTCATTTTCACAATGAGCTACAGTGCTCAGTGTACACCCCCTTTGAAAAGTAACATTTTAAACAATATCTTAGTGAAAACGAAGTTTCCAAAATCTTAACAAGACAAAGTTTAACATAACAACTGTTTAACTTATAATGTTAAAGTAAGGTCAAAAATACAACTTAGATTACACATTTTTTTCAGTTTTACTCAAATTAGAGTGGTGCAAAAATGAGTACACCCTACAACAAGAACTACTACATGTAGAACTTTGTTTCACCTTCATGATTTTTAATGACTGCATCAAGCATTCTAGGCATGGAATGAAGAACTTGGTGAAATTTTGCAACATCAGTCTTCTTCCATTCTTCAGCAATGACCTCTTTTAGTGACTGGATCCTGGATGGAGAGTGATGCTCCACTTGTCTCTTCAGAATGCCCCACAGTTGTTGGATTGGGTTCAGATCAGGAGACATACTTGGCCACTGAATCACTTTCACCTTGTTCTTCTTCAGAAGTCCAACAGTGGCCTCAGATGTGTCTTTGGGATCGTTGTCATGTTGGGGGAAGTGCATGATGACCAAGGGCATGGTGTGATGGTAGAGTCTTCTCTTTTAGTATAGATCAATTAATCTGTGAATTCATGATGCCATGAATAAAATGCAGCTCCCCGATACCATCAGCACTCATGCAGTCCCACATAAGGACACTACCACCACCGTGTTTCACTGTAGGCACCATGCATTTTTCTTTATATTCCTCTCCTTTGCAACAGTTTTGAAGCCAAGAGTTCCAAAAACATTTACCTTGATCTCATCACTTAAGACTTTAGAGTACCAGTAGTCTTCACCTTTGTCAGCAAGGGCCCTGGCAAACATTTTTTTTTGTGCCTGGGCTTTAGAAGAGGCTTCTTTAGTGGATAGCATCCATGCCATTCCTCTGCAGTGCACATTGTATTGTGTCACGAGAAATAGTCACCCCAGTTTGGCTTTCTACTTCTTTAGATAACTACAGTGAACTTTCATGCTGATTTTCTTCAACCCTTCTCATCAGAAGACCCTCCTGTCGAGGTAGGTATGGGATTAGAATACTGCCATAAATCTCGCGTGCGCATTGAGACTCGCGAGCACGCAAATCACATATCCGCGCATTCATTTTTGTCTCGTGAGCACTTTTCCAAGCACTCGCGAGCTGTTTTATATCCTGCATCTCTGCCCCCTGAAGCAATAATGTGGCCTGCAAGGAGAAAAACAGCTTGAGCTTGCGCATAGTCTGCTCGCAATACTTTGTCCTCCGCACTCGCCAAAATGTTCCCTCTGTTTGCGCGCGAGTGCTTGTTTTTAGTGGGTGTTTTTGTCAGTAAGGGGGCGGGCCTGGGGGCATGCCAATCACCATTGTATCCCCGGATATAATTGGTTAGAAAGAGCAGCTGATCTCAAAAACTCGAAGGACAGAAAGGGAAAAACGTAATGCTACTACATTAATATGAAAGCCTCTAAAATGATGAATATAAAGCTAATATAATTGACTTAGAACAACAAACGGAGGATAGTAATGGTTTGGTTTAACCAGGATAAAGATCCACATTATCTAGCTGTATTATCTAATACACCATGCTTATGAATAATTCATTCAACCCTTCTAGTCCTGTACGTGTCAGCGTCCTCTTAATTATGCATCATAGTTTGTAGTTCAGACTCTGCATTTAAATACCCTGATGACATTACTATGATGCACAATGACATCATCAGGACTATTAGCAGACTTAAGACATAAAACAGAGACACAAACACAAGTCCTTATACATATACTGTCCCTTAAACCAAATCTATTATTTTAATATGATTATTTTTATTCAAAAAAAGTGCCTGTTGACCTTACTTTCAAGTTAAAAAGATTTAATATTGAACTTTGTCTTGTTAACATTGTGGAACTTTTCATTGAGATATTGTGTAAAATGTTCAAAGAGGGTGTACTCATTTACGTTGAGCACTGCACGTTGTGAATGTATTTTCATTATGCTTGAATCTTTATTCCAGAAGTCTTGATTTGGGTTCAAAAGACAACATCATACATCAAAGTGACACTGCTGAGGTGTTGTGGAAAAATGTACCTTTTCTATTTATCCCTGTCTCCATAACTATATACATAAACGTTTAAGACATGTGGACATCACTTTTTTGGTCTGCACCATAATACTTGAATCTGTGTAACTTGAACCTGTTGCACACAAACATGAACGAAGTTGAAACAGTGATAAGCAACAGTGACAAAGAAAATGGTAAACATAGCTCAGGCTGGAAATGAAAGAGATTTGCACCTTGTTACCCAATGGATTGTGTTCTGAGCAAACTCAGCGTACACATTTGTGGATATAATTTTTCCATAATGAGCTTCATGTTCAAAAGTTCCTCCTAACCACAAATAGCTATAAGAACTCTAAAATGCAAGATGTTAGACTAAATAAGACTAAAAGTACAGACTTGACACTAGATATTAATGAATTCTAATTTATTTGCATGCATGCATGTACAGTGGGGAGAAAAGGTATTTAGTCAACCATCAATTGTGCCAATTCTCCCTCTTAAAAAGAAAATGCAAATGACAGTGGGTAATAAGTATTTGTTCAATAACAAAATTTCATCTCAATAACTTTGTTATATAGCCTTTGTTGGCAATGACAGAGGTCAGATGTTTTCTGTAAGTCTTCACACACTGTTGCTGATATCTTGGCCCATTCTTCCATGCAGATCTCCTCTAGAGCAGTGATGTTTTGGGGCTGTTGCTGGGCAACACGGACTTTCAACTCCATCCAAAGATTTTCTATGGGGTTGAGATCTGGAGACTGGCTAGGCC
>JBAMYA010000013.1:14117174-14133450 GCA_037176975.1 Arrhamphus sclerolepis
AAGAGAGCGAGACTACGGAAGATAGATAACGTTGATTCTATTAAAGGAGTCAGGACAGTCAAGTAAGACAGGACAGAAGAAAACCCAGCACTCTGAGACGATATGCTAAACAGAAGGAGGGAGGTAGAGAAGTGGTGAGCATGAAGGCCAGTATCCAGGGTGAAACAACAGACATCTGTTAATACAAGATGCCCCCCAGTGATGAACTGCTAAGTGAATGTCTCAGGCAGAAGAAACCGAGTGTGGGAGAGGAAGAGGCACCATCATGGAAGGACAAACCCTTACACAGGATGTACCATCCACAGATAGAGGGAGTGGCTGATATCGAGAAGTCCTACCAGTGACTAGGAAAGGCTGGTTTGAAGGACAGGAGGCACTAATCACGGCAGCACAAGAACAGGCCCAGAATACAAGAGCAATAGAGGCTGTGGTCTATCACACCGGACAGGATCTCAGGTCCAAATCCAGACTGATAAACTGGTGATGGCTAATCAGCCAGACATTGTGGTGGTGGACAAGCTCCAGAAACAGGCAGTGATGATAGATGTAGCAATTCCAAGCGACAGTAACATCAAGACAAAGAAAAGTGTGAAGAAATAGCAAAGGTTGAAAGAGGAGATATAGAAGATCTGGAACGTAAAGGCTAGAGTAGTGCCAGCAGTGATTGGAGCTCTTGAGGGTGTGGAAGTCAGCTGAAACTTGCTCACTTTTGGAACCGATCTCTAGTGGTTATATAAGGAACTGCACATTTCAGGACTTATCAGTTTATGAAGATGGATATAGCCTCTTATGGCCAACAAGTGGATAACAATAAGCTAACTGATTACATTGCTTGAAAACTGACAAATTGCCCAGGGTGCACTCCACCTATCAACTGATGCCTCCAGTAACCCCTGCCCCTCCATGACCCTGACCAGGATGCCGTTGCACAGAAAAATCAGATTACCTGAGTGAGGCTTTGCAGCTTTCTCCCTGTCAGAAATTTCATTTGTATGTGACTGCAGTTCTCCTTCATTAATGCTTTCTGTGGAGAGCAATTGTAGAATAATAAATAATGAATGACAAATCATACTCACTGCATTAGGCAGAGAAACTGAGCATCAACACGCACAGTTATAGAGGTAAGTGTACGCTCGCCCTGTCCAATAATAAATTGACTGCCACTCTAATCAAAGGAACAACCCACTGCACAATCCTTAGGATGCCCCATTGCATCAGGATATTCCATTTAATTAGGCCAGATCCCTTTCAACTGCGCCGCAACGTCAATGTGCTGAAATGTCTTTGGGACCAGCATGGACTCAAGGTTTCAGTCATTAGGAAAATCAGGTCAGCCTTTGCATCTGGAGGAAATCCAAGGCGAAATATGTAATTACACACATGAATACCAGCATTGTTTTTAATGAGCTATTTCATGACAACAAGCCCAAGAACAACATTCTAACCCCAGAGCACATACATACTTTGACAATTAAAATAGCCATGTAAGTGGAGAAAGAATAGCTGTGTATCAACAGACTCAGATTCATTATAGCAAGAACTGGTTGAAGGAAAAGCAAACGCATTAATTGACATGTACCCGCACTTCATATGTCAGAATAAATAGCTGAATGATGTGGATGAGTAACGCCTTTCCAATGCCTGCAGGAGGTGTTAAATGACCACAATTCTGAACTCTAGTGCTCTTGAGAATACTGCAGAATACAAAATGCAAAAAAAAGAAAAGAAAAGAAAAGTCATATAGTCAATTTTGCCCACTCTGGAGAGATGGCTTGCTGACACAGTATCAACACGTCTGTTCAGAGTCTAAGTTGCAGTCACAACATGATTTTCCTCTCTTTCGTGTTACATTTCTGCTTTTGGTTGATTTAAGTTTGACTTTATCCAATTAACAGCATCTGTGTGACTGAAGAAAAGGCTCATGGAGCCACAGAGGTATCACTTATTGAACTCATCTTTGGTAACTTACCATTGCATGAAGCCAGGAAATTAGGCAGCAAGGGAGAACAAAAGGCAACAATCTATTCCTGAAACTTAAGCTCAATGCACCAGACATGTCTGCTCTGCTCAGTGAAACTTTGTGTCATTATTATCCAGGAATACTAAAATGAGAAAATGTAATAATATTCTTCTCACTTGTGCAAATAAAAACAGTTACAGAAACAAATCACATGGCCAATAAATGCTCATAAGAGAAAGCTCATAAACAGATACATTAGTTTGTAATTATCTCATTTACAATTAGCACAATAGACTATATAAAAAGAACTAGACTAACCTGCTGTGATGTCACTCATATGCTGGACCACACCTACCTTAGCTCAAATGTTACAATTCAGTTTTGTTCAAAAATATTTTATTAATCCCCAAAGTGAAATGTATGAATGCAGTAGGTGTTGTAATTTAAGTCTGTTCAGTGAGTCTTTATAGATGGGTACAGCTGTGGGCAGGAAGTATCCTCTTCAGTTAATGATTTTAGCTTGGCTAGCTTAGCTTATCCTAAACTATGATTCTCGTAGTCGTAGCTCTTAGTAATTTCACATATGACTAAATAAGTGTCCTCCACATTTATGGAGAAATTATGGCCCATTCTTCTTGACAACGTTCCTTCAGTTCTTTGAGATTCTTTGGTATTCAGCTCTATGACCTCAAGATTTGACTAGACCTTCAACATTTATCATGCTCAGTGAGGCCTGTAAGGTCTGAGATTCAGCTTTTGGGCTTCCTTGCAGTTGTCTTAGCTCTGGCCTGGCCTGGTCTAGGGATAAACTGACTGAGATGTCCAGCCATGAGAAACCTGTCAACTGTCTTGAATGCGCTCCACATTTAATTCCACATCATTCAGAAATATTTCCATAATCCTTCCCAGACTGAGGTGCAGCAACAACTTCTTGTCTTCCCCTCTTGGCATTGTGTTCATGTCTGCTTTTAAAGAAGTCTGCACACCTGCTTATCAACAGTTCATCAAGGGCTGATGATTAGCAGCACTTGATGGCAACTCACCCTCCAAAATCCAATGGAAGTATTTAGTAGTGATGGCCAGATGAAGCTTCATAAAAGCACTGGAGCTTTTCCATCTAATTGGTTCAGTCCAGGGCAAAACTTCCTGTTGCTTCATTTGCTCTAATAAGCCATCTACTGGACAGAAATAATTAAACAGGTCAAGCTCTTACAAAGACAATGGTGTCTGTATAGTTTTTGAACTGAATTAAAATATATCTACTTTTCATGACATCAGTGAATATGTGATGCACCTATGTATTTGTCTGAGATTTAATTTAAACCTTTATTTCTTTAAACTGCAATGGTCGCAAGAGAAAGAGGATAAGCAAAATTGGCCATGGGGTCAGTGACTGCGCTTGTGTTAACTATGGTTGTGTTTTTTCTGTCATGGAGAAACTATTCATTTTTGTTGAAAAATAACATTTTTTGCAATAATGTGGGACACAGGTGTAAGGCTGGACTATATGGCCAAAGTTTATGTCACGGTTGGCATTGGATTTGGGGTTGGTTTATTTGGTTAGGATGTGGGTTTTTTCAGTGTTGTCGGTGTTTTGTCTTGGCCTCCCGCTATTATTTTCCTGTCTGTGTCATGTTATATTCTGTTTGACTCTCCTGTTCCTTGTTTTCCTTCATGTGTTTCACCTGTGTCTCATTACCCCTGTCTTTGTCTGCACCATGTTGGTCCATACTGTTCTGTCTTCATGTTCAACCTTTGCCACTTGAAAGTCACTTAAAAATAAATCACGTTTTCTGGATTATACCTGCATCTGGAACGATAACTGTACCCAAAAACCTCTGGCAGTCTTGTTGTACTAATGTCTATAAAAATCATTGAAAGATACACGCTGTGCAAAGAACCTTGTGAAACAGTGCAGCACATGGAACACAACCAGGTAACTGGCATAATACAGAGAAAGATCTCCCCCGCATATGGACTGGAGGTCCCAGGATCTAGATGTAAGACACCTCCAAAAATGAATGAGAGCGAGATCCTGAGGGACTTCCAGATGCAGACTTTCAAAGTGGTGATGGCTAACCAGCATGACATAGTGGTGGGTGATAAACATCAGAGGACAGCATGGGTGATAAAAGTGTCCATCCCGAGTGATAGCAACATCAGATAGAAGGAACACGAGAAGCCAGACAAATACCAAAGGGAAGAGGAAGGAAGAGCTAGAAAAGATGATAGGTGGGAAGGCAACAGTGGTGTCAGTCGTGGCTGTAACCCTGATATCTCTGTCCAGAAGAGCGCAACACTGGGAACAGCTAAGATCCTGCAGAACCCTCAGGCTCCCAGGCCTATCCTAGAGACCTTGACACATGACAAGGAGTTTGGAAATATTTGCACGACTGTTTCTCTAAGAATTAAAGTAGATATTTCTACTACGTGAGAATTTAAACAAACACCAATGAGATTTTAACAATGACTTTTGCTGTGCTCGTGTCAGAACTACCCACAAAAACATGTTTCAAACATTCCATGTATTTAGGATGTCTGTTATGTGACCTCTGTACATGTTACACAACACACAATATACAATGTGTTTCTGACTGGCAGGGTTAAAAAAAAAAAATGTTTGTGTGCTGCAATTGAAAGCTCAGACTCATTATCTTAATTGTAATCTCAGACTTTAATTAGCAACAGACACACTGAGTCATTCAGGTGTGATCAATGCCCCCTTAATCTCTAACCATAAAATGAAAAGAAAATGAAATCAGTGTTTTGCTATCTTTAATTAGAGCGTAATGTCAAAATTAATAACAATCAAGTCAATTAGCAATTCGTAGCTGGCTGATGTGCACTGATTCCACTCCGTAATATTACTCTGATTCTGGGTTAATTGTCACCGTTACAGGAAGATTTAGTGCAGCAGAGCGTGAGAGGAATTAACAGAGTGAGCGAGAAACAGAATGGAGACAAAAAGATATAGCAGAAGAAAAAAAAGAACATCTCACCTCGGCAGGATCTCTGATTTGACTCTGTCTAAATTAGATCTCTCTTCCCTCGAAATACAAAAAGTACAGCTTTTTTTGGAGAGCCCATCCTGTCAACAAAATTACACTCCTATTGGGAGGCAGGAGTATTTTTCCAGTGACTTTCAGACCCCCTACTTGACTGACTATAAACAGTTCATGACAGCCTAATCCCCATACCCTCTGTTAAACCCCGTGAGACAATAGCACATATTATACACCAATCTTCCTGCCTTTGGCTACACATTCTGACTTTGAGACTTTACATCAAAATAAATATGCTCAGCTTTAGGGAGGGGTGCACTGCGACAAGGTCATTTTGAAAATCCTCGCAGAAGAAAGTTGCACCTCTCAGTCCCCTGTGAGGGAAAAGATCTTATGGTGTCAGAGGATGTTTCAGGGGAAAAACATGCAAGTGTGTTACTCTGAGTCTGCTTTTTTACCACTCTGAGAAATACTTCCGCGGGATTGGAATTGCAGGATCATCAATTAATGATTTAGCGGGCGGTGCTTTTCCACCCCAGAGCCTGGTTTTGTAATCTGCAGTGAATAAATTTGTGTAGGACGGCTGCTAATGAGGCCTAATAAAGACGTTAGCCATGGGCTGCAGAGGATGGACCAGTGTCCTATTTAAAAGTCACAGGAGATGCCCTTTGAGAAAAGATGACCCATTCAAAGACCGCAAGGCAATGAGGGTGTTTACCTTGAGATCCCTTTCTAAATATTAGGTCTTAATTATCAATGTGGTCATTTGGGATGTTCATTTTTCTAGTAGCAAGTTTTCTCTTTTGCCATTAAAGGGAAAGACGAGGCACAAAACCCTTCACAATGGCATTTCTTTTTTTTTTGCCACAGCTCATCAAAAACTAACTTAAAATGGCCAAAGGTATCAGATTTGAATGCACACCTATATCATTAAACCGCATTATGTCTGACCTGAGAGAAGGTGGGATTATCTTGACGCTATTGTCTTACATTTGGAGTACAGCTGAGAGTTTAATCAAATCTTCCAGCAATCAATGCAGCAGCTCCAATAGACACTTCCCTTGCCCTTGGAATCCAAGGAGCATTCGAAAATGATACCACTGGCATAAAAAGAGTCACTTTGGATACATCATCACGGAGAATGAGATTAACGTCCCATCCTCCGCCCACTGGGAGATCTAATGTCGCTGAGCTTATCTTCTAAGCATTCAATCAACGTCCAAGAAGCAAGCCTAAAAACACCTTGCGGGCCTTTTGTTTCTCTTTCAGCCCCCTCGAAACCATGACTTCTGTACAGAAGCATTCATTTCTACACTTTGAAACTTTTCATTCTGTCACGCCAAACGTTTGCATCTTTGCTTCCCAAGAAATGATTACGTTAACCCGCTGTGCCGGTGGGAGTGTTTTTGTACACGTGTGTGTGTGTGAGAGACAAAACAGAACTGAGGCGATGAATCAGAGTGGGAGACGGTCTAGCAGCATGGGCACTCGCTGCACTCCCATGCTGAAATATTAGCACACAAACCCCCTCGGCTGGACTGGACACTGTCCCAAACAGGCTCATCTATTATTGAGAGGGTTTCCCATTTTCTGGCTCCCTGCATTTGTTTTGCTCAACAACATTTAAAGGGATAAAGACGTCATGGTGTATGACACCAGATCTATTTTAGGATGAAATGATATCATCTGCTTTTGGATTAAAAGTTGTATGACAGCAAAAATAGCCCATAGATCATCTCTCTTTCGCTTGCATATAGATCATCACAAACATCAATGTGCATGGGCAAACATGCCATGACCTCATCAGACAGAAACTGGAAACTATAAATACATTTCATGAAATTAATCCTAGGGTTTGCAGGAATGCAAGCAGTAAGAAGATAAGTTATTCTGTATTTGTGGCTTCCTCAATCATCCTGCAAATCTCTGGGCCTTTTCTTTGATTTTCTTTTTTTTTTTTTTTTTTTTTTGTAGGCAACATTTATGAACATTCAAAATGTTCCTTCCCTTTTACCAAACAGTTGTTGCGCTCGTTGCTCAAAAATATGCTAAAGTCAGTAAATCAAACCACATTGTTTCTGTAATGGATTCAGTAATTCTTGCTCCTGAACGTTATTTGTGAAATCTTCATAAATTTATTAGCATATTTAAACATAAAACATCTCCTTACTAAACACCTTCTCCAGTTTCATAAATGCACCATAATAAATGAATTCAAAATTGAACAGACTGCTGGCAGGCTGGCCATGCATTCTCGCAGCTCACAAATTAGCACAAATCCCCACCCAGGGACCGGTATTTGGGAGATCTAAAGGTGCATCATCAACCTGCACGTCTACCTGTGGACATGGTTCAGGTAAAAGAGAGAGATCTGTTAGTCGGCAGGCTCAACAGGGGCAAACATAGCACAGACCAGGACAGAGGTGACGAATGCAGACAGTTAATGTCCAACGAAGCATTCAGAGAAAAAATAATATATATCTTACTACAACATCAGCAAATCTCTGCAGTTTGCATATTGCCATGTGGTTGGAGTTGAAGGCGGCGTCATACACCTTCTTCAATAAACCAACAATCATCTGGACAAAGTCGCAGCTCTGTGAGGATCATGTTCTTCCATTTCTCCAGTGCATTTAGGAAACTCCAGAAGACACATGTGGATACCTCCACAACCATCAGGATTACTGCTTACCTGACAAACAAACCACAGTTTACGAAACTGAATGGGTGTACTCTCACTCTCATCTCAGACTTCCAAGTTGAAGTCCTGTCATCTGCAGAAATACTCGCTTGTTAGGTGTATCAGTGATGGACAAGAGACTGAGTACAGCAAACTTGTGGAACACTTTGTGTTATGTTGTGGGGAATAATCATCTCATCTTGAATTTGAAAAAAAACAGAGGAGAAGATTGTGGATTTTCAGAGAACCAGGATTACATAAAAAAACAGTACTGGTAGAAGGTATAGAGCAGATTTTACATCTTGAGGAAGCTTAGGTCATTCTATGTTCTCAGCCAGATGTTGCATCTCTTCTATAAGTCTATTGTGGAGAGTTCAATCCTCATCTGGTGGGGGAGCAGCATCAAAGCCAGTGACTGATAAAGAAGGCTGGTTCTGTTCTGGGGCCTCTGGAGATGATTGTGCAAAGGAGGATACTTCATAAAATGAAAATCATCATGGACCACCCCTGAACATCTTCTATACTACAGAGTGATTCAGCAACAGAGTGTCTTCAGGCTTCTTTAGATCTGCTACAACACAGATCATGACAGGAGATCCTTCCTGAACACAGCTAGAGCCATTTATAACGAATCTTTGAAGAGACTTAAATCATAATGACTACTGGGTATTAATAAAGCATTTTTGAATTGAATTGATTTGAATTTGAAATGAACTAATATTAAGCTCAAAAGAAACTAAATTAACTGTGAGGTATTTTGCTATTTCATGGAAACATAAAATGGTAAAATGTCAGGTTTACAACATTTTACATGTTTTTTGCATTCTATTTCCCTCGGTATTGTTAATTTGAAGTTGTTTAAGTTGAATTTAATTTTAAATTGAGCACAGTGAGATTTACAAATAGCCAATTTCTGATTTTAGTTGTTTTTTTTTTTGTTTCATCACTGCTATTTTCTGGCTCATGGAGAACATTATTGATGAACCAAAATGCTGAAGTCTGATCTATTTATTTACCCAAACGTTTTCTTTTACTGAGGAAAAAAGAACTTTAAACAAACTCTTAAGCAACTAACTGGTCTTCAACTCTTAACTAAAATGGAAAGACAATGCACAAAATGCACATTTCAATTTATTATTTTAGCCACACTGGTTTCGAAAAGAAAATTACAACAGACCCGTCATCTGAGGTAAGTAATATATGTGAATGCATATTTTAAATGTAATCATCCAAAAGAAGCAATTTTCATGCTGGCTCTGTCAGGTCAGCAGTCATCATTTTCTGTCCCGTTACTACATTGCTTCCCTCATCTAAACGGATGAGGATTAAGTGTATTTTTTGAGCGTGGCCATCCATGTCTGACTATCCAGTCTGTCAGCTGCCATCACAGACAAGTTCATTCTGTTTATTCTTGTCATCGTGAGGAATATTAATCACTCAACACCAAGTCTGACCAAATAAATCTGACCAGAAATATGTAAACAAATCCAACAGCTAACCCATCTCAGAGACTGACAGTTCCCGAACTAAACTTTTGACAATCCAATTTTTTAACCAGCGCATGCTTGGAAATCCCAGGATATTATATATTATCCATCCAGATTGTTTTGGTGTGAGCTGCTGAGTTTGGAGTCTTAGAGATGTCGGCCTTCCCTCAAACGTAATGAGACGGAGTACCACCCTTTGTTGTGGTGCTTGTTAGGAAAAAATAAAAATAGACAAGCAGAATCTTTGACCAGAAATTGTGACCTGGATACTCACAAAGTTATTTTCTTTTTTCCTTTTAGTGGAGCAGACCATGTCTGTGATGTGGACTGCTCGTCCTCTTCCTTCTAAGTCTCAAGAACCTCACCCTCAGTCTCTGACATAGGTAATGCTCCAAATGAACTACTTTCATGAGTGCACTTCAGGTATGTACATTGTGATGTACTGCACCTGCTGGGTCCCACCAGGTACAGAAGCACTGTGGTCCAGCTGTCCGTGGTTTGGCTCCATCCTCTGAGTCCCATCGGTAGCGTTTCAAAAGTATAGCATTCCTAAGAACTACCTGTGTGGTTGCATTTGTGAAATTATGAGTTTACCTGAGTGATTCCAGGTCACAGGACAATCATTTGCTAATCTGTTCATTTAAAGATAAATTTCTCACCATGGAGTGTCCATTCTGCTGTTATCCTTGTAATTAAGATGATTTATAAACTCAACCGATCCTCATTTGTGGTTGAAATCTCTTGTGAGATTCATTGACAGAACATCATGGATGTAAAACAATCCAAAAGGCCTCTATACACTGTAAAATTTTGGGGCTGTTGTATAAAAAAAGAAAAATCACTGCTGTAAAAGAGTTGTGGGAATACCTTTCATTCTTTGTCCTACAATCTAACGCCCATCACGCTGGTCTTGCAACCACAGACTACCTGAAATAATTTCCTGACAGTGTCAGAATCCTACAACTTGATATGAGGTATTAATTTATGTGACCATTCCAAAGAATATTAATAATATCAAGAATCTGAAGTTGGCATCCTCTCCTTAACCATGACCAAGACTACCTTCTTCTCTTTCACTGCTTATTTTAAAAAACATTTTAGGCACATACATGCTACAACAGAGCAGTTCATATTTTCACTTGTTGCACTTCTGCATCCACCTGCATCTTCACATCAGTCATAGTTTAGAATTCAGGGCTCACCCATGTACAGTCTGCACACTATTTTTGACATCGTATCCAGAATTGAAAGTCCCATGAACTGCATTAATTGACTGATTAAATTTGTTTTCTGACGTCTCTAAATAGGGAATGTAATGTTTTTTTTTAAAGAAAATTGCCTTTGTGCATTTTTATCCACCCCATGAAGTCTCTGTGAATCCCTCTGTTATGAGAAAAAGCTTTTATGGTGTGTTCAATAATGATTAAAGAGGCTATGCTCCTATTGGTTGTTGTCATGATGAATAAGCTGTACACTGATTGGATGATTTACTGTGAAGCTATGCCTGCATGAATTATCAGAGTTTATCCTGACACAGAGCATATTTATGTTTGTATGACTGATTGTATGAGAGCCATGCAGCTCAAATAAACTCAGTTCAAAGCTGGTGAAGGAAGATAACAGTGACAGTTACTTTGTAGTTATACCCATTAGCACGGACCAATAGATACAAGCACTCTGCTATTCAGCTGTTGAACACCACTAGGAAACATAGCCATATGTCATGGGCAACTTTTAGGTTTAGCTTTTATATTGTGCATATTTATTTCCCCACCCTATTGTATTTATTATTTTTAACGCTTTTATGTATATATATTCTTTTTAATGGAAGTGTGAGTGTGCGTGTTAGAGGTGTACTACTACTGCACAACAATTGCCCACACTGGGACAAAGAAAGCTACTGAACCGAGTTATTCTAAAAAAAAGTGTTTCTACTTCCTCAGCTAATGTCTGCGGGGAGTAAAAATAGCAACAAAGAGATAGCAGTTCAAAGAAAACACTGGACTCACCAGCGCTCAGAAAATCAGAAAAGTCTTCTCGAGATCTAGCATTCAATAATCCAAACTTGGCAGAGCCAGCACTCAGCTCAGCTGCAGGGCTTACAGGTTGTGGTTGTGATGCTTATGTGCTTAATAGCTCCTTGTTTGAATGAAGGCTGCTGAGAGAAGTCTTTAAAAAGTTTCCAAGGTTGGAGAAACAGTCTTGAATGAAGAAAGATATATTTTTCGTCCTTAAAAAAGACAGAATTTTCTTCTTCATATCTTACAAATTAACTGGATTCTGGTTCAGACCTCCAGAATCCAGCATACAGTGGGCTGGACTTTGTTAATGTTGGAGGAGGATCCAAACCGGTTTGTGTTACGAAACACTTTGCACGTTTTCAGATTGGATCGTGTTTCAGCTGAATGTTTAAGTTGTGAAATTTACATATGACAGAGGATTTAAGGTTCAGTACATGTCTATTTGACATGCTAAACTATCCTTATTTAACTATTCTGAAGTAAAACTGGATTTAAACTTTACGGGACCTTTAAGCATATTGTATGAGATGTCATAATCTTAAGAAACTGTAGAAATCAAGTAAGGAGGGTAAACTTTTGTTAGGGACCAAAATGATCCAAACCTAAGCAGTTTTGAGTGAGAGTGGAATATGTTTTTCAGCAAAATTGCAATTGATGTTATCACTCTCACAATTGACTGACATTAAAATAAACTGGAATTTAAACCTCTCATGAGATGAAAATCTATTCTTTTACTAAAGTGATTGGCTATATTGAATGCACATTAATGAAAATGGCATTAACTGGGTGGCAGCAACAGTTGATTGGTCGGTATCGTATTTTGGTCTTTTGCGAGATACATAAACTTTTGCTTTTGAAAGCAAAACAACAACGGATTCAGAAGGCATTGTTTTAGTGTGAGTGTAAGGGCAAAACAAGGAAGAATGTTCCTGTCAACTCAGTAAACTAAAAGATCAAAACTGAAGGTGACATGACAGGGGATCCTGTCTACTTTGCCTGAAATAACTGAATGAAGCAATCGTAGAGAAAAGCTATTAAAAAGAAGAGATATTAATAATAATGTGCAAATGAATGTGGCTGCTCTGAGACATCTTCTAACTGCAAGCAAATTTATCACATAAATCTGGAGATAAAGTTAATCTTTTTTGGTTTTCTTCTCAACTTGCACACCTGCACTGATGACTGTGGAATTTGTGTAATTCATGCTCATTTGTGAGAAGCTGAGCTGAAGCTATAGCTTACACACAATGATATTGATCATTCAATACATCATAACATCATAACTTGTTACTTTGATGAATAATAGAAAGACTTGTCTGCTTGTTGATGTCAGTCATCCAGGAGTATGAGGCGTATTTTTGTGCTTAGCTGTGTTTGAAATTTAAACTGCCAACTAGCCTTGATTTATATTTCATTGCAATTAAAATGATTTAAACTCAAACTGGTGAAAAAATGATTAAAAAAAATTAAAAAAAGATTTAACATTCTGTTATGGATCAAATCTACTTGACTTAATGCAGGGCACAAATTTTGACCGTAAGAAGATCTTAATGGAGAATCCAGAAGAAGAATCATTCCTTATGAGGGATCCAACAC
The DNA here is from genome assembly GCA_037176975.1 of Arrhamphus sclerolepis. Taxonomy (NCBI): domain Eukaryota; kingdom Metazoa; phylum Chordata; class Actinopteri; order Beloniformes; family Hemiramphidae; genus Arrhamphus; species Arrhamphus sclerolepis. The sequence goes on from JBAMYA010000013.1 coordinate 14,129,921, forward strand.
AAGAGACAGTAGAGACACCAGAAGAACATGCAAAGGTTCCAGTAAACAATATGATTTTTACATGCCTGTCAGGCAACTTAACAATCAGGATAACCAAACAAATTAACCATGAAAATATATTATGTTATATCCTCCACAGATTTATGATCTTTTATGATTTATGATGAAAAAACATTTAGCTACCCTGGTACATCAGACCTGAATCGAGACAGATGTCCTTAAAATGAGCCGTAGGACCTCCAACGGTTGCTTCTTAAACTGCCCATGCAAAGTTGGTTAGCACTACAAGCTGTCTGAGCAACAAACAAGGTGATGTATTCAAATGATGCAAAACAGACAATGGTAGAGTAACGTGGAAAAGAGTTTGATAGAAAGAGTCAAAGTAATGAAAATAAAAATGTGCTAAAGCAGTGCTGAAACACTCAACCAACATCTTTGAAAAACCTAACAGTTCATTCTGTCTGACATCAGCTGGCTTTAGCTAATGCTAACCACTCATGGCTGCGCTGCCGATGAAAGCTGGCCAGCCTGAGGGTGGTCTGTTAGCACAATTAACACAATACACATGCACAAGAAAACATATTCTCTTTTAAAATATGACCATGATCTTTAAGGATTTTATTTACAGCTCAGACATCCATGTAATGCACTGTGCTAATTTGCTAAAAATTATGACCGCAGTGGGTGACTGTCGTAGCCAATGGGAGAAGCAATGGGTAGCTGTCAATCAATCAATCAATTTGATTAGCCAGCTTTGCTGCTTCATACAATTTATCTGATGCGGAATTTTAAAAAACAATCACCCCCTGTACAGTTGGTGTACAGTCTGTATGTTTTTCAATCTGCAGCAAAGTTGGGTATTCTCGCACAGGAGTCAGTGGAGATTTGCTCTGTTTTGGAGTCAGCATCTAGTGGTGAGTAGAGCAACAGCAACAGAATTTCCAGCTTCAACCCAGAAGTGGGATGGTTGTAGTTCTGTTTGGCTACAGCCTTAGATTTGATATAAAATAAGTACTTTTTTGTCCAAACTTTTACCTATGTGAATAAATTAACATACATAAACACAAAGGCAAACGTGAATATAAAAAGCATTCGACCACTACCTCAGTTTACTGTTGTTGTTGACCAGATACTGTTGACACTCATATTGTAAAGGTCTGTTTCAAGGTTGTTGTTTGCAGATTTTATCCAAATTTTTGTTTGTGTGAAAATGGGAAGCTGTAGAGCGGATCTCCAAAGAGGTATACTCCACAGAAGAGAGGGGTGCACTGAACTGAAGTGGACTGGAGTGGCTTACTCCACCCCTCAGAACGGAGCAGACCTGCATAGGCAGAGACAGGAAGAATGTAGTGGTACTTTATCCCTGTTGTTTCAACCATCAAAACAAGGCCCAAATATGTCTCCTTTTAACATGAATCAATGAGAGAGAGGCCTTAGTTCAAAAGAAGTTACCCTGAGTTCTTTGTGACTTTGCAGACTGTTGCATCACATGCTGTCCGAATGATCTTTGGTGATTGTGAACTTCCTGCACAGTCTGAATGTGCAGCTCTGAACTCTTCATAGATAGTTTTGTAACCTTTTCTGTCCTGATGAGCATCAACAGTGCTTTTTCTCAAGTCCTCTTTTGACCTCCTTGTTTATATTATGACAAACAGTGTGTTTTGAAGATTAGACTTTGACAGATCGCAGTCCTCTAAATAAAACAGAGCAGCCACTCACAGCTGATTATCATCCTATTGATTGAAAACATCTGATTTGAATTCACCTTCAAATTAACTGCAAATCCTTGAGTTTCACATAATTCTGCTGTGTACAGGCTCCCATGAATCAGTAACATTGAATAAATCATTCAATACGTTTTAGCACTGTCAATTATTTAAATTTGTTGTTGCTTAACTGGATTCCCTTTACCTGGGCACACTGCAAAATAAATCTTGACTGAAATTATAAGCATTCATTTCACTTATGATTTCCAATAAACACTGCAAAATTAAACCAAAGAAAAAGACATATTTCAAACTAATTTTAACTTGTAGCTACAGGCCATTTGTGTGGCACAAAAAATTCCACTTAAAAGATGATCTAAATCAGCATATACTTGAATCAAAGCAAAAGAAATGACATTTTTGGACTTGTCATATGTCATCCTAATTCTTTTCCCTCTCTGTTGGAAGCGACTACGCTGGATGCTCAGGGGCAGGCCGCAGAATAAGCTGCCTCTGGATGCCATTGTTTAGACATAAAATGAATCAGAGTGACAACCAGACTCGTGTCAGTACAAGACATCCAAAGTGGTGTATAGCGGAGTAGGATCACTGGTGAATGGCTGTTGTCGGTTTTCGGGTAAAAACCTGTTGGTCCAAGGTATTATTAACAATTCTGCAGTCATCTTGGTTGTTTTGAATTGTGGCTCTTGTAGGGTAGACATTCAGAACGTATACCCAATGTAATCATTTCATGTCAGTTATTTCAAATTTACTTGTCAGTAATATGAGGACAAAAAAATAAGACAAACCTAAAACAGCTGCTCTTTAATCATGATCAAGGTAAAATGTTTAATTGTGATTATTGATTGATGAAGCTTGTGGTAACAAGACCCCTGAGTGAGAATTTTAGTGAAGTGAATGGGTATGGCTGAGCAGGCCAGGGATTGCTTTGACTGGTCAGATTCTACCAAAGAGGAGCCATGTGTGTTCATGAAAATTACAGCTTCTGACTATATGTCAATTGTGTCCCCAGCCCAGCCAATAAGAAGCAGTGACATACTGCATATATGAGGCACACCTTGCTAGTACCAGGTTGGACCCCCTTTTGCTTTTCAGAACTGCCTCAAGTTTTCATTTCATATTTTCTCGTTTTGGAACCATTCTCTGTAAACCCGAGAGATGGTTGCATGTGAAAATCCCAGTAGATCAGCAGTTTCTGAGATTGGGAACAATTGCAGCAGTTCTTCCATTTCATTCATTTTCTCAGAGACTGTGCTAGAAAGACAAAATCTATTGAAGTCACGTCTTAGCTAAACATACACAATGCTTTAACATTTCTACAAACAATAGTCGTAAAATTCATGCTTGAATAAATCATATCGAATGTTGTAACGACCCCATAGTAGGAGACATTTGCACCATTGATTAAAACAGTCTTTCTCGCAATTTCTTTTTTTTTTAAACACACTGGGTCTTAACAAAGCTAACTTTGCTTTATGCTGTATAACTGTAAAGAATCATGAGAAGGTGAAAACATAGTTGTTGAAGTAACAACCAAAAAACAAGTAACCATACACAGCCATGAATATAAACAATATTATCTTTGTTTTGTTTTTTACATAGTGGCCCCGTAAATGTTATTCTTAAAGCTAATTACTAAAATACAAGAGGTGAAATATCTTCCTAAGGATTTCATGAATCTTCAATAATCCATCCATCCATTATCTATACCCGCTTTGTCCTGTGTAGGGTCACGGGGGTCTGCTGGAGCCTGTCCCAGCTCACTTCAGGCGAAAGGCAGGGGTCCACCCTGGACAGGTCGCC
>JBAMYA010000013.1:14135183-14150885 GCA_037176975.1 Arrhamphus sclerolepis
TTTTAAATTCAATTCTAAATTTAACAGGGAGCCAATGTAATGAAGCTAGAACTGGTGAGATGTGGTCTCTATAGCCACTTCTGGCTAGTACTCGTGCAGCAGCATTCTGGACTAGTTGAAGGTTTTTAACAAGGCTGCTTGTACAGCAAGAAAATTATGAATTACAGTAATCCACTCCAGAAGAAACAAAAGCATGGACTAATTTCTCTGCATCTTCTTGAGTCAGGATTCCTACCAGGCATTTAATATTCTAATATTACATCTCAAAGTATAAATGCTACAGGCAACAATGAAAAACCTGGATACACTAAAAGAACACAAACAAAAAAACAACAGTATTTGAACATGCTGTGATAGGAAATGCATGTTTGCTTGGCTCAAGTCGAGTCCAGAATGTTTGATGGGAACCTGGCCAGGACTGCCACGTTCTCAACACATGAAACATGAAGGTGTGAGAGTGATGATATGAAACCGTATGAGTGGAAAAAGGTGCTGGGGAAATGACATTTACAGATGGTACCATGAAAGCCTGTGGATATACGAAAATGCCGGCTGACAAGATCACTCCCAGTCTCCAGAAGCTCAGCAGAGGAGGAATTCTGCGGCACGATAACGATCCAAAGCGCACTGACAAAATCACATGAGAGTCCCTGAAGGAGAAAAGTGTAAACTATGGCTGGCCAAGAATGTCGCCTGACTTCCAACTGAGCAGCTCTGGAGATATTTTAAAGAAAAATATCAACCATGATTTACAGTGAATGGGATTAACAATTGTATCCATCTTCCTTTCTTCATATTGTGTTCAATCTTTTGTGAAAGTAATAGCATTTTACAATAAAGCATGACAAATACATAGAAGGTCAGGCTGATCAATAGAAGAGCAGGTCCGGTCCACATCTATACTGACTAACCTTGCCGCCGGGGTTCTGCACGTGCCATGTGCAGGAAATATTTCACATTCTGGATTCGTTCCAAAGCCCACACTGACACCTGTACTGGTGTCACTTTCACATTCAGTAGTTTGCGTCTCCTGTCATTATTTAGCACTACATATTCTCAACATGCAGAGAATTGACAGCTGTGTACCCATGCACAGACACCCCAAACACACAGAATCCATCTTTTTATCACCCCTGCACATATAAAGACAAAAACACACACACAGAATGACACTCAGAGATGCATAGAAAGGACAAGACAGGAGGACGCGGGGGTAGGGTGTTACCATGGAGGTTTGGACACACTGATCTTCTCAGGAGGGGGGTTAGTTGAGAGCAATCTCCCTGCACAACAGTGACCCCTGGTGGAAGCTCAAACAACAAAGACACGTCTGGTCTCAGATGTTCCCCTTATGATCTTTTATCTCCTAGAACAACTAATGGCAGTGATGAGTTCACACATAGTCATGGAGTACATACTTACAAACTGAATTTACCTTTTCAGAAGTTCAAAAGTACAAGTGGACATCGGTCATGGTGCCTGTTGGCATGCAGGGTGGAGAAATTTCAATAAACAAGCACCAAGAGGTTCATTGACTGCATAGAGCAAAATAAAGTACTAAAATCTGGGTAGAAAGAGGTAAAAGTTGCTCCCATGCAGCTCTGACTGCATGTGAAATCCAATTTTCTGTCCAAACACCTCCCACACTATTTTTTTTTTTCTTTACCACTCACAAGTATCCACACTTGTGCAGGTGAAATAAGAACAGCTGCCGGAGTGTTTCAAGTAAGAAAATGCAATTAGAATTACAATATATGATATATAAAAAAGTATTTTAATTAAGAAATTACTTAAACATTTATGAAGGCATCCCTTTGAATTGGCAGAAAATGTTTAATACAATGTAATATGTTTGGTGATGACATAATCAGCCCCTGATTTATTTTACAGTACAGTTTATTTTACTTCTTGGTATCTCATAAAATCTTAATGTGGTTTATGTTAATAATGCTATTAAATGGTCATTTGTTTTTATTCCTCTCTAAATACCATGTTCATAAGGTTAATTCATGTTAAGCAATGATTGAAAAGAAAACTGTTAAAAAAAAAAGTTTTTCAGCTTTTCTCGCTCTAGTGCAGCTAAACACTGAAATGTTGACTAAACCCAAAAGTGTAATAAAATAAAATAAATCCTACAATTGTCCAGAGCAGTTTTTACAGACTTTGATAATAGTAAATAAATATGTTTGCAGCTGAATTAAACATATTTACAGCCTGGTCCAAAAATTGTTTTTGGACTCCATAGTTACATTTTACATTTATGAGAACTGTATGGGGGTGATTTCTTTTGTACCATATCAGATACATTTATGTTCAGCAACAAAGCTGACCAACCAGATGGCCGGACGTCATTTGACATGCTTGACTGACAGATTTATCCCAGCTCTATGCAACATGGCACTGCGCAGTTCAAGGAAAAATGGGCTTGAAAGGCTCTCTTTACAATTCTGCGGGTCACATGACCAGATAGTTTGTCAAGTATTTACTGAATGTTGAGGACCAGGAGAAGGAGGAGGTCAAACTGAAGCACGGAGGAAATAAGAGGATCCAGGAAGTTTGAGTCATGATCTAAGTGAAACAGTTCTATAGTGGTGCTTGATCAACATGAACAACATCTATACATTAGATAATATTGGAGCATTAATGCATTGCTACAGATTGAACAGATTGAACTCCACCATCATATGGGAATTTTTATAAAATAGGTGCCATGTTTTGGTGCAGTTGTGAGGACCTAAATGTACATAAGTAATCCAGCAGAGAAGCCTTTATTTCCAGAATGATGTGGAGAAACGCAGAGCGGCAACACGGGGAGTGAACAAGGATCCATTTCAGGAAGTGGGTTATGCAGAAACTCCGAGTATTTTGAACTGGAACATGGGGAAACTCGAGGGCTTTCTGGTTCATAAAGAGAGGTCAATTAACCCCGTGCAAGAGGGCTCAGTTGAACCGGTTGAGTAAAGTCTGTTACCGTGGTAACTGACTCTGTGAACTAAACCTGGTCGGGAGCAGTTTTACTTCAACATACCCCGCGTCACTTTCTGTCTCCTCCCCTTCATGAAGCTGAAATGACTTCAATTTCATCAGACAATTGATCATATAATGATCATTTTGGAGATTTCCAAATGATGACGTGTCTCATTTAGCGTCAGTAAAGTATGTTGATGATCTGAATAGATAGTTTAGTAGTGACACCCTGATGATTTCTTAAGAGCGTTATGTCTTTTTTTTTTCTTTTCAGTTTTCCAAAAATGAATAAATAAATAAAGGGATCTTAATTCCATGCATCACAAATATCACTCACAGTATGTCCATACTTCTCACAAAATACCTTTAATTTGCTAATGTCAGTGTTTTAATAACAATGGGGATACTGAGCAAATTTTGTTCATTAGAAAGTGAATGAACTGACAGAAAAGTGGCTGGACTCATAAATGCCCCACCCTCCTCTTAAACACTCACATAGCCTGTATGTAGGCTACTTCTTTTTCCATTCGCCACAAAGTCACCAGATAATCAACGTGATTTTAAGTTGATATCAATAAGTGTTTGAAATAACTGGACTCCTGCTCCTTCTGTGAGTAAATAAATTTCCTTTTGGGTTTTTACCAGAGTGACTGCATCTATTCATCTAAGCTCTTTGAAATGATTTTTATTATTTTTTTCCCCATTCCTCCAAAATGTCTTGAATTCAACAAATAAGAGTAGGAAGATCTTTTCCATTTACTGGTGTTGTCATGGTGAATCATGGTGGTGGAGTGCCATTGATGATGGCTTTTCATAGTCGCAGTAAGTCAGAATCAACATACTCAAGAGTTGATTGAGCCAACTGTGAATACTGGTTCTGAAACCGGAAACTCAGTTTCTTTTGTTTTTTCAAACGGCCGTTGTCGAAAGGGACCCCAGAACCGAGCAGCCAGCGCACAGGGAAAGACAAGACCTCATATACAGAGAGAAATGCTGACGAGACACAGGCGAAACAGATCAGGGCAGATTTGACCAAGGAAGTGAAACAGAACATAACAAGGCAAAGGCACCTTCTAAATAAAAAAAATAAGTCAAGTTAACATAAATGGAAAATGGCAGAAACAAGAACACCAACACTCCAAGACCCAAGTATTCATTTTTTTGGATGAATTTCTTTTTTCAAAACCCTTTTTAACCTGTTTTTAGAGAACCTCAAATCCAGTGTTTTGTTTTTTTTGTTTTGACCTTTTTTCCTTTTTTTGAAGAATCTCTGGGAACTTTGCAAAAGTGCAGCAGCAGGTCTCAGTGGTTACAAATATTATAACTTCACTTTTAAGGTCAATCATATTAGTTATTGTTCACTCAATAAAATCAAAAGATATCATCTAAAAAATCAATTTAATTATACAAATCAGCAAAAAGTCAAAACATTTTTTAGAACCTTCAAAATGTAAATTTTAGAAAATCAGTCCTGATCTGAATATAATGACTGAATATAATGATTTTCATATCCACACACACACACCTACACACACACACACACATCCATCCATCATCTATCTATGTATCCATTCATCCATCCTTCTTTCTTACATTCTTTCTTTACTGTATATTTGATGTCATCCCCAACCCTAAAACCCAAATATCAGTGTAAAAGGACAGGGCTGCATTTTGCAACATTTACAAAAATCACTCTAGATCATGTGTATTATACTTTTTAAAAGAAATATTTAACTTTTCTAACAGTAAACATTTTAAGAATGAAGAAAAAAAATACTACAGATCTAATACTTGTAAAATGGTTCAAATTGATCCAGAAGAGAAAGCTGGGCAGTCAGTCGAAGGCAGCCATGTTGGTTGACTTTGGAATGTGATATTCATAATACATATTACTGTTGGAATGTGATATGCACTCTAATATTAATATTTTCCTGCCAAAAATGTTGTATGTTGCAATTCAGAGTGTGGGGTGCTGGTACAGTATATATGAAGGTTTTTGCTACATTCAGTCAGGGAGACGCACTACTAAACAGTTTTAAATGGATGTTGCAACTTTGCACCTGTGGGTCACTGACCCAACATCTATGGAGCCTCCAAAAAGAATTTCATATCGGGCCCTGCAAAACTCTAGAAACAAATGTGCCTGTCAGAACCACATGATTGATCCTTGAGCCATTACCATTTCTGTGTAGACATACGTAAAATAGCTTGTTCACCTTTCCTACCGTATCTGTGTTTATGTTTTGGTGTGAGTAGAGAAAACTGGACTTTTGTCCTCAGTGTACTTCAGAAATAACAGGTTAAGTGATCAGAATTCATGGGGACACATCTCTTGTGTCTCAACCCAACCCTACGCCCTTTGTTAGATTGATAAAACAGGGAAGAATACACACAAATCACAGTTATCTTTATAATTATTGACAGTAAGGAAACGCTTCCCATTGATTCTGGCTATACTTAATTCAACACTGATATTTAGACGCAGACAAATATATCAAGCATCTTAAATCTGTCAGCACTTGATTTGAAATTTCTATTAATACCCAGCAGATCGTGGCTATGCATACATATTCCTGGGCCACTCTGTCTGTCATCGCTGTTGCCCTCTTTGTTGTGCAAAGATTTATAAGGACCTGAAGACCATGTGTATAATGCATGAGCTTCTAAATTTATCAAACAATATAAATGAATACCAGCGTAGCCCGACATCCTCTGTAATGTGTGAGTTTAACTGCTGACTGTGACTTCTTTGTGAGCTTTAGCACAACAAAAAAAGAAGAAGAAGAAGAAAAAAAAAAAAAAAAGAAGTGTTTTATGGGAATACACCTGAGGCTCTGAACAATGTTTTACTGAAACAGTGTCATACAAAATAGATCTGTGCTGGATGTGCAGAAAGTACAATTCCACTGCTGAGGCTGTGCTTTTTCTTCTACTTATAAGTCACCATCGGACAAAAGAATAATTATCTTTTTCTATGCTGCTGATTGTGATTATTCAAATTATTCTTTTATAAATATGAATTGCAATTTGCATAGCAAGTTCCTTCCTTAAAACACAAACACAGAGACGCCGGTAGACAGAATCTAGATCATCACAGTCAGAAACCACGTTATTCTTGTATATAGTTCAAATAAATGATGATGATGACAAATATGTGTTGTTGTGTTACTTGTCTGCGATGGACTGGCGACCTGTCCAGGGTGTACCCCTGCCTTTCGCCTTAAGTGAGCTGGGATAGGCTCCAGCAGACCCCCGTGACCCTATATTGTAAATAGCGGGTATAGATGATGGATGGATGGACGGACGGACGGACGGACGGACGGATGGATGTGTTACTTGTAAAATTCTGTACAAAGCTTTAAAGACAAACACTTCACCTGCTGTAGATAATGTAGAAATCAGGTTACAAGAAAACATGTTATGCGGAAAAGAAAAAGGAAAAAAGCTCCATCTTAGGGTTTGTTGGATTAATCCTGATACATCTTTCATGCGTCAGACATAGCACTTAACCAAATTATGCGAATTTTCAAAGAGCCACTCAAGTAATTATTGTTAAAATCTACAAACCCTTCTGACCTTGGCTATAGCTATTTTTTCCCATCTACTGGTCATGATAATTTATTTTAAATTAAAATAAATTTCTAATGTAGTGGTTGTGAATGTGAATGGATATACAGGGGTTTATTGATAAACACAGGAGAGGTCACTAACCAGAAGCAAACCTTGAGAAAGAAGCCATAGACAAAGCCATTTATTTGTCTTGGACATAGAAGGTACATGAGCATAACAGAGAAAAAAACAAAACAAAACCAAAAAACATTCCATTTTCAACCAGATGTTCCTTTACGTTAACCAGTATTGACCTAGACTGATACACGTAGATAAACCACAGCCATCTCTGAAGTAATGTGAGAATATATAATGATGTACGCTATAAACCTTTAACACAAAACCAGACTTGTTTTTGAATGAACTGGATATTCACATATTGCAACAGATGAAATGACTTAATAACTTAATATTTTGCTCCCTACAAGCAAAGAACCGGATGACCCTCTTTGACATTGCCCATAAAGATTCTAAAGAGTGGTTCTGAAGCTGGTCCGCCTAACAGAGGTTAAAACAAAATTGGACCAATGGGGGAAACAAACTAGTCCTATAGAATGCTGTTAATGTTTCAGATGCTGCTACCAAAACAACATATGAAATGACGACAACTGCTGCTATCATGACTATCCGTTGCTAGTTGTACAGCTCAAGCTAGGCACTGTCTGGCGAGGTGGTTCATGTGCAGAAGAAGGCCAAAGGCCTCTAGTCTGCTAACATTAGCACTTTTTGACTCCTAGCCCAGGTGGTAAAGTTAGTCGACGGCCTCTTTGGCTGCCAGCTTAGCATCCGGTTGCCAGCTCAGCCCCTCGCCAATAGCCATTTGTCAACTGGCTGCTGTATTTTTAGTGATTTTAAGAGTGATTCTCTCTTAACTCTTTATTCACAACTCAGATGTTCTGCTCATCAAAAATACTAAGTACTAAGTAGCTAATGTGATGACAGAGCTGTTAATGTCAAAGGCTGCAAAAGTCTGACTCTCACTCCCAAGAAAAGCCTCTGATTATGCGTACATTTGTGGCTTTATATACATGAGGGACATAGAAATCTGTCCTCGGCTCGAAACATTTTTGTTTCCCCGATGATGTTGAACATTTTAACACCAGGGTCAATGGAGATCCAGATGATCTGGTGTACTAATATTACAGCAGAGTCTGTATTTCTTTAGAATTTGCAGAATGAATCATTTGTCTATTAAAAAAAAAGAAAGCTTTTCTCCTTCTGCTGTTGCTCTGTGGAGACCACACAAACATACTGCTATGTCTTGTTCACCAGCTGCACTGCAGCAAAAAAGGAAGCGCTCCAGTAGCTGGTCACCATCATCCACTGGCCTTTCAGATGCCAGGATCATCAACATGGTTCACACTGTATGAAAAGCAGTCAAATACATCTGGAAGGACTTTATCCACCCTTCTTGAACTACTGCCATCAGGCAGATGTTATAGAAAAAAGGATCACTCCTGTCATTAAAATATTTGTTGTATCTGAACTTCAGAAAACACTGCCTATTGAATTTTTCTTTTTTTTTGAAAAGCACCTGAGGCAAGCATAAAAGCTTATTTGTGAAAATGATACCCTACCTCCCATTTTCATCCACTTTCTATTTCTAATTTAAAAAAGACTGTTGCTTTTGTATTTTTGTGCTTTTCTGTTTGTAAATGGTAATGCAGAAAATCATTGATCAAACATCAACTAATGACATCTCATCAAGAGATTGATAAAAGTTAGAATCACTGCTGCCAAAAACCTTCACCATTAACAATAAAGCCATCTTGTACCAATGCTGCCACCCTTCTGGATCAAAAAAGCTGATTATAGTATTAAGATCAAAGGATAAATATTTAACATTTAAAAAAAAAAAAACGAACACCGTTTTCTCTGAATTAAATGTCTTTAATGTGATTTGGTCATATAGCCCAGGGCGACTTACAAAAACTCTTTTCAACAGTCTTTTCAGGTCTGTTCACAGCAGCCAGTTTTAGGGGGAGGAGTCAGGATCTTAACTCCACCCCTCACTTCTGCCCTGTTGCACTTTGCCTCTTTTCAAGTTGGTGTTACAGATTTATGGCCCAATTTCTTGGCACAACAAATGCTACCTGATATAACTGTGGGTTGAGCTAGAGATATGGATGCTGGGTAGCTGTTCTCTGATCTTGGTCTGTGATGTCACAGTAACCAGCTGCAATGCTGAGCTACTGCTCACTGGCAGACACATTTTCAGATTTGGGTGGGCCCAGGAAAGTGACAAAGCTCCATTATCTTTTAATTTTTGAGTCTTTTCAGACACCCAAATACAGGCTTCCAACAGAAATGTTTTTCTTTTTCACAAAAATCCATTTAACAAAAAAGAAGCCAAAACGTGAGTCTCTCACATCATTGTGGAGTAATTTTGACCTTCTGCAAAGCTTTCTTTTCCAACCCTGACCCACCACAGCAAGTAAATAGGAGTTTGGACATTAAATAATTCTTTACAAAACTGTTAAACATCGTTCACAAAATCAACCCTCCGCCGCTGTGCTTGACAGGGGATATGAGGTGTTTCTGCTAAAATGCATTTCACTGAAGAGGATGATGGACATTCAGGTCAAACAATTCCTCTGTTCATAGAATCTATATGTCTAAATGACAGATGAGTCTCATCTGTACCAGAAGTCTCATGGATGCTTCAGTTGCGGTTCTGCAAGCCTCAGTCTTGCTGCTTCACTCTTTGTAGACAGAAGAGGCGTTCTCTTGGCAACATTTTCAAACAAACTATACTTGTTAAGACTTTTTCCAATTATTGCATCATAGACTTTTAAATGCTCAGTGAATCCCCAAGAGTCTGATATATAGCTTTTGTGGAAACAGGAAGGGTGTACATATTATTGCCTGCATGAGTATTTATTTATTTATTTTTGGCCTCTTTTCCATTAATTAAATAATGGCTCTTTGAAAGAAATTACATTTTGTTGTTCACCCCAGAAATGATTTGCCTAATAACAAGGAACACTGTTATCAGATTATATTTATTGTTTTTTTCCACAGAAAAAAAATGAACAACATAGGATCAAAAGTGAAGATTAGAAGGAGCGTTATGTCCCCTTTAATAAACAAATACAAAGATAAAAGAGCTAATCAGATTCATTCTGTAATGAACTTGAATTTCCTTCAGTGGTTTTGTCTCATCGATGAGTATCTCTGCTGCCTCTGAGCGTCTCAATCACCGATATCCAAGGAGCTTCATATTATGGCACCTCTATACTCGCCTCATGATTGCATGTTCAGTGCTCGCAGCATTTCCACTGTTTTAGATGCTTGGCGTCCACTGGCCCATGCATCTCTTCCATTTTAGTCTGTGAGTGGTACAGTATCCATCTCCATTACATGGTCACAGATGGATAACAAGGCCAGGTCTGGCAGAGCTCACAGAGTGGTGCTGCTCCTCTGAGAGTACACCCTGCCATCATATTCAAATGGACTTTCAACTGGCTGCCCCCCCCCACTCGCCGTGGCTCACAACAAGAGAGAGAAAAGGGGCTAGTGAAGCTGAGGTGAGACTGAGGTGGGCTGATGAGAAGGAGCGAGTTGCCACTGTCTCTAGGGGAAAGTGGGGTGCCAACAGGGAGGCGTTCTGCAGACATCGGAATTAGATCAGTTGGAAATTCAACCCAGCCCATCCGCAGTCCTCTATTCCTCCTCCTGCTGCCTCCCCTCACCCTGCTTCCCCAAGTCGTTTCATTGTTGGAGGAAACTCAGAGACAGGCTTCCACGGACGCACGCTACCTCTAAAGTCCTTAAAAGGTAATTGAGCCTTCCAGCCCACACCACTAATTTGTGTGACTGTGCCCAGTAGCTAGCCGTGTGACAAAAACAGAAGGAGGGAAAATGAGGGGTGTTGGGAAGAATGACTCCCTCGGACACAATATGTTAATTGGCTCTCTACGACTGACAGTAATAAAAAAAAAGAAAAAGAAAAAAAAGGTTGAGGCTATTTGGGGGAGGACTGCCAGAAAGGGCATGGTCAGAAAGAAAGAAAGAAATGATAATGCTTAATCCCTGCAGTACAAAAAGTTGCTCTACGAGAACTATTTTCTTTATCTCCATCTGCAAAACGATAATCTTCCAAGTTATTTTGTGCAACAGCGGCAACCATTACGATGAAATATGTTTCAATTGTTAAAAATAAATAAATAAAAATAATAATCTGAACAATAAAACCACAAAATGAAGGGTAATGCTGCTGTACGCCAGTGTATTAAGGATGGAGGGTGTTTGTGTGTGGAGGAGAAATACATTGTGATGGTATTTGAAAGATAACTGCAGGACCTCTGAGGAGTCGAGCACACATGCACGAGCTAAGAATCTGCCTCCGGCCCTGCTTTAAATTCAACTCAAGAATTTGATTTCTTCAAATGCCAACACTGTTGGAAATGAAGTATTTGTCCAGGCTCTGAATTATGAGGAAGACCCTCCCATGAATCACTTTCAGTACCTCTGTGGCCTTCAGCCCGGTGATATCCATATCTCTTCACTTTCCTCCAATCAATAATGAGACGACGCCCTTGGAAATGCAGGATAGATGACTCAAATGGGATATTATATTTGTTGAGACCACACAGAACAGGGTCTGTGTAAACCGGATTAAAATGCCGGTGGATTTTCTTTTTTCTCGTTTATATTCAATCACAGTTTTTGAGGTGTGAGCGTTGTTCAGAAATCAGTAAATACACGTCTGCTTGTTCACGGTCCCCGACTGCAGGCTTTACAGCCTGACCCGCTCTCAAACAACTACAACGATGAAGCTCAGACTCAGAGACTGTGGTGGATTGGAGGCTCTGCTGCCTCTCAGTTATGATATATTTGGAGCTAGATCTTATTACATACCTGCTGAAACTCACCCGTCTCTTTCGGTTGTAGTCAAATTCCCTGGACCCAACTGCTGCCTCTGTTATTTACGGTATTCCTGGATCAAGAATAGCGTGGTTGAAAAACCGTGTATTTCCCCTGGATTCTGCCCCTAAATGCTCCCGATCCAGAGAGGAGGATTCCTAGGAGCTTTTCAGATCTATTCTCAAATACAACCGCGTTTACAGCTGAGCCTGCTGCTGGGCAGAATTCTGAATAAAAACCATACACTGATTCAAAAGTGTCTCACAAATGATTTTGACTGTGAAAAACAACTGAATTCTGTAAAGAAAAAAAAAAAAAAAAAAATATATATATATATATACACATATACATACATATATATAGATTTTATATAAACAAAACAAAATCATAAAACTAATTTTCTTGAAATAAGGCATTTTACTTCATTAGAAATTAGTTTTTGTCATGCAGATATGCTACGCGCGGGCCTGACAGCATCTTTGGCTTTCATGCTTGTTCTATTGTTTGCATTAGTCTGTAATTGTACCATCAACTGCTAGATGGTGGTGCGGGTTCTTTTCTGCAGCGCTGCAACTTGCAGTGCCAAGCTTCCTTTTTGTGTTTGCTTCCTTTTACATAGCTCCGACAGTAATGCAGCAAATAGAACACATCTTACGTGTGTTGGCGCTAACAAATCAGCAACAGTAATGTTTTTTTAAACACAATACCTGACTTGAAAAAAAAAAAAAGGTCATGGATAAAGTGATTCCAGGAAACACAAAGACAAAGAGGAAGAAATCTACTAAGCAGACAAATCACATTTCTTGAAGAGATGTCAGAACAGAACATACAGCGAGCTAGCTAACAATAATAAGATATTCTTTACTTGTCCCTTCAGTGGGAAAAAGCAAATTTGATTTGAAACTTTAATTCACAGAAAATGAAGTACAATTCAAGCATGTTTGATTCAAATATGATTTCTATGATATAATAGTGAAAACAATAATAGGATTTTTACCACTTTGAGAAAAGGGTACTGCAGTTATGATATTTTAATTGTTTTGTTGACCACTCAAGGTTGTTTTACACTGGAAATCACATTCACTTCTCTTAGCATAGATCCATACAGATTCAGTCTATGCAATACACACAATCACACATGTATTGTCATACAATAATGAATGTATAGAAGGTAATGTAAGGTTTACTGTCATGCCAAATACACATGTGAACCACAAGGCTTAAAACCGAACCATCAACACCAGCAGACAAATCCTTAATTCCTTACCTACACTCTTTTTTTTGGAAACCACATCCTCCCAAGTTTTAAAAATCTTCTACTTTATGATTTCAGATATCCAGCAAATATTGACTGTCTTGCTCATTAACAAGCATTTTTTGGGTGTGTTTGCAATTTCAAGGTCACGGTTGGTGAAATCTGCCAGAAACTGGAATTTAAAGAGGCTCTAGTTTGAAAAATTTAAGATAAACTTATTTGGACTATTTTTTAAAACATACACATGTATATGCAAATATTCCAGATGTCTTATTTTACAAAGCTGAAATAAGCTACTTTTATACAAATTTGCAAATGTATTTGTCTTTACTCTTCTTGATCATTTTTGTTTAATTTCAAATCACCTGTTGTTTTTGTTTTATTTTATTATATATATTTTATTTATTTATTTATTTATATAAATATATGTAAAATCATACATGAATAACAGATTCAGAAATGAAATTGTTTTATCTAATTACTTTGATAATGATTAAAAAAGAAAATGAAACTTGTTATTGATGTTGCCTGTAGTCTAGAATCTTGCAAAACTTTGGTAGTTCCATAAAATCTAGAACCTCATTTGACTTTGAATCTAATTTTAAAATGAAATGGGAAAGTACTTGAATCCATTGGGGGTGATGTTTTTTGTTACATGGCAACAACTGAGCTGATGATGTGTTATCTCTTTACACAACAGGTAGAAAGTTGCGAGTCCACAATATGTGCTTGGTGAAAGATCAAGGACTTAATTCCTGAAAGTCCTGATTTGTTTTCATCGTAACTGCAAGTTCCTCCATTTTATGTGCTAGTGAATGTACAATACGTTAATTCTTTTCACCTTTGATACAAAAATATAGTCTGGATCCTTTGGATTTGGCTTTGTTTCCCAGGGGACAGTGCCATTGGACACAGAAGAAACTGCCTCTGAACACCATTGGATAGGCCAATCAGACAAATAGAGCATATGATGTAGGCAGAGGGCCAACCAGACAAGAATCAACAAAGCCAGACAAAATGGTGTGTAGTGGAATTGAGATGCTGTTTTGTTATCATTTTATTTATTTATTTATTTTGTCCGAAATGTTATTCCTATTTCCGCAGGCATCAGCTTTTTTAAAAATCATGGCTTGTGGATGCTCCTGGACCCATTGCAAACCTGCCCCCATCCTGTGGCACCTTGGTACTTTCTGTACCGATGGAAATGGGTGCAAATGGGAGGGGTATCAGACCCATTTCACAGTTTTCATGAGGTGAATGAGTACAGCTGGCCAGGCTACAGAATTTGGCTTTGAAAAGCCAGTCAGCTGCTTCCATTATGCGAACAACTTTCCCATTGTCCTAATTACACATCATGACAGATGATGTAAAGTGTGGCTTGCTGTTGGCCAGAATGACTATTAGCAATCCTTTAAGCAACACAGAGCTACTGCAACAGCCTGCCACAAGTTCGATTCCATCCTAGAATTAATCAACAATAAGCTGAAGGCAAAGATTAAATGGTTTTATGTAGTTGTTTATACGGCTGTCCAATGCATTTATTTTTTCATCATTTGACAAAAAAAACCCAAAAAACATGCTGTTCAATTTGTTTGTGGCAGCACATGTAATTGCATCATTTATTTATTTATTTTTAATCCAGGCTTAATAATCCAGTTTGTAATAGCATCAAATGGGTGCACCTGCTCAGCCACCACAACATCAGCACTGGCCGCGCTACTTTTTAATAGCAAATAATACCATAAAATAAATGAATAATGTTTATGAACAGACTTCTATGGATGTGGGTCAGACTCTTTCTCCATAAATCTAAGCCTGGGGCGTACAGCAGACATAATGATGCAGCACAGCCACTATATGCTCATGGTAAGACTGACTCCACTCCCCCTCCCCCTCCCCCCCCAACTCTGTCTCTCTTTGTCTACGTACGGGTCACCATCAATTAATCTCCCCCAGTACAGTCTTCAAACAGAACTCTGTTGAATCAATCAATAAGGTGTCAAGAATTCTCACCTTATATTTATTTATTCTTAACTCTGTATAATACGTCAGCCTCATTGGATTGCTACAAGGACCGAATTTATACAAACTTGCTTCACAGTTGTGATCATAATTGATTATATAGACGTGAGTTGGATAACGTTAAAAACCAAACCTTACATCTAATTAAACTGGCATGAATGCACAAGCGCAGTGTAAAACCAGGAATTATGATTGTCCTTGGAGTGTTTTGGCATTTATGTAAATTTTAATGAGATGCAGCATCAATTTCATCTCAATCATAGTTTCTTATATCAGGTCCTCCGAGTCCCATTTTTACAGCATAATTATAATTTTCATTGCGCTAAAGAAATGATTTTACCCACGTATATGGCAGTGGTGCCATCTGAGTACAATTGTTTTTGCATACACTTTGCCTCCTCCCTGTCATTCATTATAAGCTTTTGTCACACAGCATGACAAAAGATACAACAGGCATCCGGGACTCAGCTTCCTGCTTCCCCGCCTGCCATCGATGATTCACACCCAACCGGGGGGAAAACAGAGGGTTACTAACTAGGTCCTCCAAGGCACCAGATGTCAGTGATTAATCTTGATGAAGTTGGGACTCTATGTCTCCCGAGCTGTCTCTGTCTGTCTCCCAACCTGGTGCTTAATGACCCTTTGCCTCTGTTTTATCAGCCCATTTTTTACCCTTTACATCATGCTCAATATGGCTTTTTTTCTTCTTCCTCTTTTCTTTTTTTATGCAGATGAGCTGCAACTAGAGAGAAGGCAATTGCAAGCTGTGGCAGCAACTCATTGTTTGCTGCCATATAAACCAGAAAAGTTTATCAATATAACAGCGATCCAAGGAACAATTGCAAACACTTTTCACGGATACATTTAAACTTCTTTTTTTCTCTCCATCATAAATGACAACGATTTGTACCTTGACTTTATGCAACTCCATCTTTTGTTTCAAGCTCCACCATCATAATAGAAAACTATCATATATATATATA
>JBAMYA010000013.1:14162224-14199130 GCA_037176975.1 Arrhamphus sclerolepis
GTGTGTGTCAGCCATGTCAAAGTTTGCAAAGGCGCTGGAAATGGCAAGTATATTCCAGGCCTAAGGGATCATCAATTCCCAAACAAAACAAACAACAACAAACAAAAAAAATCATATGGGCAACCTCCTAAGTACCTCCTAATGGCTTCCATGTATTTAAAAGCAAAAGTTACACTGATGTGCTATCTATCTGCTAACCTTGAACTGCTCATCAGTCGATGGGTTGACTTTTGTTTTGTAGATGTTTTGTTGCAGCCATGAGAATTATTCAGTTACCTGAACTCAAAAATCAATAATGAGAAAACAACAGAACAGGACATAAAAAATGAAAAGACTCCATTAAATAGGTTTTCATGATTCTGTTTGTTTTTCACTGCTATTTGTCTTTTTTTTTACTACAATATTTCTTAAGGTTTCTTTCAGGAGAGGCTCCAGCAGACCCTCGTGAGCCTTGTTGCGTTCCTCTGCATTTCTACTGGCTCTGCTAGCACAACAGAGGTGTGGCACTAATTGCAACACTGGCTGCACCTGTGCAGCTGAGGATAAAACCTGCCTGGTGTGGTTCACTGGGGTGGCTCTCCATTCTAGCTGCTGCTTGGTCTTTAGTGCTGCTTTGATACTGGATTTTAAAAATAAACCTTTTACTTTCTAACCTCTGGTTTTCGTTCTCCAACCTCCAGCCAGGTTGTAACACCCTGCACAGGAATAGGTGGACATAAATAATGGATGGAGTTTTTTTTCTTTTCTTTTTTTTTCTCTCAAGGTTTTTGATTTTTTTTTTTTTAGCAGAATTTGCCATCTTTTCTTATGGCTACATTGTGCAATCTGAAGTCTTGGGTTTTATTATAGTTTTGTTTGTACACACTAAAATTAAACAAACTTTTCACGTCCAAATTATTGTCTCATAGGGGAAAAAAACAATATGTAATCAAAATGATTATCTGTTCCAACCTCAAACAGATGTATATTTTTCACAGTCAATCGTTTTCAGGGCTTCCTCTATGGCTGCACCATTCCACTGTTGCTAGGAGACGTGTGAGACATAGGGAAGCGTATCCTAGTCAGGCCAGCCATTCACTTCATAAAAAATAGTCCCCTCAGAGATGGGTCTGGTACCCCCGCCATAACAGCCATTTCCACCAGTTCAGATCATACTAAACCAATCACACGAGGCTGCCATCACATGCTTTGTTTCTCCAACTGGTTTTGGAGGATATCCATCCAAAGCAGCCTCTTCCATGTCTGTCAGTATCGTTTCCTGGAAAGCAAAGTTGAATCCAGCGCAATCAGACTTAATTCTTTGCATTGCAAAAGAAAAGAATTAAGATAGCTGGCCAGGCTAAGTCTACCCCTTAGCGCTATGAAATTGCACCTGGCTGATGAAGCTGTTTTATAATTCATTTATTTCATTAATCAGAACACACTGGTGTGCCGGGTGTGCCACAGAGCAACCAGAGGAGTGATAGGAGGCTAAAGATAGGCAATATATGCACAGGTAAGGGAAATGTATGTTTTCCAAAGACATCAGGCAGCTGATTAAGTCCAGATTATGCTTAAAGAAGGGCAGCGGGTTGGTAGAAAACTAGTACGTTGGTAATCAAATAAATGGAAGACTAACCTGAAACCAATTAAGCTTCTCACCATGACTGTCTTCCCTGTAGGGGGTCTTTGTGCAGCAATACGTTCCTAATTGCATCAGTGCCCATTTTTCTTATTCTAATTTTTTTTTTTTTTTTTTTTAAATAAATCTCCTCTTTTGATCTCTGTATTGCCAAGTTAATGCTAATTTGCTGGAAGTGCTGTTGATAAATGAGTGACTTTAATCAGGGCTTGAAATCAATGGATGCTCACCCATATCTTCATTGAAAATGTAAAACAAGAGCAAAAACATCACTATTACACATGCATCCTCATTTCCCAAAAGTCCTTTCTTTTAGGAATACAGAGCGCCAGTGTCCTTTTTAAAAGCAAATCAATGAAAATATTTCCTTTTAAGCTCTGACTGTGAAATCACAGTTTAAAAGACACAGAAATGATGTATAGCAGCTGATATTAAAACCCAGTGGAGCCATTATTTGAGGGTACCAAGATAAGCAATGCCTCTGATTCTCGAGCAAGTGGAAGCCTTGGCTATCAGATACAATAATAAAATAAAGAAATAAGAGACAGTGGGAAGAGGCAGTTAAGCTTCATGTCATAATCTTTCTGATCTCGAACCCAAAGTGTGATTTCTTCTCACTCTCCCAGAATTTCCTCTCAGAAATTACCATTTACCAATTACACGGTGTCAGGAGTGATTCATATCTCTTTAATGAGAAATGACAGTAGATAGAGGAGAGCCACCTCGGCTTTGATTTCATTCACAGTGGGACAGATGATCTGTTGACAGAACTACCCAGCAGACAGAAACAGTGGGAGAGGAAGCCGTCAGCAGTCTTTCTGTCATGTCGTCAGCAATGGAACAAGGAGCGAGAGGGCACCAAAGGAAGGTGGAGGAACGCCTTCAATCAGCTACACCTGACCTTGACTGCGGAGCTACTGTAAAGGGCGGCTGCTACAGAAATAGATTCTTTTTAATTTTCTCATCAAGATTCAATCTATGTTCAAGCTTAGCGCAGCTGGGTTGTGACAATTTATTAGTGTGAGAGAATAAATAAAGTGAAAATACTTCTATCCATCCATTATCTATACCCACTTATTGATATACAGAGTCACGAGGTGGCTGCTGGAGCCTATCCCAGCTGTCTTTGGGCAAAAGACAGGAGTGCATGTGGTAAGGTTGCAAAAATATTTGGTGTTGTATGAATTGTAGAGGGAAATATTTAAGGACAATATCGTAAAGCATTGCTTCCAAATTACTGCCAATTATCATCTAAAGCCACGTTCAAAGAGAGATCAAAGAGAAATTGCGACCAGCAAGAGTCCCTGATCTGGATACAAAGCGCTTTATTCAGTTAATGCTGCATAAATGCTAACATAAATAAAAATTTCTACCCACTTGTTCCAGTAGGTTCCAGCAGTATTGGCCGCAGTTTTACATTTGCTGCATTTGCAGTCTTTCCACTTCTGCAGTGGAGACTGTGAGGTTCATCTGAGCAGATGTTGATTTATCCAGGTTGCTGACCAAAGCAACAGGTCCACAGAGAAGGCTAGTGTCCCAAATAGAGTGACAAAGTTCATAATTCAGCCAGTCCAGCCCTTCGAGCCAGCGTCTATGACACTGTGGTTACAGAAATAGTGGCACTTCCTTCCGTAGGATCTTTACCTTTCTTGTCACTTGGGCTTTGGCCTATTAGTAGCTGCACTCTAGATGTTTTTTAGCTGAACAATGGACATTTCTTAACCATATCTGTGATGTGTAGATTGAGGTTTGTTGCTCCTGTGTCTCCATCTTAATCTCCCATTCACACAGTTGTAAAACACAAAAACAATTACAAGCTGATACAAAATATTTCCTAGATCATCATCACTTTTGTTTGCATTTCATGCTGCTAACAATACTTATGTGTATTGGATACAGTGCTGAGTGATGTGGATGATTGCAGGAGTTTAACCCTGATTTTAAAGGGCTGACCAGTTGATTTATCCGTAACTTGACTGACAGCACATTACTGTTTCCAATCCCAGTCAGAGAGGAGAGGAGCAGAGGAGTTGGGTTATGAACAAAGCCATTCAAACCATGAAAAGGCTTGGTTCAAGGCCTTGTTATAACAGGAGACTACACTGTTGGCCTCTACATTAACATCTCATAGGCATGCTATAATTGTGTGATTGTAGGCATTTGCGTGCAAATTTTAACTAGTTCCCCAGGCCACAACTCTGGCCTTGACTTTTGATTGCTTACATCAGACAAACACACCACACAGCTTGCACACTGACAATTTTGAGACAATCCTTTAGTTCTTTTCTGTAAATAATAAAGGAAAAAGAAATATTTAAAGGATTGATTATGACTTTGGAATATCTCCACAAATGCCCAAGTGCAACAATAAATACAGGTATGTGCAGAATCTTGGCTTTTTTGTTTGTTTTTTTTTTTTTGTGTGTATGTGTGTGCATGTGTCGGAAAACCCAATAAAAAAATATGAAATACAACCTTGGATGAGTGAAGTATCCCCTTATTGCTTGCATGGGAATTTAGAGGGTACGTCATCTTCCCAAAATGGCGTGTGCCCGCAAACTAAACTCAAGATTAGGTTACGCAATGCACCTCAGCTCTACACCTTCTCATCCAGGAGGTGGCACCAACAGTTGCTCCTCAAACTACCCCTGCATGCGATTGGTTTATGCCTGCTAATCGGAACAATCGACAAGTTGAAATATTGACCGAAGAGTCTTTTGGCACTTTGATGGAATTCAACAATTATTACCATTTTTGCCTGCAGAATTTCGGTATAAGCAGTATTCTCAAACACTGAACCAAAATCCTCCAAAAATGTAACAGACAGATATATGCAATGATGTTCAGATTACTTCATGAAGATCTCATTAGAGCAAGTTTACCAGATCCCATTTGTAAGTGAGATGGGCCTCATCCACCACAATCCCTAAGAGATTGTCACAAAAGTCTTCATGTAACAGTCAATGTCAAAGTCATTTCAAATGACGGTTATGTACCATCCAGAGTACAACGTCTCAGCTCTGTCGTCAGAGACGCTCTATAAGGATAGACTGACCTGACTGGACGCTCAAGACTTTTGGGCATAATTAATGAGCTTGGCAGAGAAATTTGCTAACAGTACGACTAGAGTTCCAGGCTACCAAAACCCAATATTTTAGCAGAAACATTGCATTCCCATTGTCAAGCATAGCGGTGGAAGGGTGGTGATTGTTTGACAGTGACAAGACATGGGAACAATCCAGTCAATAAGTTGACCATGAACTCCTCTGCAGACCAGATTACTCTGATGTCAGATGTAAGGTCATTTGTCCAATAGCTAAAGCTTCAGTGTAACAGGATGATGAGGACACTAAATTAGAGTGGTTTCAACATCTAAACCTCATTTTGTTAAGAGAACTGTAGCAAATTCTCAATGAAGTGAAGCACTGTAATGGTGTGAGGGTCTGAAAGGTCATAATTATGCTACAAAGGTGGATCAACAAGCAAATACATCATGAGGTGGCTACTTAGCTTTGCCCACATTATTGGTTTTCTTTATTTTGAAAAAGTTGGAACTCTGAAAAAGTTGTCTGGTTTAGGTTTTATTTACCAAATGTGAAGACCACAAAAAATAAAAGACACAGAAAGTCTCCAGCAAATATGTGAAATGAAAAATCTTATTTATAAAGTAAATATATTCATCAAAAGATGTGGTAAAACAGTTAATGTGCCAGATTACAATCCTCATGATGCCCTCTGGGAAACGCTAGCAATTTATGGTGATACCAAACAGCTGAAAATCTTAATGTCCTCCTTTATTTCAGTTTACTTTGTGAAAAAAAGAGTGCAATTGTAAGGGATTGGTATGGGGTTGATAATTTTAAATAAAATAAAAAAAATAGATTGTAGCAGCTTCCAGGCTGACAGGTTTTCTAGGGATTAGTGGTTATTTTTTGGCTGAAAGTCTGTACTGGTAGCCAAGAGTTCATATCAGCATGGAATCACCAAAATTCTCTCTTGGTACTGTGAGCGCTAGCTGCAGCAGAGGTCTCTCAGATAATTCATCTGCCCCTTTTATCACCATGACAACCATGACAAATCTTTTTCCTGTTTTTTTTATTATTATTATTGTTGTTATTTTCATCTGCATACACAGAAACAGAGCACAATGCTCTAAGCAGAAGCTATCTGCCACAAATAACAAATGTTTAACAATGCTTGCCCCTCAATTTTTTTTTCTTTATTTTTTTTGTATTCTGTGCTCATTTTTACAGAATCAAACATGTCGTATTCTTGTAATACATGGACAAAACGAGTGTTAACAAAATCACTGTCTAAAAGCACTTAAGTGGCATCAGCTCCCGCAGACCCCCATGACCCTGCCCAGGAATAAGCGGGTATCCATCATGGATGGATGGATGTTCCATCCATGACAACTGTAGGGGAGGGAATCTTTATGTAGCTCATCTGGCAACACAGCTGTCATCATTTTAGCTAATTAGCGCTTAGTGCTTATATTCACTTCTGAGCTTTGAAATAAAATCTAACAGGGAATAATCGTATTTTAAAGGGAATATGTTTTGTTGTGCTGAGGGTCTGATGGTGCATAGCTAAGCTGCTTGTGCTAATCAACGTACATCAGCAAGGCATCTTGTTCAAATGTCATTTTTGTTGTTGCCACTGAAACTATATATTTCTCTCTCTCTCTCACTATCTCATCCTCTGTCCAATTTCCCTCATCTTTTCTTTCTTTACCCAGCTGGCCTTTGACAGGAGGGTACCCCCCCCTTATGAGCCAGGTCTTGCTCAAGGTTTCTTCCCTCTTAAGCCACTGTTTGGCTTAAAGGTTTTCTCCCACTAGGGTGTTTTTTTTCCTTTTTTTTAAACAGTATTTTTTGGCTCTAGTGGCCTTTGTTGACAGTAAGCAGCCATGAAACTAGGGTAGAGAGAGAGGGAAAGACATGCAGCAAAGGAGTTTTTGCTTGCCACTGCTACTTGCCACTAATTTTTGCTCAGAGGTCGTGCTCCAGGTCTCTGAAAAGCACCTAAAGACAATTTAATAGACACAGTACGAATTGAACGGGAAAAAAAACAAACATTTGCTGTGGGACTTCTTCACCTGGAGGAACGTGAAGCTGCTGCCACACATCAGTTGCAAGCAGCTGGGTGCCATGATGATTTTATGACCCTTCCAAGCAGAAGCTAGAAGACTACACAGAAGGGTAAACATTAGCGTGTCTACACAGCACAGTAACCTAGCAACAACCGTGCCAAATACAACGAAGAAATGGGAAGAAAAATGTGCCACTCAGATAATGACAAAAGACGCTGCTTTATCTTGATTTTATGTATTTTCTGTTCAAAGCACACCAGCACCACTATAGAAACGTCCTCTTCTGAGTCACAGCATCATTAGCAGCAACCTGCTAATGATGTGGTGATGCAATAACGCTGCATTTACAGCTTGAAGAAAGCTTGGATTCACTTCCGTTGTAGCCACGATTCAACATGTAGCATGTTCAATTGCACAGTGTAACATGCTGTAAATTCATTATTTACCAATTTCACGACGTGCAATGTGACTTCAGTTAAACATAGACTGGAAAAACCATACAGTGGGAAGCAGCCATTAAACTGAAGTTTCATTCAGTAATGTTCTTTGCTCAGACTGCCTCAACCTGTTTTGTCTGCTTCTTCATCAACAAGAGACATCCCTCGTTTGCTACAAGGACTTTCATTGGACCACAGTGGAGGGGTATGAGCACATTACTTTGGATAAAGAATGAATGAATAGGCACATGAACAGCTTGAAAAGGTAACCATTCAAGAGTTGCAGTTGATGTTTATACTCCCTGCAGAGAGCAGCAGAAAGAGCACTGGTGGCATGTAATGACAAGGTATCTGTTGGTGACTTTTGAGAGAGCAGGTACCAATGACGACGATAGCATACAGGCCCTCAAAATAATATGTGTGCTGAGCTTAATGAAAATGTTTATTGTACACTTTTGAGTTTAATGGTTGAAATCAGTTCCAAAAAGAAAAGAAAGTGAGGATGCCAGAAAAATATTGGTAAAAACTAAATGCTATAATTTGCAAATCAATTTAACCAAAATTGAAAATGGTGCAAGCACAACACATCACATCCTGAAATTACGACTTTCTATTTTGTTTTGGAAATTGAATGCTCATGTGACTTGGACATGCTACCCAGAATGTTTATTCACATCATTATCAAGTAAGCGTTTGAGAAGGCATCATGTTCTGCTGCTCAGCTTCTACATATTAATCAACATCAGCGGTGCCTTCACAGATATAAAGGTTATCGTCACCTTGTTTACCAATGCCATCAAACTGTCCCAGAGCAGTTTTATGGGGCCTCAAACACAGCACATGTCTCCATTATCACCCACAGCTCCACAATGAGACAGGTAGGTTGTTCTTTCAAATGTTGACACAACTTCCTGATGTGTTTTTAGATATCTAAGATAAGCTTTGGTAAAATGAATAAAAAATAAAAAAAATACCACAAAAATACAGTGCAAAAGTCCCCTTTTAAACCATATCTTTCCCCTCATGTTTATTGTGAATGGTTTTGGAGGGAGGAGCTGGCATCTGAACTCAAAACCAGTCACTGATTAGAAGTCGGGTACAGATAAAGATGGAGAAGCTAAATAATTCTACTCTGATCTGGGTCTGTGATGTCACAACACCCAACAAATCTAACTGACTTTTCTTTAATCTTTTGGCATTCAATAAATGAGGAGAAGTTCAAGTGCATGCTTCTACGCCAGAAAATCACTAATGATCTAGTGGACATGCAGCCTGGGGGCTGATTTATGCTTCTCTGTCAAAACTTTTTCAGACCTTTTTCTTTATTTCTTTCTTTTTTTTTTTTTTCTTCTTAACCATGAAAAGCACATTGAAATTTAAATCTCTTACAAGAGCATCCTGGCTAAGAGGTGGCAGTTAAAACCCAATTCTTGGATGTAACATGCATTAAGAAAAACACTATATACATATATGTGTGTATAAATATGTATATATGAAATTTAAACTACAACGGAGACGTGAACACTAAAGAGCAGGATGCAGCGTAGCTTGATGTGCACTTCTCTCCAAATGTGACTATGAAATGTATATAGTGTAGATGTAAATATAGCTGATCTGATACCACTGCTTTTTACATGAATTTAAATGTTTGGAAAAACAAACAAACAAACAAAAAAACAAACAAACAGCCATACCATTTATATCCTCATAATGAATAAAAATCATCAGACCATCTGGTCTTATTGTTTAACTATGACAATTCCCAAAGTCCTGCAAGAAAAACAAGGAAACTGAAAAGTTACGCGTTAACCTGTTTAATCCCACCAGCAATTTGCCAGTTTTTCTTTTTTTTTTTTTATTTCTACAAGCTCTATAAGTGTTGTTTTGGCTTTGGGCAGCTAATACTTCAATAAAAGAACAGGTTGTCTCCTCTACATCATATCACTGCCATGTAACTCATATGAATGGTCACATGACCACGCCTCTTTCCTTCCTTGCTGAACCTCTGGAAGAACATGTCTCCCTCAAACTTGTACAAAAGGAAATAAATAAAATAACTTAATTAACAAATACAACTGAAATAATTTGTACACAATACTACACTAAACATCGAAGCAATAAGCCTAATTTAACAAGTTGTTACATTTTGGTCTAAACGTTCTTATGCTTTGGGATCAGAATCTTGTTACATTATCGACCAGTTATTACATTTTGG
The DNA here is from genome assembly GCA_037176975.1 of Arrhamphus sclerolepis. Lineage (NCBI taxonomy): Eukaryota > Metazoa > Chordata > Actinopteri > Beloniformes > Hemiramphidae > Arrhamphus > Arrhamphus sclerolepis. The sequence goes on from JBAMYA010000013.1 coordinate 14,171,590, forward strand.
GTTTTATTTCTTTTCTTTTTTTTTCTTTTACAACATTCCAAGTCGTTATTACATTTTGGGTTGTTGTTTAATATCAGGCTCTAACAAGCCCTTCTAGAAATAAATTTAACATTCCTAAATCTAATCAAATCATCTTATAGAAAATGGGGTAAGGAAAATTTACAAATTCTTTAAATTAGATAATTATTATAGTTTTTAAGAACAAGACTTATTTTTGTATATAAAAATTGATTAGATTATTTTTGTATTGAGAAAAAAAGTAAAACTGATTTTCTTGAAACAAGGATTTTTTTTTTTTAACTTTCTTAGAAACCGTTTTTTTTGTAGTGTCGTACATGGTTCCTATAATTTAGAAGATATTCCAGTAGTATAGCTACTTCCCACTGTTTTCCAGTTAATCATAAATTATACATTAACCTGAATTTACTAAAATATTGATGTTTCAATGTGAGAATCAGTTTTATGACATAAATATCTGGTATCAGAGGTATCAATATTTCAGTACTGATCTGCACATCCAGAGTGACAGGGCTTTCTTATGCTCGGATTTTCTTCCTCTTTTTCCTTTCTTTCTTTTTTTTATTGTTTTTTTATAATAATAATTAGACATTTTTTAGCGGCCTTTCGTGACAGCGAGGACTCAGGAAATCAGGGCAGAGAGAGAGGGGCAGAAGGCATGCAGCAATGGCTAACCAACTATGCCACTTTGACATCAAATCGACTTTCCTCCTTTTCAAAGCCTGCGGCTGCAGAGGTCTTGTATCTCTTATTAAAAAAATTACATTGGATATAACTAACTGCATGCATTTTAATTTTACATACATCTCTAGAAAGCTGAAGTTCTGTTCATGAATTGTACATAAAACCTCAAGTACTTAATTCAAATTTAATCAAAGGAGAGGAATCTCTGCATCAGCACATTGCAGAAGTATGAGGACTTGGGACGGGGCAGAAGTGCTGGCTGGTTGCAGTTTTGTCTCACTTCAGTTCCAGATGAGATAGAGCCACATGTAAAGCAGATATTATCTGTCATTATTCCTTTCTATTTACCATGCTGTGATGCCACTAAGCTGTCAGTCATGCCATCATTTCAAAGATTCTTCAGCAGTGCATACCGGGTCTTTAGGTATTTTATTTTTTTCTGGATTACCTACATTTCTTTGACAGATTTCTTACTGAGGAATCCATATGTTCTGTTGGCAATAGCTGTACATAACAGCTGTTAACAGCTGCCACTGCTTAAGATGTACTTTGTGTGCAGGTGCAGATATTTATAGTGTGTTTTTTTTTTCTTTTTCGTTTTTTTCCCCCTTTCTTGGTTGCTTCACAGATTTTGTATTTAAAATGAAACTTTATTGTCTGCTTGTGCTTATCTTTCAATCATGCTTTAATGATGACACCTATACCTGTTCATCAACTTGCTGAATTTACATTAAGATGAAAAGAAAGAGATTAATCTAGTCATACAACGTATTTTGTGGCTTTTATAATATCACCCCATTCAATATGGAACCCATTGAACCTTTGTGAGAGCTTCAGTTTGATTCTTTCCCTGTTAAAGATGCAGCCATCCATGTTTCAGGTTGGCAGAAAACGGTAATCAGGATATTCCAAAGAAAAGAAAAATAACTGATATTTGCCTTTTCATTACCAACAAGCTCAAGATAAATCAAAGGTCCATGTCTTTATCCAAGTGCTTTCCATCTATTCACTTCTGCTCATCCAATTTCAGGTTAACGGGCCAAAGGTATCCTCTCTTCAGCCGGTCTTGGATCTACATCCATGTGGTATCCTAACCAAATGCCTAAACCATCTCAATTGGCTTGTCTCCATGTGAAGGGCAGCGATTCTAATTCAAGTCCCTTTCTTGGCCTTCTAAGATTAAAGGTTGTCAAGTCAAGAACATTTAATTTATCCCCGGAGGGCAATTAAAGGCATAAAGAGTAGCAAATCCAGCGATGTTAAAAATCTCACAATAGCAGCAATATTAGCAGCAGAACATCTGGAAGGAAAGAACTCCCCTCTATGAATGCTGTTTATGGATTTTAGCTCAGCTTTTAATACCATCATCCCACAGCATTTGGCAAGCACACTGCCCCCCCCCCCCCCTGGGGTTCAGTACCCCCATGTGTTTGTGTGTGTGGGAAAAAAAACCACTGTTGTTCACCCTGATGACCCACGACTGCTGTGCAAGGTCCTCTACAAATAACATCATCAAGTATGCAGACGAGACAATGGTGGTAGGCCTGATCCGAGATGACATTGACCTGGACTGCAGACAGGAGGTGAACCAACTGGTGGACTGGTGCAACAAAAACAACCTGGACCTGAATGTTGGAAAAACAAGAGACCATTGTTGACTTCAGGAGGAAGTGGCACAGTCATACACAGTTCCTCATCAACAACACTGCAGTGGAGGTCGTCAGCAGCACTAAGTTCCTGGGGGAGGAGATAACAGACACTCTGTCCTGGTCTGGAAAAAAGAGCTCAGTAGCGCTTGAACTTTCTACGCTGGATGAGGAAAGCGCACCTCCCCTCCTCGGGGTGTGATCTGCAATATAAATTGGCACAAGTTTTACACTTGATGCCCTTCCTGATGCAACCTCCCACATGGTTGGTGCAAGCAATACCACTGAACCACGACAGACTGATACAGTCGCATTCCTGCAGACGCAGCACCGATACGCCTGTCCATCTTCCGCTCCAAGTGACAGCCTGTTGCAGTTGTTGTGTCAAATTGTCATTTTCTTTGTATCTTCTTGAGATTTTTTTTTTTTTAATCTATTTAAACTGACACTGGAGACATTTTTCGTGCTGATTTGGATGCTGTTCTGCCTGGAAGGTTTCTATTGATGATTCTTTTTTAAACACTTGATGAGCATACATAACAACAGAAAGTTATTAACATGTTGAAAGAAAAGACTCATTTTCAATTTTCCAAAACATGAAATAGATGGATCAATCATGTAGAACAGGAAAACAGAAAAAATGAAGAGCAAAAAGGAAGAAGTTTTGACCACTTTTTTCACCCCTTTATCTGTATGGGAAGTGTGAGATTTCTGAGAGGTGGGGGGCATGAGTTCTCGTCCCAACTATCTCTCTGATTAGATTCTAGATGGTTAAAAAAAAGTTCAGACCAGCTGGTAGAGGTGGGGCAGGAGTTAACAACAGATGGTGTTACCCTGTGAAGGAGCAACACTGCTCCCCAGATGCTGAACTGTTGGCTGTTGGTTTCCATCTATTCTATTTATTGTCGTGTGATGTCATCACCACACTTGTTGCCTGGTGACAAACGCTCCATCAATGAAGAGGAGATTTCAACCACGTCTGCCATCTGACAATTTCTGACCGCGTTTTCACTTCAGTTTAACTTGTTTTAATTTTCTACTTTTTAAAAAATACATTTTCACCTCTTCAGTGTAATTTCTCTTTGGAGATTCTTAAAGTATTATTCAGTTCAGTTTAATGAATTTAAATTCAATTGAGGCAGTGCAACCGCCCAAATCCAGAGAGGGCCTTCCACCCCTTCCCAGCCGAGAACCTTGGCGTCAGAATCAGAGGCCAAGTATTTTTATTCTGATTAATCATTCAACATCTTGAGATGAAAAGAAATGAGTGATGTAAGCCATGAGGGAAAGTCAAATAATAGAAAATAAAAAAAAGTACATTATGCCACATAGCAACCAATATGCCCTTAAAGTCCTTTGCTGTCAGCAAGCACCGACAGCAAGTAACAAACACACCGGCAGGTTGTTTTTTCTTTCAATGAACATTTCAGGTACTGTAATACAAAAGATGTATTGGAACTGACAGGCTGTCTCGCAGCTATTTTCAAATTCATTTCCACGACAGCCATTTATTTCAAATACATCATGTGCTGTTGCTTCTGTCAGCATCACATCTTGGAAGTAAATAAATAAATAAATAAACAGGTAAAAATCTCTGTGACAGCATGTATTGATACGAACAGGGTGTCCTGGCAAAGGGCATTAATCATACTCTGGATAATCAGCCGCTACTTTTCCTTCAGGTTGGGAGTGAGCCTGCATCCTGATATGTAATCTGTCACCATCCTTTCATCGTGACAGACTTAAAGAAGATGTAAGAAGAGGCAAAATCTGTAGAAGGTGGCATCATCATGGCCCTGATTAAACATTGATTCAGTAAGACGTAACCGAGTTCGGTCTTACCTACGTCATTTGTCTGATTCGTCTCGTCTGCTTCTTTAAAGTATCGCCCCTGATGATGTCTCTTATAATGGAACACTGAGGATCAAAGCAGTTTGGACTCATCAGGTATTGTTTGAGCATCTTTAGCAGTTAAATAGTTGCATGCTAATGCTGAGCTTGTGATGCATCGGTTTCATAAAATATTAAGATACACTGTCTCCACATAACATTTCATTGTGGTTCATTTGCATTTCTTTGATATCAGAACAATACAGAAAACATCATTACATCTCAAGACATAAAAGCTATTGAGAGATGCTCATTTTGTAATAATCAGATGTTCAGTTTTAAATCTTATAGACATATTTGAGATTAAAGTGAAGTAATGATGCACTGCATACAGTAATACTTGACCCACAAAGTGCAATGTGCACCATTCTTCAAAGACACGGGTGCATTAAACAAATTAAATATTTGAGTAATTGGTTTGCTATCAAGGCAGAAGTCAGCCACTGGGCTCCCAAGAGAACAGACCGCTGACGTTATGAGCCCAACAAATTGGTATCACATCTCCCACCTGGCAAGACATCTTCACACCCAGACACAGGTAGCCTTTTTGACACTAATAAGGAGTCCAAGAGGGAAAGAGAAGGTGAAATCCAGCTGAAAACTAGCCAGTGGCAGACAGCTGAGCCCTGTTTGGCACTGATCCCCTGACTGAGTCACTGAGAAGTTCACAGATGGCTCTCTTACAGAAGACTTGGGGAGCTGAGTAAACAAAGTGATGTGGATGCTGCTGATCTGACCCTGGCGGTGTACAGTAGAAGCCTGTCAAAGAAAATGATGTTGGATGATGTTGTGTGACTGCAAAACACATCTGTACATTCGGGATCTGTATTTGAAGGAGGGAAGGAGCTTCTTCTTGTAGTAATTTACACTTTAATGAACTCTTCTGATTTCTGTCATTATTTCTGCTTAATTGAATTCAGTGATGCTGTATGTTTGGCCGAGTATGCCATTTTTATCTACCAGCATTGCTAGAAAGTGGAGCTTATTAAAATTCAACATTTCCTTCAAATCATTTGCATCTAATTTTGTGCACTTTTGCAAAATATTCATACGGCACGACATCTTATGGCTTCCTGACTCATTTAAATTCCTCTGCTCTACTGTGCTAAATATCCATGGCTTGATGGGCTGATTCACAATGTAATGTCAATCAAACATTCTGGACACTACCACCAACAGGTACCAGTGGTATTAGCCATGTTTTATTCATACAGTTTTCAATTTTTCATTTTCTTTTGACCTCCTGAAAAGTAATAGAACAGCCAAAGTTAGAGAAAAATAAAAATAAGAACTTCAACAAAACAGTTGTGTGAGTATGCGTTCATCTGGCTCTTATCTGCAGAATTACATTCATTAGAATAATTAAACAATCTGTCTCTGAGGCATGATGCTCTGAATAGCAAAAAAGATGAACCTCTTCCAAGTGTTCAAAGGACTGACAGCTGACACATACTGAAAATAAAAAGCCTGAGACACAACATCTGGTGTTAACTTAATGAGACATGGTGTATGCAATGGAGAGACAACAAGAAGTCCTGAAAGTTACACTAGAAAGGCCACAGGCAGTTCGCACTCCTTGCAAAAATACATAAAAGTTAAGCCGTCCTTAAGCTTAGGCGATCAATAGTTCTTGTTTAAAGCAGCACTGAATCTGGAACCCCACCCCCACCCCCCGCCCCGCCGTTGTGTTAGAAAATCTGAAATACGCTGATATTGCAGCTGCCGTGAATAATAATTTATTTTAAATGAAAATAAATAAATAAATAAATGAAGAAAAAAAAACAAGGACAAAACATTTTGGGGCATAGATTTAGCAGTGATGAGGCCTCTGCAGTGGCAGTTGCCATGGCAGTGGTTGACTAACACTGGGGTCTAGCGTTGCTAGGAGATGTGTAAAAAGTGCTCCGTTGAGTGGAGAGTGTCATTACATTGTACCTTAAAAACATCAATACATCACATTTTGTCTCTTCATTCACTTACTATTTAAGCTTTTAGTCACTTTACGACATTAAGTATATGAGGAAACACGTTATAGTTTTTGTATGTCACTTTGAAAGTAGTAGCTGCAAGGCTTAGCCAACTATCCTCCACTTGGAAGCAGATCCTCTATTTATGTCAGGATTTATTTAGTTTTATCACAAAAAATAAAAATAAATAAACTTTTATCACCACCATAGTCGCCCACAGACTTTCTGATTAATGCTTTTGAAGCCTCCTTTTTTCCAAATCAGCAGTACGAGCAATCCAGAAAGCATGCTCACCTCGGTTCAGATACTGAATTTTATTTGCTATTTTTTTCTTTATTTAACCAGATTAGTCCCATTGATTGGTGATCTCTTTCACAAGGGAGACCCGGGTCCCCACTCTAAATTACTCCTATTGGCAGTTTAGAGTGATCAGTTAACCTAGCATGAATGTTTTTAGACTGTGGGAGGAAGCCGGATACCCAAAGAAAACTCACACAAGTATGAGGAGAACATGCAAAGTCCACACAGAAAGGACCCTTCTGGGATTTGAACCAAGAACCTTTCTAACCACCAAGCCACCATGCTGTTAGCTATTTTAGGTTAGCTGGCTTAGTTTATGCCAACCCATGATGCTAATTAATATTACTTAATATGGACTGCTCGAGTAAGTGGACTGACGTTTCTTGTGAGGTTCAGCAATTCAACATTTTTCCTTGTTCTGTCCTTAACCCAAGCCCCAAATGTCGCTGGCTTTGACTGGAGAATGTGTTAAAATCAGTGGCGGCTCCTGACAAATTTTCAGGGGGGGAAACTGCTGCAATGATGACTAATGGGTAAAATAATAATAAATAAATGTCAGATAGCTAACTTTACAGTGTTATATTGCATTGTTTAACCCTAGTACTATCTTCAATAAAAGTCACTATCCGTACTCTCAAGCCAAAAGTGTACACGTCCAAAAGAACTGCTATAAAATCCTTCAATACATCAGTATTTTTTTCTACTTTTTTTTTCATAAACTTCTTAATCAACTTCAGCACTGATCAAAATGATGCTAGCCATGTTTTCCGGTACCAGCTCTTGGAAAATCCACGACTGAATGTTTTCCCCGCTTTTGTTGCCACTTGCTTGATTTGTAAATTTGGTCTGGGTGGTGGATTTCTTTAATAGCCAATTTGTCCACATTATTTCGGCAACTGAATGGTGACGCCTTCAAAAAAATGATGGAGTTGGAGTTGCAGTTGCTAGCCATGGTCACGATGTTGATCTGGCTTCTGGCAGCTTCCCAACCACGTGTGTGCGCTGTATGTATCTTTTTTTTTTTTTTTCTAAGTTGTACATATCGCCCGAGCATGCATCTGTGGGTATGACGAAACCACGTTGGGGCAAGCTGTCCCGCAGCCCATAGAAATGAATTATAGGGTCCAAAATTTGAAAAAAAAAAAATCTCAACATGTAAGTCTATGAGAGCGCCTGGGGCAATTTTCAATCTGACTGAAATCACCCCAAGGGGCGGGGCTGCTGGTTGGTAAGTGTCATTCAGGCTGCTGAATGTCACAGCGATATTCAGGCTGCAGATTGGACATAATATTAAGACTTAGACCGGCAAAATAAAGTATTTTTTCTCTCTTTTTGTCATGTTGCTTAAGGAGGGCGATACACTGTTGCCCACTATGGGCCAGCCGACCCTGGTTAAAATGCTCTGCCCTTCAAAGTGGGAGCACCAAAGAGATTTCCAGATATTGGGACTAAACAGCTGTGTCACTTAAAAAAAAACAACAAAAAAAAAACCAACAACATTTTTTAATGAGGATGTATTCATTATAGAGTACAAAGACTGGACTCTGGAAAGGTCCAAACTGACCTTGTTCTGGGATGATGTGTGCATCAGTGTATCAGTGTGGGTAAAGCGATGTATCCAGAAAGTGCATGACAGGGTGCCAAAAGAGGAGCTATGGTATTGTATGAGGAAGTCTGGGGAAGCAGAGAAGTATATTAGAGTGGTGCAGGACATGTATGAGAGCTGTAAGACAGTGGTGAGGTGTGCTGTAGGCATCACAGAAGAGTTCAAGGTGGAGGTGGGACTGGATCATGGATCAGCTCTGAGACCTTTCTTGTTTGCTATGGTCATGGACAGACTGAAAAACAAGGTTATGGATTATGATGTTTGCAGACGACATTGTGTTCTGTAGTGAGATCATCGAGCAGGTGGAGGAACATCTCGAGAGGTGCAGGTATGCACTGGAAAGGAGAGGAATGAAGATTAGCTTCAGGAAGACAGAATACATGTGTGTGAATGAGAGGAACCCAAGTGGAACAGTGAGGCTACAGGGAGCAGAGATAAATAAGGTGGTGGATTTTAAGTACTTAGGTTCAACAGTCCAGAGCAGTGGAGAGTGTGGAAAAGTTGTGAAGAAGTGCATGCAAACAAGTTGGAACAGGTGGAGAAACGTATCTAGTGTGATGTGTGATAAAAGGGTATCAGCAAGAATGAAAGAAAAAAGTGTATGAGACCTTGCTGAGACCAGCGATGTTGTGGTTTAGAGAGCATGGCACTGAAGACAGGAGGTAGATTTGGAAGTAGCATAGGTTGAAATGTTGAGGTTCTGTTTGGGAGTAACAACAAGTGGAACTGTGCATGTTGGATGTTTGGGAAAGAAAGTCAGAGTCCAGACCGAGATGGTTTGGACATAGAGGTGGGATAGTGAATATATCAGTGGAAGGATGATAAGGTTGGAAATACCAGGCAGGAGGTCTAGAGGAAGGCCAAAGAGGAGATTTATGGATGTGGTGAAAGAGGACATGAAGTTAGTTGGTGTAAGAGAAGAGGATGCAGAGAATAGGGTTAGATGAAGGCAAATGATTCACTGTGGCTACCCCTGAAGAGAACAGCTGAAAGGAAAAGAAGAAGAAGATGATGATCCATCCAGCACAGTCTTGACGATACAACCCTGTGGTGGCAGTATTATGATCTGGGATTGCTTCAGCTGCTCTCATCTAGATTCATCAACATCCATCCATCCATCCATTAGCTATACCCGCTATGTCCTGTACAGGGTCACGGGGGTCTGCTGGAGCCTATCCCAGCTTACTTGGGGCGAAAGGCAGGGGTCCACCCTGGACAGATCGCCAGTTCATCAACATTATATGAAAAAAGAACTAGGTCAGCTGACCACCTGATTATACTGAACGAGCAGCTTTTTCAACCAAAAACAAGGTCATTCAAGTCATTTTTTTCCCGCAAGCGCTGGCACATTTCAAGATGACAATGCCAGGATTGCTATGGCTCAAACTGTAAAGTGAGTGGTTCAGGAAGCATGAAAGAAAATTTTTATGTATAAACTGGCTATAACAGAGTCCAGACTTTACCCCTCTTGGAGAGGACTTTATGCTGCCGTCCAACTCTCTCATCATCATTACAAAATCTTGGCGAAATAATTAATGCAACTCTTGGTGGAAATAAATGTCAAAATTATCTAAATGATGCCAAGGTGAATATGTGCTGTAATGTGTGGGACTTGATTTTTTTCCCTCTCTTTTGGCCAGGCAGTGAATAATCGTCAGAGGCTACAAATTAAAACTTGGCGGGCCACGCAGTGAGTAACACTGATCTAACCTTCAGTTTTTTCATGGGACTTTTGGAGCCAGTATGAAACCAGGAGTTACTGTTTCAGAAGTCCAGAACCGCCAACAGGGAACTGTGAACTTGCAGCATGGCAGATGCTTGCAGACAATGATTCTAAGAGAAGCTCCTGGCACACCACCTTGCCTCCAACACTGTTAACTCAACTTTAAAGCCAATTTGCAATGTCTTATTTATGGCTGGGAGTACAAGCGTAACCGTGCCATTCTTAATTCATTTCCCCAAAGTAAATATTTCAGAGTGACAACAGTAGCCTACACACTGCACTGAGTTTATAAAGTGTACCATTGTTATTTCAACTAAAACGCAATTTTATTGTTGATTATTCAGCCTGTTTGCACAATAAGCAAAAAAGTTTTAAAACTAAGTGCAAAAAAAAAAAAAAACTGAATACAACTTGCTTTTTATATCATCCACAGACTGTGCGCATGTACTGTATTAAAGAGCTGCAGTTACACTTCAATGACAGCATCATGTCAGCTCCACTTCTGCATCAGATACAAGGGCATCTAACAGAAAAGGAGCTCCTCTTTCAGCTGATACAGCTGCAGTAAAAAAAAAAGAGAGAAAAACATTTTCAACACTTTTGCACTGTGTATCTTAATGGTCTTTGTATGTCCCTCACAAATAATGGCTGAAGACATGATGGACAATTTTCCATCATAAAGAAATTATAATTATATTATCATCCCAAATGAGATTCAAGGAGTAAATTAACACATTTTAGAGTAATGTAGATAATTATATGCTTCGAATAAATGTGCTTCAATGTTAATGTGGCATTATCTGCTAACAGCGTTCAGTGATTTGTTTAAAAAAAAATAGACGGATGGATGGACGGATGCCTCATCGTAATCATCTGGGCATTTTAGCATCAGACTGACAGTTTGTAGTGTAACGCCAGCAGTACAAGTATTATTTTTGAATCTGTAACTTGAGATATTATAACCTCTGTGACAGTTTCACATAATGCAGAATGTAAGCTATAATTTCCTTACAGGAATGTAAGCGTGAACGTTTTTGAAGCCTTTATAATGTGGCCATTTTACGGTTTTTCAGTGTGTATGACTGTCCATGTAATGCTAAATGTCGCTATACTAAGATTTAACAAGGCAGAAGTAGGAAAGCTGTGATTTTCGAGCCCAGAAAGTGTAATAATTTCACTTTTTTTTCTGCCTTTATTGTCAAATCACCATGCTTTGCCATACAGGCCATTAGGTTTGGGAAAGCTATTGGGTGCAGCCGTGATTTGATGGTGATGCTTTGACACAAATACTGCTCATCACCTCAGAAAAAAAAAATACACCAAAAAAAACCCCAACAGAAATGAGAAGCTGCTTCAACTCATCTGCCCATGACAAATCTGAAGCATAACTACATCATACTCATTGCTTTTTCACTCTACATCTCTGATAAGAAAACTCCTCAAGATTCATGGAGATCCGGGAATGAAGGCGGTCGGAGATTAGCGACCCTCAAAGCCACCATCCTGGATGAAACGACAAAAATCCTGAAATGCATCTGGAAGGTGTATAACAGACTGCTGAAGGAATGTCTCAGAGAGCAGAAATCCTGTGAGGAGGAGCCATCATGGAGAGAGAAGCTCCTGCAGAGCATGTACCCCAACAGAAAGAAGTCTGAGTTACACCTACAATGACGAGGACAGCGTTTAAAAAAAAGCTCTTATTCATTGTCTTTAAACTTTAACATTCAAATACAAATAAAACAAAAACTCTTCATTTTTAAACTTAATAACTCAATCTAGGAACACTGAAAACATGCAGATGCTCTGCTCTAAGGTAAAATGTGTTGCAGACAAGAGCATATAATAAAATAAAAACAGTAGCGTTTGTAACAAAGCACCCCATGCATATTTTCAAAAATAAATGTAAATAATATTTAATTTAAGTAGGCTACTGTTGTTTAATGTCAGTGCTTTTGTCAGCATTTCATTGTTTTGTTGAGGCCCTTTAAATACTCATCGTTAAAACAACAATGACTATATTATCGCAAATGATAGCTGTCACTGGGGTGGAGATATATTAAGACAAGGTAAAAGCAACACTTTAATTCAGCTGTGAATTTTACAGCAACTATTTCTTGCGTTTTTCTTTCACAGCAGGCGTGTTCTACCTGCAGGTACTGGATCGTTCATTGCATTGCACACACCACACACTGAATGACAAGTAGCAAACCCCCTGATACCTGTTTTAAGTCGAGTGTCTCACACATTTAAAAGACTATTAAAGCCTTAATGAAGTGTTCAGTGATGGGTGATTGAATGCACATAGTGAAATGCAGTGATTACTATTCAGTTTGCCTGGCCAGATTTACACAATACCTTAATAAACACCTGATGCTGCTGTTATTTATTTATATGTTTAAATTAAACGTCTCCCAAAAGGAATTAGACGAGAATAGATGCAGGCCACTCATTTCCATAATCTAATGCTATGTTTATGAGCTCACCACGATGCAATTTGAATAAGAATGGACCCTGATAGCGATTCTGTGTCTGAAAGTGTGGAAGAGTGCCTCCCAAAGGTTTCTGAGGGCCAATTCAGACGCACAGCAAAGCTCCACCTGAATCTAAATACTGCTTAAGCTGCACTCGTCATGATAATAAAACGAGGGGAAAAACAGTCAAGGATGCTGAATTCAGCCATAACTATTCATCTGCTCTGGGTGAGATGACTGCTGAGATTTTTCTTTTGCTATTCTTGATTTGTTGTTTCAAATAATGCTGCATGTTTTTGAAGGGTATTCAGTGTAAACAACGCCTCTGCGCTGGAAACTGTTGGATGTTAAAGTCTCATGTGTTATAAGCCTCCTCTTCAGTCCCAGTTATCACATCAAGACATTTGAAACATTGCTTCTAGCTACAGTGAGTCCAAATATTGCACTTTAAATGGTTTTCACTGGATGCTAATTCTCCTGAAGGTAGAAAGGAGAGAACACTATGAACAATAAGAGCCAAGTAGGGGTTAAATGTCTTGAAGGTTTAATCACTTTTCAGTGCTGATTGAGAAATTTGTAGAAATCTAAGGGGAACAGCTAATAATTTATTTATTTATCTTTTTAATTAAAAAAAAAACATCTTTGGTTCTATAATAGGCTGTTGGACAAATGAAGTAGATCAGAAGTCTGAAGTATATCAAATCAAATCAAACTGTACTTATATAGCACTTTTTACACAATTAAATGCAGCACAAAGTGCAAAATAAAAACTATGTGGTGCACACCCTTCCACTCACCCCTTTCCTTATACACACACACACGCACCCACACCTACACACACACACACACACACACACATACATGCATATACAGCATATATGCATACATGCAAGAAAAAGCATGTGATCAAATTATATCACATACTGAGGTGGCGTTTGTTGGACCTAATCTATCAATATCAAGTCTGAAAAGATCTCAATGTGAATGAAGGGAGTCCTCATAATGCTGAAAAACAACATAAAAAAGCCTTGGCTATGATCAAATTCTCATCCCACCTCTTTTAATGCACACCAGTAGACCAGAGCACCAGCACAAGGGGTTGACACTGGGTGAGATAATAGGTTTCCTGGCTTGGTGGTGGCTGTAGTCCTAATGCAGCCCACCTTCCTTAAACAATTGACCTCACAGGTACTTGGTAGCACTCAATGTTTTTTGCTTTGAGAGTTAGTTAAAGTGATGTTTTAAGCTATTATATGACACCATATAGGTTTATGGAGGAGATTATGATCAACGCTTTATGTCTGGCTGCTGTGCTGCTTAGGATCTGGTCGTTGCAGGAGGGTGCGTCAAACATCACAACACATTAATTTATATACACCATAGCACACCTCATACATCATACAAAACCAGCTAAACCATCACTGCCTGCTCTTTATTTATTTATTTATTCTTTACTTTATTTTTATAGATCAGGATATACAAACAAGGCCACTTGGGATGCTTTGCATTAATGCACATTTAAATTGATGACCATGTTTCCCATTTTTCCAAACTGGTTTTCCAGAGTACTGCTTCCCGAGTCCTCAGTCTGTGAGGCAGTAATTTCATATCAAAGAGTCTACTGATAATCTCAATCCAATCCTTTAGTGCTGGACACACAGACTTGTACCATTTTTTTAGTAATTGTCTTTTTAAAGGTGCCAACATAATTTTCAAAATCCTCCTTAGACACAATATTTCCATACATGTAGCAGAAATACAAGAACAGGACCGCTTTGGGAAGTTGCTGGAACTGCTTCATAATGTCCAGCCAAAGCCAGAATCCATCACTGCTGGTCTTGTGTATTTGCAGTCCTGCCTTGTTGTGCTTCACTGTGAATTTATTTATTTATAAATTTTTCTGACAGAATCACGGTTTCGATTGTTAGATCAGATTGACAAAGAGTGTTGGTGAAGGACAACTTTACGCTCACTTACACAATACATTCATTATCTACATTTGCAATATAAAACTGCATATACGACGGGAATAAAATAAAGGTTTTTGACATATTATGGCACTAACCATTAATATAAGTGCTGACAGTTGTCAGGGGAAGAAAGAAAGAGCACATCAAAATGCCTATAAGACGACAGAAGACAACTAAAGTGGATGGTAACAGAATACATCCTTTTGTGACGAAAAAAAAAAACTCTTTACAGCATCAACAGAAATCAGAATATTCTGGAGATGGACAAAATCTGCAGTCAAGAGACATTTTCATGAACGTCAATTCAGAGGGTTTATGAGAAGGTGCAAACGACTGCTGCTTAAACTTAGCCCAAAAGAAACAAACAAAAAAAAAAGACATTGTTGGGAAAAAAAAAGAAAAGGATTCCATGTTCTCAAAATCAGATTTTTGAACAGATAAAACCAAATTTTTATCAAACATGGTGGAGGTAGTGTTATGGTATGGAGACGTATGACCATCAGTGGTTAAAAGCTGCTGACTGCTGACAGAGGTAGATGACAGGGATATACTTTCTGTTCACATTCAGCCAAATTGTACAAAACTCAAGACGGGAACAGCACTTCATTGTGCAGGTGAATAATGGTCCCAGACGACATGTGAAAGCAATTTAGGACTCTTTGAAGTCAAAGAAATTAAATATTCTTCAATGGTCAGGTCTGACATTTGATATCCAACAGAGCAGCTTTTCACTTACTGAAGACTGAAATGAAGGCAGAAAAATGAAGAAATGAAGCAGTAATGGAAAATCTAAATTTGGTGATGTCCACAGGATCCGGAGTTCAGGAAGGCATGCAATAAAAAAAATAATTTTCCTCCAAGGATTTAAAATGAAGGTTTTATTGTAAAAATCTCCACTTGATCACATCTTCATTGTTTGATTTCAAACCATCTATGGTGGTGTATAAAGGCAAAATCTCAAACTGGACCTTATTGCATACACACCATAATGTGGCATTGGCTGGGTAAATTTCTCAGCATTCTTGTACTTTGTGCACACAAGTTAAAAGAGAAGAAAAATAAAGAAAATAGAAGAACAAGAACAAAACTCCTCAGCAGAGAAAAAAAAGACTTTTTGGACTGCCCCATTCAGTCATTAAAATATGCATCTCCAGTTTTAAGGCTTTTTTATTTTAATCTGAGTCCCACTTCCTGTACTTTAAAGAGTGCCATGAGTGTCTCTGGGGCCATGCTGAAAAGAGAATCAAGGTCCTTTGGAGACAGAGGGGGACAAGCGCAGCATATGGGATAATACCGCTGAACAATGCAATGCAAACCCCAACAGGACTCCCCGTACCGAGGCTTCCTCCAGCAAACAAGACAGAGAATCAGGAAAGATGCTTGTTCAAATTCTATTTATGCTTCACATTTGCGACACAATTATCTGTTTCTTTTTTTTTTTCCCCCTTTTTTCAGATTCATTTCTGCATAAAAATCAGTCTCAGCTACATGATTACTGCCATGTTTGTGCTTTAAATCAACCATTTTTTTTTTCAAAAAATAAAATACTTTTAATGATTTTTTTGTTTTGGTTTTTAGCTAACAGGAACATAAAACATCAAAGCATGTCCTTTCTGAAAATACTGAGGAGTTGTCAGTCGAGGCTGATCCATGAACAGCCAAATTATTTCCCACTCTGGACTACATTTAATATAATCACTTCTGTCTCTCCATGTCTTTGTAAATGGTGCTCTTTTATTCAGCACTGACTTTGTCTTGGTTCTACAAAACATTTCTGCTTCACGTACGGCATTTTACATTTTTGTTTCTACAGTCATACACAGATAGGTATGACTGATGTGATGACTGTCTTGGGAGCAAAATTGGGGTTCAGTGTGATGCCTGTGAGATTATGAACAAAGTAGCGTGGAGGGAGGGCAATTTACTCGCTGGAAGCGTGCTCAGCACTGCCCTCTGTAGAGTTTAAACGGAGTGACATCAAATATTATTGAACTGCGTGGTATCAAAAGTTGGGGTACTTTCAACTTTTCAAGGTTCAGCGCAAGCGTCAACCAACCAGAATGAGTCTGCACAGCTTGTGGGACTGTTTCAAAGCAAACGGTTTTGACTGGTTGTTTTTGCTACGACAAAGGCATGTCAGATGCACAACCGAGCCCATCTGTAAAGGCTCTTTGACATGTGGCGAGGCTGGGGATTGAACCACCAAAGTGCTGACTGGAGGAAAGCCAAGTCTATCAGCTGATCCAGAGTGGAATATGGGGGTTCTTTTTCTTGCCAAAGGACGCTCTGACATGTGGAAGAGTTGAGGATCGACTTCCGCTGATTGGAGGACAAACTACCAGAGATGCTGATGCGGACTGGGGAGTTTGTGTCTTGCCTTAGGACACTTTCTGTGTTTGAGGAGAACCACACTGGAGGACAATATAGTCTACCGATGGAAGTTCATCTTGTTGTGTGGGAGAGCCTGGGATTTGAACCACCAACATGCTTCACCAACATTACAGTGTCTGTGTAAGGAGCCGTTATTAAATCTGTGCAGATTTTTAACCTTTTAACAAGCTTACTAAAAGAAACACCAAGAAAGATATCCAAATTACACTCTTGGGAGTCAAATGGTTTGTGATAATTCATTTCATTTTAATTAAATTTGAAGCCAACGTTCTCTGTTATTTAGAGCTTGTGTAAGTGGATATGACCTCACTGGCAAACCTTTTATAAAAATATCATTAACATACAAGCATTAGGCGGGGGTGATGTGGACAACCCATCACATTAAAACACACTAAAAACAACCTTTTAGGTCAGAAAATATTGTCCAAAAATAAAATAAGTAAACTATGATGCCTGTAAGGCTTAAACATGTATTTTTGTTCTATGCTTACATTAAAAAACAAATAAACCCTGAGCTAAAGGTGACACCTACAACGAACAGAACATGCTCATTATACCTGTGGATGTACTCATCTCACACAAAGCAACTGCAAATCAGCAACATGCTAAAAGGCAGATACAGATACAGGATGTTAGCTATTGCTGCTACTTTCAGCGCTCCATTCAGCTGAACACGGGGCAGTCAGCTAACCTCATCTCTGGGCGATGATTTTACAATTAAAATGCAACAAAAATCAAAACACAGCAGTTGCTGACAGTTTTTAGTTATTTTTATGTCTTCAGTGATTAACAGATAACACGTCATCTTCATCCACAGCGTTCAGTGTCAGTATATTAGAAACCTTTTGTGTCATTAGTGAGCAGAACTACCACTGAAAATGTAAACTGAATTGGCTTATTGGAATGTCCCCTCCATTACGATACAAAAATTATATTAAATTATATTTAACAGCTTTCATCCATAGTGACTTATAATAAAGGAAACACAGTCAACCTAATCAACAAGTGGAGGTTATGGAGTTAAAGAGAGAATGTAGTTACAAACTTAAGAAAACAGAATTACGCAAAACTCAAACCCAGCTATAAAAAGACCAAAACAATGTTTCTGAATAAATTTCCTATAATAAAGAGCTGTCAGTCTTAGTATATGTGATTTGAATTATTACATTATAAATAGGTACATATTATAAAAGAAAATTCAATGCAATTATAATTGTTATGGATGTATGTGACATTTATATCTTAAGAGTTCCACAATCTCGACAGCAAAAGCCACTGCTGTTATTCATCCATGGCTAAATCTGTCACACTCATCATTACAGCCGATAGAAACTTCAAGAAATTACATTTTAGTAATCTTTAGCTTGTTTGCCTATGGTTGTCTGCATATTAATATTTATATTCATGAGAAAACAAAATAGAACAGTACATCGAAATGTATCATAAAATAGTAGTGTTCAGTACAGACTGGCTTGCAATCAACCAATGAGTGAAAAAAAAAGTCAGGGAAAATGAGGCAAGGTTCTCCAATAAAAGTATTTCTTGAGAAGAGATTTAAAAGAGGTCACTGAGTCTGCTGAGCTGATTTCCTCAGGCAGCTCTTTTTAAAGTTTAGGGGGAAAAATGCCTTCTAACTTTTAGTCTTCTGCCGCACATCTGGGGCAAATCCTCCCCAAGAATCTCAGACTGCATAAAGGCTCATGTGCTACTAAAGGTTTAGATAACTGAGAAGGTGAGAAGCTACAAAGAGCTGGAAAGGTCAGTCTTTAAAATCACTTGTAAAGTATATTTGAACTCTAGAGCAGGAGTAAATTTCTCATTTCTCTTGGTTATGGATGGATTTTTCATTGTGGCAAGAGAAGATGCATTTGGAACAATTGATGCTAAAGAAGATGAAATTACATAAAATTAAAATGGTATCTGACTTTTACAATATTGGATATTACATTTTACCTATATGTATTTGCTGTCTAAAACACAACTGCATGTGTTGTTCAGCACTTGAAATGTTTTATTTCAACCGTTTTTGGCAATTCATTTTCAATGATCCCAGTTTTGCTATAACTGAGTCGCAGAAACTTTGAAACATCCCATTTTTAACATCTTGAATTTCAAGCATAATGCATGTGCACCTAATGTAACGGCATCAGGTGGTCATCAGGAGCTCACTTGAAGAAAAGTAGACTTAGCAAAGTAGACTTGTTCAAGGACTAAACTGAGTCAATCCAGCTCCCATTTACTTGACATAAAAACAACACAACATTCTAGTTTAATTAAGTCTTAATGAAGATTAATGGATGTTTGAAGTCAAAACAGAAACCGCTTGGGATGCTCGGTTATGGTAATTACATACGTGTATATAATTGCATTGCAAAGCAGCAAGACAGATACTTTTTTTTCTTCTGGGGAGTACACCTATAATGTAAGTAAAACTTTTGCTACTGTTCACATCTGTGTAATTAACTGTTTGTTTTAGTTTGTTAGTAGGGCTGAGAAATTGAGTGAAAACTAATTGAAACCGACGTTCAGAACTAATAATCAATCAATTATCAAGTCAATTATTTCAATTATTTCTCTTCTGAGAAATATTCATTAAATGGCCATATGTGATTAAACTGTGTGTGTTTCCTCTAACAATCTTAAAATCAAAGATGTGCTCAGTCATTAAATAAATAAATAAAATCCCAGTTTTAATAGTTGATTATATTTACAGCAAAAACCTCGTCAGTGGTAAATGAGGCCAAAAAGTTAAATGATACTAAAATATTTGCCCATTGATTGCAATCAAGGTAACTTGTTCAGTTAATCAGGATACTGATTTCATATTGCCCAGCCTGAGTTGGTACTCCATTTTTCTAGTAAATCTTCTACGATTGTTTCCTTTTGAAGATGCATTGTTTTACTCACTAATGAAGTAACCTAATGGTAATTGTAAAAATAATAATAAAAGAAAAATAACTGGTTCTAAAACTGTGCCCTGGGGGACGCCATATTTAAGACAAGGAGAAAACTGACTTATGATTATTGTTCCAGATGCAAAATCCTGTATTTGATATGTAAGATATAATATTTACATGTATGTAAAGGGGAAAATGTGGTGATCTACAGCGTCTAAACCAGCTCTGAGATCCAGAAGAGTCGACTCTGACCATCTAAACGTCACCTTGGTTCAGTGCTGTCATCCTTCACAAAACCAGAATGAAACCAGCCAAAAAAGTTTTGTGTGAAAACAAAATCTTTGAAATAAAAGGAAACTTGTAGAATGGTTTGTAATTATGAACGCATCCAGTGAATAAGGGGAAGTTGGCAAATAGAAAACAACAAAAGTGGTTAGTGAATTCAATTACTCTTAACTGCTACTTAACAGAAGCAGAAGGAAATAATAATTGGTGGATTTGAGTTTGTTGTACCTTTGGCTGTGGGAGATGTTTGTTCCACTGTTTTGTAGGAACAGTCTTTCATCTTCAACTGGGGAACTGGGAGGGGTTGAATTTATTAGCTGATCAATAACCTTTGTATCTTACTTGAAGGGGAGCAATATTATTTAATCTGGACAAAAAGATCAGACAGCTTTGCAACAATTTAACAGCTTGTTAAAAATACAAATGGTTTACGAATTCACAAATGAACATTATACATGTAGGAACTCTTATGCCTAAGGTAAAAAAAAAAACAAAAAACGGTAAAGTTTGTTTAGAGTTTTGATTTTTTTTTTTTTTTTTTTTCCATAAATGTACTGTTTAAGGTTAAAGAATGCAGTCCCTTTTAAAGGTGCTATAAAAGAGAATATTAAAACCCAAAGAATGATTCTGTCATATTTTAAGAGAGGTTTAGGCAAAAATTCAAAGTACTCATATAAAGATACCCTTGGATTCTGATTATTATAAATTAAGGTAGATGAAAAGTGGAACAAACTGCTAATGCTGACCATATGATAGAAGAGTTTTTTTTTTCTTGCAAAAGTCGTTTTTAAAATACGAAACTATAACAACCTCTTTCATCTCAAAGACTATAAAGTTGGTCACAGTCACGGAGTTGCTCAAATTCCATGAAATAGGACAAAAATCACTCCAAAAAACTTCCAGTCAAATTCAACATGTTGAATCTTGTCGTAATGCCAAGAAACAGAAAATGCTTCTTCTCATCTGCTTCAATTGCAGCCTGACACCAAATCACTGACATCTCTTCTCTGTTTGATTTTTATTTACATAATTCAAGTTCACTGAAGGTGCTATGTAGCTAACATTACAGCTAGCTTTAGCCTACCAGACTTAGACTACCAATCAAATGATTAAACAAATTAGAATAATTATATATTGAATATATTGATAATATTCAATAAATGCATACGCATGACCTGTTGTGCATTTAAGGTGGCAAACAGAAGCAACTTTAACGTGGGTGAATAATTTTTAATGATTTGGAAAATGACCACATAAAGGGTGTCATATGACTTACAAGTGAGGCACAAGAAAGCTCTCCTAATGTTGTTGTGAACTCTGCAAAGTGAGCACAACAACAATTGAGCAGTCTAAAAACTGCCGCTCCGCCTATTGGCAAGCGGTTAGAGGTCAAGTGAGAAATTATGAGCGTTTGCATTGCAGGTGTTGGAAAAGCAGACAGCAGCAGGTGGTCTCATCAGGTTGTTGTGCTCTTCCGTTGCTTGTAGCAAGTCATGTGGAAAAGTGGAGAGGAGCACTTACGGTTGTCTGTGGCTGATTAATAAGGACACAGAGAGGCAAATATGTGCACACAACCGCTAGGTAATGAGCCGCAAATGTGATTAGGCCTTTACGCTGCACCTGCTTCCAATTGAGCATAGAGCTTAGCAACCACATGCAAAACCTGTACATACACACTGCAAGTGATAAGTAACATGAAAGTTTTTGTTAGTTATAGGAAGGTGCTTTTTTTTCTCTTAACAGACCTTTTTGAAATTGTTGACAAGCGAATACTTGATTGCATTGTTGCTTTCTCTTTAGACTTCAGATGCTCTGGTTGCACAACTGTGTACGGTGAAAACGTCATTACCCAGCATTCAAACACAATACCATGATGCATTTTAAGATTTTGCAAAAGTCTTTAGTACAAAATGTGGTGCTATTTTGGGATTATTTAAAATGGTTAAAAATGGACCTGAGAGTGGAGGTCGGCTCACAAGTCAGACATTATCTCTGTGGGTTTCCTTTCAGGGAGGCATGCAGATGTTAATCATGCATGTTATTAAGGTAAGTATTTGGAATCATTAATCCACAAAAGAAACAAAAAACAAACAAACAAAACAACACCTTTCTAAACTCAATGCTGCACCTGATTTTTAAACAAGCCAATCAGAGATCTTTGCACACCCTGTACGGCATGGTAAAGCTTTTAGTTAACCCTGCTGTAGACTTGTTGCAATCCAGGAATGAAAGTCATGCTGAAGGTTTTTCAACTGAGTATGTTTTTTTTTTTTGGAATATGATTTAAGTTTCACAATTACCACTCACACTTGAAAGTGACATTTGTACGAAGAATAGATTGGAGCATTTAGTGTTTGGTAGCATTTAATGCGATCAGTCGTGTTGGGGAAGGGGGGGGGGTGGTTTCAAACAAATAACTTCCAACTCTTCTCGGTTTCGTTCTCATAATTAAAATATGCGCCAGAAGCTTTCTCTCTGATGAACAACCCATTTCTTCAACTAACTGCTCTGCCCTTAAATGTCTGAAAGCCATTCTTCTACAGTCTCCTCTCTGAACACAAAAAGGACACACACTTGGAGGACGACATATTCATACATTTCAGTGCAGATTCACCAATAATGACTTCTTTTTTCTTTTCTTTTTTTCTTTTAAAGACAGCTTGGTGTCCTGCAGCTGGAAGGTCAGCATATCGATCCCCAACCCTGTCACATGTTGAAGTGTCTCTGGCTGGGACAAAAGGCTCAAGGACAAACTTAAACATTAAAGCCATGTAATTTGTACTGTTTTGTATGATTAAGTTATATTGCCACTTAACGTCATTAAATCGAACTCATTGTTCTAACAATTTATGCTAAAAGAAAATATCAACTTTTCTTTTTTTAATCCAAGAGTACAGTGACTTGAGAAGCACTACTAAAAACTTTTGTAGTATTTTGTTCTGCAAAAGCTATAAAAAGTGCATTTTCAAATGGAGTGATATCTTTAAGGTTATGTCTTAACTTTTGAAATGAAAGACCTGTAATTTAGACTTGTTTGTGATTGTTTTGAGGATTAAACCAAATTTGTGCGTATGTGTTGTGTATGGTGGTCATTGCAGTGGGCGGGTATTTTAAAACCCATTTCTGGCATCTTTAAAATAACTCATACACAAAAGGGATGCATACAAACCTTTTTGGGGAGCGCTGCTACAACAAAAGAGAAGTAACGCCAAGAACTAGAACAAATTGGTTAAAAGTAAACGCTATTTATTTTGCAGGTTCAACCAGGAGAACAACTAAAAAATCAGTTTTGGCACCAGTAATTAAACCAACTAAACTAGACAACCTTATAAGCCAAAACACAAACAAACAAAACAACCAAAATGAACAACGACCACAACAATCCAGTTAACAACCCAAAACTACACTATTTCAAAATGTCAAATGCTAACAAGGTTTTGTAGCAATAAGCTGCTCGGGGTAAGAACAAGCTGCACAGACTCCAGGGGCCTCATTTATAAAACATTACGTAGATTTCATCCTGAAAGATTCTAGCGTCAAAAAGTTAGAATTTTCGTAGACGAAAAGAGGATTTTGATTTATAAAACCCTGCGTACACACACCAGCTGTCCTGCCCTCTACACACCCACATTCAACCCTTAGATGGACAATGCAAAGCACCTCGTGAATGGCAATATGTATTTAAATGAGCAAGCTGATCAAGATCATTGGTCAAAATGGTAACCATGGAGACCACACAACCATGCGAGTCTGGAGGAGGACAGATGCTGACGAATGCTGATCTGCAAAATCAGAGAGAAACAACTGATGAACTAAAAGAAATTAGAACAGTATTGAGTAATTTGTGTGACGTTATGTCTGATGTGTCAAATGCGTTTTCAAGGACTTGTTAAAGAATGAACCTTATTGCTGTCTTAAATGTTGTGTGACATCATTGCGGAGCCGTGGTCCATGGTGAAATTCCTCCTGAGACTCCAGGGTTGTCTCATATACAGCTGTGCACTGTGCAGAGGTTTTTATCCATGAGATATTTCATGTTACCATCAGAAGTCATTAAAATGCAGTCTAGAAAACTTCACGCGAGCATAATGCACATGTGGTCCAAAGGTTTCGGAATATTGGGAACTTTTGACGCAAGGAAATTCTCTATAGATCCCAACTTTTGCGAGTAAAGTTGCAACTGCAAATTTCACCCTGCTTCATGCAACATTTTCTTGCGAAACAGGTTTTATAAATGAGGCCCCTGGAGTGATAGGATTTCAAAAAGATGATGGGCATCATCCATTGACTGTATGTGATGTTCAGCAGACTAATCAGGAGGCCAGACCTCAGCAAGGTTTAGGAAGACAAGACCAGGGGACCAATCCCAAGACAGCAATGGCACAGGGAAATTTGTTTGCTATCACCTACAACTTGAAAAGAGAATTAAGCAAACAGAAACAACTAGGATAGGCCATGGGCTGTAACAAGGGCAATTTTTGACCCATCTACCCATCTATGGTCTTTTAAATGAGGGGGAAAAAACATCTGCAATGCCAATTAAGGCTCAAGAAGAAGGTTGTTTCAAGACGAAAACATATAAGAAAATCTCAAAAACAATCACACCACTGCAGCATCCACCTGTAGGCTCCAAGCATAACTTCTGGGACCCACCGGGTGTGAAAGCGCTGCAACTGTGAGTTGTGGTCACTCCAGTCGATGACAGTAACCCCAACAGAAGTGCCACCACATGCTTTTGAAACATCATAGAAGAAACTGTTGACTCTGTTGCACAAAAGACGTATTGATTCTAAGTAAAAATCAGTTTTCACACAGCAGATTGAGCTGGCAGAGCATCAGACTCAAGAACAGCACAGAAAATCCAGATGAATTTCAAAATGATGCCCATGAATAGGCTCCGAGTCATGCATTAAAGTTATGTTAACTCATGGAGGTCATGGATAAACTATTCAGAGGTTTTAGTAAAGATTTCATCCACATATGAGGAGTGGTTTGCTTTAGAAGTTCGAAAAGCACGTTACTTGAAACCACCCATCTTATTTATGAGGATAATTGCAAAGAAGACAAGACATAGATTTAAACAAGCAGATGAACACACGGTTGCCATGCCATCTTGAATCACGGCAAACTCTTAACTTCAGAAATCCAGCTGACTGGGCAGCAGCCTGGGCAATGATCAGGACAGAGGGTTAAATTACTGTTCATCATTCCCAACATCTCAATGTTGGAATTATCTGTGAGAAGTCATGAGGTTTAAGACTGTATAACACACTATCTGTATTTGTTATAATAATGATAAACCTCTGCCTTTGACCACAAAGAGAACTGGGAGAGGCTCCAGCAGATTTCTGTGACCCTTCACAGGAGTAAGTGGTTATAAATGACGGATAGATAGACATATGGATGGGTTCACCTACAGGAAACTTAAGTCACTGTAGAAGATACTTCTGTAGCATAGAAATTATACAGCAACCAACTTCCAGTCATCTTTTGGAACAGTCTTTTTTATTTTTCCTTGAAGCCACCCTACTTGTATCTACAAAAACCTAACCCTGCACACATCCACTCTGGTAACAGATGAGTTGGCAGTCATCACGAAAGCCTGCAAATGGTGGTTGCAACTCCTGTACTGCTGCGATGAAGGTAAACTTGATGCTCAAGTCACATACAATGACACATTTATGAAGTTGCATAACATAAGAGGGGTTAGCACTACAGAAATCCCAGCAACCCATTACATAAGGTGATTTCCATCATGTTAATTTGTGCTTCTGCACATCTTCTCCCTTTTAATAATCTAGAAACCTTTCCCTGTTCCATATCAGTGAGGATATTTTGGTCGCTTGACTGCATGTACAGCAGAAAAGAGGTTTCTGAAGGAGCATGACGTGGGAATCCTTAGCTTCCACATGGACAACCCATGTTGAGTTTGCTTGATGCAAAAGAACAAAAGGGTTCCTAGTTCAGCAGTTTCTAATTCCCACAGTTGTGTTTGACAAAAAAAACCAAAAAAAAAGATAGCTGTTATTTCAATGTAGTCTCATTGGCAGGACAGGTAAAAGCAAGACTCGTACAGCACAAAATCTGGAAATGACTTTGCTTTATGTGAAATTGACACATGACATTTATGGAAATATTAAAATGACCATATTCAGTGCTACAAATGAAGACTGATGTAACGTTGCATAGACTGTGGACTGTCATAATAGAATAGTGACTTTGAGGCCTCAAGTTGCAATATAGTCAATTGACAATGTGTTAACTCAGTGGCTCAAAGTCAGTTTATTGGGAGACCTATATCAAAACCGGGAGGAATTTGAACATGTCCGTCAGATGGAGGTCTCAGGAGTGACCGTAGATTACCTAGTTTCCCCCGTTACAGCCAGAGGACGTGGTTGGAGAGAACAAGAGAGACCTCAGAATAAGTAATGATAGAAAACTGTGCATACCTCTGGATTCATGTAGTGAAAACTTAAACAATCTAAAACTGAATTCTCTAACGTTCCACCATTTATTGCATCTAGACTGATTTTTCATGTTGTGTAACAGAGACTTTTTGGAAAGGTTTTAGAAGAAAACATGTTTAAATATAGACTTTGGAAATTGGATATTCTGGCATATCTGTGTCATTGGGGGTTTTCAGGTACCAAACAGTGAAATTTGCACATATTTGTCAAACAATCATGAATTCAATTAAAATTAAACCACTATGTGTTGCTCGCAGCGAGCTAAATGTTGTTTACCCAAAGTAATATCTGCAGAAGAAGGTCTCAGATTACTGTAAGTCTTATTGATTTATTATCACAAAATTGAAGTAAAATTGAGGCCATTTCACACAACTTGGGTAACAACAGGCATTATCCAATCAGGATAAACCACAGAGTACATGTCTGGTATTAAGACAAATGTGTGTGTGTGTGTGTGTGTATGTGTGTGTATGTGTGTGTATATATATATGTATGTATATATATATATATATATGTACACACACGTATATATTTTGTAATGGGACTGGAGTGGTTACTCCTTTCCTTTCTTCTGATATCTTTAGCATCAGTTATTGGTTTGTTTGGTTTGTTAAGAACTGCTGCAGAACTAATAACTATCAAACACACCTTCAAAAACGCTGGATTTGTTGCTGTAAAACAGAAAAATATCAAAACAAAAATCAAAATACAGCTGAGGAAATCGGCAAACAAGCTGTGTGATTTGGAGTGGCACCCCACTGGGTTTTCTATTCTCTGAAAAGCACACATGTGTTGGCTTGCCTTAGTCTCTGTTGCTGCAATCAACTGGTTCTGATTGCCAGGTACAACTGTTCAACAGATAAAATTACATCAGCAGGGCAACGAGGTCTGATTAGCAGTTTTCAGCCAGTGATCATGAAAACCTCAGCGGTGACCAACCGTTGCCAGCCAACAATAATGTGGAGTGGTCTGTCTCTTTGGCTGCTCAGCTTAGTATCGGCCCACTGACTTCCTCCCAGTTCTTATGCTGGGGAAGCTAATTCAATGTCTGTCTTGTCTTTTAAAGGCCTTTCATGACCATTTTTTTTGTTTCTTTGAGTGAAAAAGAATTTCTCTCTCTCTTTCATCTATATATATATATATATACACACAGGACTGTCTCAGAAAATTAGAATATTGTGATAAAGTTCTTTATTTTCTGTAATGCAATTAAAAAACATGAAATG
>JBAMYA010000013.1:14199230-14217092 GCA_037176975.1 Arrhamphus sclerolepis
GTTATTAGGTTGGAACTGTTAGGGCTTTGCAGTTTTATTTTTTATTTTTTACATGACTAAGTTTGCATAGAAATCAGTTTTACAGTACAAGCAGTATACTCATGAAATATGTTTAGCTTATGTCACATAGAGGCACATGGAGTAGACAGGGTGAGTAAGTGCGGCTTGGTTAACCAACTGAGTTTTATTTTAGTGTAGTACACTTTGCATTTTAGACAAAGGAAATCTTACATTTATATTTCACCAACTACGACAACATGAAGTCTGGCTTGTAGTGGGTGAACATCTTCTACTGGAGCTGCACTAGCTGTTAGGGTGGGGTGTCCACAGCAACACCTGCTGCTTTTTGAGAATACTAACAATACGTGCATTCACATAAAAAAAAAAAAAAAGTCTTGAAAAGTCTCCAGTAAGATCAGAAAAGATTACCGGATATGTTGTTAGTCACTTTTTTTGGAAAAAAAAAGCCACTAGAGGGTTCTGGTAAGTCGCTAAATATAACAACAAAGTCACTAGTTTAGCAACGTTGCTTTATTTGTTGTGAACGTTTGCTAACATCAGATTTAGGTGTTTGTGATGTGAGAGTTAAAATGTTTCCTAAAGGTTGCAGCAACAGGGACATTTTCCGTGGCAACCAAAAGCTTAACTTTGTGACAATATTTCTGCAGTCAAACATCATGTTCTCAAAACTGTTTTTTGCTGATAATAAGGCAAGAGCAAGACAGCAATTCATAAATTTAATTAAACAAACCCTTAACTAAAATTGAAGCTGACACTTTTAACAGGAAAATAAAAGAAATAATAAATGTGAGTGGGCATCATTCATCAAATTTGTGAGTAAATCACCTCTATACTGAAAACCTACTTTGGATTCACAAATGCTGCACACAAACTTGGATTTGAGATTAAGAATGTGGATATGGTTAGGAATGCCAATCACTCGGAAATTTGGGCGCAGGTTCCTGCTCATCAGTTAGCATAAATCCTCTTCTGGGGGCCACCATATGGTTAGGCTATCAGCAGGTGTAAAGGTGCATCCTCAACCTGCATATCTACATGTGGACATGGCAGATGTGATTAAAAAAGAGAGAGAGAGAGAGGAGGATAGAGGCACTTTTAACTGAAGTGGAGGAAAAAAAAAACTTTCTCTGTTAGCACGTACACGGAAGACGGTGACTAATGTCTCCATGTCTTCCATACAATACGACTCTCTGCCACAGCCGACTGCATTGCCTCCGTAACTGGAGAGACCTATTTATCAGGAGTGCAAGTGACTCTACCCACCACACCACAACCACCAATTTGCAAGCAAGGATACTTGAAAGCAGCCAAACGACAACATAGTTAGAAATGCCTCTTTCAGCAGCAGCATGTTGACCACAGTCCAGCTCATCCACCACTGACGATTGATTTGAAGCCAATTTACTCGTCTTTAACATTAAGACATATGCGATTATTCACAGCATCTGAATAAAACATGGAGCTGTAGTTGGTATTCACCCAACAGATGCTCCATCCTATAACGTCAGTTTTTATGGGCTTTAATGAAATAGACAACATCCTCTACATGATGGTTGTAACCATTACATGGACTTAAAGATCAAAATGCAAATCAGGCTGTTTAGCGGTGTCACTTGTGTACTGATGAATAAGTAATGTGCTTGGTTTTAAAGAGGAAGCCTTGTACCACTGGGACTGCTTGTTTAAATCTTATAAATGTGAAAGTGAGAGTAGATGAAAATTTTAAAAATGACATGTGATCACTATATAACCTTGGACATGCAATTTGTTGTGTAATTAAATGCTGCAATGGAGAGTCCAGAAATATTGGAATGAGAAGTGGTGTACACTGTAAGAAGTGGGGTGAAACATATGGAAATTAGCATTAGAGGACACTTGCACTGTGCGTCTGGCACATTTGGGTATCGACTATACTGGCACCGCCCACCTGCTGTCAACTCTTCACTGTATCTGTCAAAGGCAAATGAAAGTTAATAAAAAGGTGTTGCATGTCTATTTAAAGACCTGCTTTTGGGGAGTAATAAATGTCCATGCATTGGAAAAAGGTCTGAGAGAAAATGTACACATTTAAGGTTTTCTTTTTAGCCTAGAGTTATAGTAAATCAATAATTTAACTGCATTTGCTCTAAAAACACAAATATGAATAACCCCAATTAATGTATCAGCTGCAGATAATGAATTTATTTTGGTTAATTCTAGTCAACCGAAAACACTTTTGTTGATAACTAACAACAGAATATTTTAAAAATACATCTGTTTGCACACCGGGCTTTTGTTCTTGCTTGAAAAATTAATTCCTGAAAGTGATACTGGTCAATTTGGCATGCCTTAAATAAAAAAAAATAAAAAAATAAATAATGCACAGATGTCTTGCACTCCAGAGTTTTACAACAAACTCTTTATTTACACACAATTTATTGATAGCAATGTATTGTGCAACATTTGAATGTAACCACTGTGATGACATGTGGGCATTTGTATGCACGATTGATGTTCAGTCTGAAAAGTTAGAACTGTTCAAGTTGAACTCCAGCATTCAACAACAGTGGAAATGACTGTTGAAAGCATAAACCAACTATGATGTTATGCTGCCGAGATGCCCCCAAAGACTGTGTGAGAAGAACTTAGAGAGAAACGGAGAAATGCTCTGTAACGTGACCCGGAGGTTTTCTGAGGTGTGACTTTCAAGCCTATTTTTTCTTCGTACTGCACAGCGTCGTGTAATTGGGTGGAACGAGCAGCACAGAGAAGCTGCCCACCTTAGTTCGGTCACAGTTAGCTATTTTAGCTCCGTTGTGGGACCTGCTGTGTGAATGACATATAAGTAGTTACACTTGAAATAAGGATGTTTGGGCAAAATGCTCTGCTGGTTCCACCTCTTAGCAACCTGTAGAACTCTGTGGGTCACGTGACCCGATGCCTCATCCCTATGATGTAATGGTGAGTCTGCTCCTAGCTACCTCACAGCTGGATGAAGTGGCAACAGAAAATGAAGTATTTTTCAGTTTTATTTAAACAAACAAAAACCAAATAATTTGATTATGTTGAATTTATAACTCTGTTGGCATTTCTCTTCATACATACACACATAAGTACATGATTAATTTGTAGGAAATTGGACAGAACACAACTTTCTTTCAAGAACTTCCTGGCGATTTTTCATCCAATAGCATAGAGTCTAAATAGAGGGCCTTTGGCAAAGAACACAGACAGTGACCTCTTTCTGCATCAGTTTAACCTTCTTCAATAGCCTACAGTAACTCCCTTGAGATTCAACAGTTTCTCAGGCAAACCACCTAAGTCCTGAGTTATCATACCTTTGGATCATGGATAAAGGCTGCGATTGATTCATTATCGCTGTGCATCAGCTCCCGGAGGGTGCGATGGATACTCATGTGAGCACTGGTAGTTTAATGGGCAAACATTCAAGGTCACAGCCAGCAAAAGCAGACAAGAGAGCTACCAGTTAAGCAATTTAATTTTGTTGATTAGCAACCGCATAAAGAAAGATTACTTCTATACATTTCAGAGCTCTCAGATCTTTGTTCTCTCACTGAAGTCATTTAGCTGATGTTGTGAAAGAAAGAATGCCTTTTGATGGCTGGTTTCAAAAGCTTCCTTGAACCTTGTGTGGCTGACTCAAATTCCTCTCCAAGCACGTCGAATCTATTACGCTTTCATGTTATCATTATCTGTATCGCTGGCCACTGCAGTGCCGACACTGTGTTATTCAAAATCGTGCAGTGCCAACTACGTGCCATTTCCCAACACCCAGCTCCAGTTGTACTCCTTAGCCTGGTAATTTTTTTTTTTTTTTTTTGCGGAGCTGAATATTCTTTTATGTTGTTAATCAGAAATCCTTTTCTGAAAGCACTTCTTGGATCCTGTTTCAGCCCCTTTACAGACAGGGAGGAAGATCCATTTTCTAGTTCAAGGGAGTTCAAATAAGGGGAGGAAATGAGAGGCTTATCTGATCAGAAATGAGGCCTTTGAACAGAAATGCTGACATGATCATTAAATTGTAGCACAGAGACAGTAATGTAGTACAGTACTGATACTTTTGTTCACCTATTGGTAGCATAATAGATTAGGAGCCTTCTGACTCAACATGCTCAGTTTGCAATTTCAGTTATTTAAAAGCTTGTGATCAGTATGTTCTCTGGATAGTTTTGATAGAATATTAATGCCATGAATTCTTAACATCCTTCCAAAGACTTTCTCTAGCAAATGTCTTTGACCACGGCAACAGGAATTCATGCAGTCTAGTCTCTTGGCACATTTCCATTCAAAATGACCATTTTCTATTTCCTTATGTGCATAAAGTATGTATCTTTACTTTGTAATTATGCAATACACACCATAACAAGAAATTATAAATCTCAGCTTCAATCATATAAACACCATTTCAACACGAAATAGCTGAATGAACAAAATGTAAAAAAAAAGAAAAAAGAAATAGACAAGAATACATGTTATTGGTTTAAAGCGTAGTCTGTATACAGCAACTCGAAAAACCCCCAGTGACACAACCCGTAGAGTTCTACAGAGTGATAGTGAAGCCTCCTTTTCTTCATACAGCAACAACAATGTGCTTATATAGCGTCTTTCTAGTCCAGGGACCACTTAAAACACTTTTATAACACAAGCAGCTTTTTCTCACTGAAACACACACATGAACTCAATCCATTTATTTAATAGATCAATTTATTCTTATAATTGAGCCTATTACTTCTATATTTACTCCTATAAATAACATAACTTTATAGTTAGCACAAAATTCTGCCTAGGCGCCATCTGTATTACCAATTAGCCTAAACAGTACAGGAGCAAGCAGGGTTGTGAAGCACGGTGGAACACAAACTACCCATACAGTCGTCATGGATGTTAAAATGTAATTATAGCGACAAATAACATTTTGTGTACCAGGCTGCAAACATGTTTATTTCTGCTGAAAAGTTGGGTATTTTAACATGAGTGTCAAGGGAGAGTTGCTCTTTTTTTTTTAGGAAGTAAAAAGTTGTAACAAATGGCACTCAAATTCGCTTTGACACAAAAAGGGGCACGGACATTGGACAAGTGCAAAAAAACACGATGTCCTCTCTGGTGTAGGAGCCGCACTGCGATTCTGTTGGCTGGTGTCAATCATCCAGAGATGTTCAGGGCTCACTAAGTGTTCCACATGGGAAATAACAGCACATGTGCAGAGGTCAGCTGATACAAACAACCTCAGAACAGTTATACTCAGAAGGAATTGGTACATTTAATAGCATCCATCCATCCACCCATTAACTTCCACTCCATTTAATGACATATATATCAAATAAAACAAGCTATGTAGTTTGAAAAACTACAATATGTCTAAATGAGAAACTTGAAGAATGTTTTTCTTCTGTAAACTTTGAATACTTTTAGATTTAAAATATGATGAGATGTTACAGAATAGTGTTTATTTTGTCACCTTCATTCATTTTTTTTGTCTGTATTCCAGTTTTACTTACTCTGGTCTGGTGATGTGTACAATAGTACACTTCTGCTACAGTCCAGCTCATGCTACCTTCATTCTTTTACTCTTTTACAGCAGATTTATTCAAAAACACCTTGTATTTGCAGATATACTCATTTCAAATTAGATATATCATTGAAAGCTAATCATACGCGATTTGCTAATTCCTCCGTGTCTTACCTACTAATAACTTCCTGGAGTGCCTTGCGACGCTGGTGTGCACACACTGCACGTCGCACCTCCCCCTCTTCTGTCACATCCACTTTAATGAGTGCTGCTGCCACTCAGCTCCTCTCGCCACTGGCATTGCTTATTTCAGTCAAAGCCGACAGAAAATCAGTGCATGCAGAAGCAACTGGAGTTAATCAGAGTCAGAGCCCAAAGGTTGATTTCGAAAATAGAGCATGAAATATCCAGGTAAGTCTAAAATGATTCCCAAATACACGCAAACTAACACAAACCCACGTTTTGCTCATTATGGAAAGCAAAGCCTATCAAGTTAAGTCAAACAGAAATTCCTTTTTCTTTTCTTTTTTTTATTACAGAAAGTAGCAAGACAATATGGCGTGTGACAGTCGTAATTCTCATGGTCTGGCTGTCTCAGAGCAGATCTGAAATACATTGTGGGAGACGATCGAGTCTTAGTGTCAATACATCACCCCAGAAAATTACCTCTTCTCTGCTTGGCCTACTTTAATCTCTCGCCCTCTATTGAAGCAATGAACACTCTCTTCTCCGTCCTATTGACAACGTAAAATAGGTTTGCTAGCTTGATTGACAAC
Source organism: Arrhamphus sclerolepis (assembly GCA_037176975.1). Lineage (NCBI taxonomy): Eukaryota > Metazoa > Chordata > Actinopteri > Beloniformes > Hemiramphidae > Arrhamphus > Arrhamphus sclerolepis. Next base: position 14,205,537 of record JBAMYA010000013.1, read on the forward strand.
TTTGTCCACCTGACAAAATGTAATGCAGTGGAGGACAAAAAACAGATCAGGAATTCTTTGGACCCAATCTGGTCCTGCCGATTACATTTTCTCAACCGTCTTCTTTTTTATTGTATCAGATGAGTCTTTTGAAGTATTGAGGTAGAGAGTTTTCTCGGCTGTTGGCTGTGAATGTGTGTGTGTGTGTGTGTGTGTGTGTGAGGGGTCTCATAAATATTTGGGTGCACGTTTGAGCAGAAAAGGATTCCACAAAGTCACCACAAAAGTAATTAGCATTAGATTACAGTGACATTTTTGGCGTTTGATTTTTGTCTGAGTGAAACTGAATAATAAACAAAAAATGCTTTTTTTTTTTCTGTCCCAAAAAAAACAAAAAAACAAAAAAACATTTCATAGAAAACACAAAAACAGCTCCCAGTATTCAGTTAGAACCTCAGAGCTGTGATAATATTCCTGTGACGAGGATTTATTTTTGTTTTTCCAGCTTGGTGAATTATTCAGGCTGCAGTTGTAGCCATCAAATCAAATACACATAACACTACAGCTGTAAAGGAGATGCCGTGAAATCTCATCCAGCTCTCGTTAGACATGGAATTTGAGAGAAACTATTAGTATTTTCAGCTATTTGAGGGTTGTTTTTGCATTTTACCTACGAAAAATCTTCCACGTAAGAAACAATGTTGTTTCCTAAACTGTAACTCAGCAGCATTACACTTGGAGATAGCAGTATTTGTGCACTTATGCTATTCTCTTAGTTTCAGCATCAAAAAAAGAAAGAATAAAGAAAGAATATACTATTTTTCGAGGTGTACAAGTTTAAAATTGCCAGTGACATAAGAAACAAATTGCCTTGTTAGAATCAAGCACAGATTCACAAGGAAATAGAGCCGAGAAATCTAGATGTACTGCCAGCAGATTTACATTTGCTCAGCAGCCCCGTTTAGCTACCCTCTGTTGAAGCTCATTTACTATGCCTAAAGGTTTAAACTGACATTGTCATTGACATTTAAAGACTTGGACTTCTGTGACATGTGGTACTGGATGAGGTCCATCTCATTTACAAATGGTAAGAGACATGGTAAACGTATCGACCTGTCGACTTTTGTCTGTCTGAATAAGCTCTGAATCACCTGCTCTGATTGGTTGCGGTGCTAACCAACTGCATGCTCAGGCAGTTTGAAATCCAGCTTCCTGGATAAGGAGGCTCAATGGCTCGTTTTTGTTTCTAGATGTGGGTCTGATCTAGCAGACTGTAGTAGTATGAATGTAACAAGTCTTGCACTAGGCCAGAACAAGCTCTCCTTACTTTATTTATCCCAAGTTAACTTTTTTACCTTAGCGTAGCCCATACTGACTGTGATGCTGATTTATCTTCCATTCATCTGTGTTTCAGATGTTAATCATCTGAAATGAGGACAGCTGGAGCTGAAATGAGGACTGCCAGCTCCACTCAAAGTTTTGACTGTGCCTGCAGCTGTAGCTTCGGCCACAACTCCAGCCAGCGCTCCAGCTGAGCCACCTTTGCCTCCCAGACCCTTCCAGGCCAGCCCAGAGAAAGTTGCAGTGCTGTATAATTAACAGACTGAGTCATCATCTTTATAATAAGAATTACCATGCTCTGTTAGACTTTTATTCAATGTCCAAAACTTATTTTCTCTGAAAGTACTAAGTAGCTAAAGTGATGACAGTAAGACATTTGAAAACAAAGACTGCAATGCAGCTGTCACTCAAAAGAAGAAGAAGAAGAAGATGAAGAAGAAGAAGAAGATGCATTTGTGGTTTATTATAATTTTAATAGATGACATGAAGTCACTCTCTGTCCTTTAGTGGTCATTTAAAGAAAACTGTCTATCCCCATATATCACCAGTGGCTTCAAAAAGGGAGAGTGAAGATTTCCCTTTAACTTCATAGCATCTCTGTCTTTTTAAATTCTAACTCTCAACACATGACGTTCATGAGTGACAGCCAAGTAGAAAAACAAAAGGACTTTGTTCAGTCCTATGATCTCTGGAAAATAAATCCAGAGTAGAACCATTAGTTGTGTCAAATCTGTATGGAATTTTAAGTTGGGATGGATTTGGATCTGACAAGTCCTTGGGATCCAATGGGAGCCCCTTGTCGCTACCTATTAATGAATACATTCAAAGTTGATTACAAACATAGCTATTGACTTCAAATGTTTGTTTTAACACTCTCATTAGATATGGTTTTACTGTATTGTCAAGTCCAGATGTTAAGACCGACACCTGTTTTGTCCACCAACTTATATTCATCCACCAAAACACACGACAGTGCAGAAGGTGTACACAAAAGCAGTTACAGGAAACGGGCAAAACGGTGATTCAGTTTCTGCACTTTTTCCATCCATTGTATCACTGAGGCATGTGTTTGTGAATCTGGTCGAGTCTGTGAGCTCAGTTGAGGCATCACACCTAAGTTTGTCAATCTATCACCTCAATCTATCGTGTCATCGAGACTTCCAGATCAGCAGGATGTACCACTAGCTGTGGGTATTGTGTATGTTATAATGTCGTGAATAAAATGACCTATATAAATGATACCAATAACACAGTAGATCTAATGTAAGGATTGATTCTTTGGGCCTCATAACTTGACAATGGTTCAGCTCATACACCATGCCAACAGAAGGTGTTACTTTGTGATGAGACACTGCGGGGAACTGCCGCATGCTTGCACCATAAAGAGAGAAATAAGTGAAGGAAACCAGAAATTAATTGCACAGCTTTTTTTTTTTTTTTACCTTTATTGTAAAACCACCAGTTTTAGGATCAGCACATCAAAGCCCACACCTTTGGCTGCTACCCATATCTTAAGGTATCCCCTCCTTAAGGTGATAAGCCACCAGGAGGGCAAAACCATGTGGCGCGTGTGGGCTGAACCCAGCTGGATCCCATGGTAAAGGGTCCAGCCAACAGACGCTCACCTACGAGCCCCTCCCTCAGGCGTGGCTCCATAGTGGAGTCCCGGGAATTCATTTCTGGATCAGCAAGTTCTTTGATTGTTGCTCTTTGTATACATCAACTGAATTGTACTTGCTCTGGCCTGTTTCCTTGGATCAATTTTCTTTGCTCTGTGTTGTGGGCCAATGTAGCTGTTTCACCTTTTGTCATCAGTTTGAGATGTAAAATCATATAACTAATAGTTAAGATGAAGATGGTGGCTGTATAATATTCTTAATTTAGTCATGAATTTAACTATAGGAAAGTCTGTTAAAACATATGAACAATAATACATGAAAAATATTCCAATTTTTGTATTTTTCCATCAGTTCAGAATGTCAGGAAGCCATATCTGAAACCAGCATCAGCATACTGTTTGTCTGAGCTATTTTCTCTGTCTGACCTGGTTTGACATTATATTAGATGTATAAATATTTGCTGAAATGAACCAGAGGAGCTGGAGTGAACATGCCCTTTTTGCACATTTTAAAGCTAGCTCAATGTCTGTGTAATGGATAGAAATGTTTACTGTGACCTTATCATTTAAATTTGCAATATGCCATTTTTTTGCTGGCAGGGAGTCTCTCAATCAAATCAGTAACATGAAGTAAAGTTTGATGACAACATAAAGTACTGTGGGATCATGGGATTGGTTGTCTTCTCCACTGTTCTGACTTATGCAAACATAATGTTCACAGTCAAGATAATTAAAGCTCATTGATAAATATGTGATGTTAGTTTGTAGCATCACATATAAATATGTTATCAACTCCCAGCCAAACATGAATGATTAAAGAGAGAATGAGCAGTGTTCTCTGCTCTGGGATACTGGGGGCGTGTCCACTGAGGACGCTGACAGACAGATCTCCGAACATCTCAAATGAACCATAATAATTAAGAAACTGAAGCTAAGCTTAGCATATGGCAGAATTCCCTTTAATATTAAAAGCCACTCTATGTAGCAACACCACTTCTGATCACATGGGGGCACATAGAGCTACTGTGTTGAGAAAACAGCTACTGACACATGGGGCTGTAATGGATTATGGAGATGGTCCACATGGATCACTCCCCTGGTCTCTGATGTGTCATAAGCATGTGGACTGATTTTTATGATTAAAAAAGAGAAAAAGAAGTCCATAAACTGACAAAACAGGCAAGTATTAGAAGCAGAGGCCGTGAACGATCCTTCTCTTGCATCTGTTGACGGTACAAGGTGCAATATCAGTAGGTGACGTTGCAGACAAGGTAGCAGGAGAATACAGTTTTCAATACAGTTTTTGTAAAAAAGTTAAAATAACCTTTGTTCATCATTAGGGACCCTTTCATACGGTCACTAAAATGGAAAACTATTTTTGATTCTTGTCAAAAGCTTAAAATAGCAATTTATTCTGATGTCGTTGCCTACGCTCTAATGACAATTTACACTCATTACATGTATGATCTAGTTACGCACCAAGGGTTGATGTAATGAGTAGTTTTATTAAGTTGGCCTAATGATAAGTAAACAGATATCATGCCTCTTTATTGTTCTTTTGTGTTATTAAATTTTCTAAGTAGTCTATTAATGTTGTTTTTCTTGAACAAATGTTTTAATTTAGGAGAAAGCTATTTTTTTTTGTTAAACACTCTTTTTCACTGGCATTGTTTTATTTTTTTATTAATTAAATGGCCTCATGGGATTATTCACTAGACCTGCTTAATGCTGCTCCTTGCTTTTAGTGCTTAAACTTATATAATACTTATATAACTTATATAATATAAATATAAAGAAAACCAATAATATGTGCCTCCCTTTTTCTTTGTTAAAAAAAAAATCCGATTTGTGGCTCAGAAAACATGACATGGCCCACACTGTCATGTGCGTCTTATTGCCAGGACTCATGCATTAACTTACTTGTCATATTCTGGCTCCATGTAGTTACACATGGTTGTGCTACATAAGCTAGCTATAAAGTGAACACAAAAGTTCACTATAAGTTACAAATTCAGACCCCTTTGCTGTTTTGTTTCAGGGTACAATACTGCACAGTGGAGTGCAGTGCAGTAGTGTTTTCAGCAGCAGTCACTTGAGCTACACCACCTATGAATGAGCTGCTTAGAGATATGCAATATTGAGTTTGTGGTTACTTACACAGAGGATGTGAAGTTTGTGGGAGATGAAAGAGGAAAGTCATTCCATCTTTCTGTCCGACCGGTTATTTTTAATGTAAAAACAACTGACATAATATTGTGGTTTCGATTACATATTGATGTTGTCAAGTTGGCAGATGAAGTCAGCTCTCTGTCTGTAATTTTATCAGTATAGGGGATTTAGATGGGAAAAATAGCCTGGCTGCCTTCAGCAAACATTTGGTTGCATGAGTCTTACAGCTTGCAAAAGGGAGAACAAGAAAGCAAATCAACCAAGTCATCAAGAAAAGTTTCATGAAAAATGAAAGTCTGGTTCATATATTAATACACAAGTATAAACAGCATGAAGGACACCATTTCTGTGTCCCAGAGAGGAGTGTACTTTTGTGCAAAATATGCAAATGAACCACAGAACAACAGCCTTGTAAAGATTTTAACAGAGACTGTGTGACAACGTTGGCTGAAACCAAGAAGAGAAGATGATTATTCAACATTAAAACATGTTTTTAAGGCCACTGTCTGGAAGAAGGAAAGCCAACGCTGCAAAATAACCATACAAGAAAAAGAAAAAGAAGAATAAAATCCAGATTATAGTTTCTAGCTGCACATGGGGATAAATATCCTAATTTCTGGAGATGTATCCTGTAGTCTGACGAGACTAAAATTGAACTGTTTGGTCATAATCATCATCTCTATTATATCCATCCATCCATTCTTTATACCTGCTATGTCCTGTGCAGGGTCACGGGGGTCCGCTGGAGCCCATCCCAGCTCACTTCGGGCAAAAGGCATCTGTATTATATTTGGATGTAAAAGAAGATAGCTTGAAGGCATGGGAACAAAAATCCCAACTATGAAGTATGGGAGTGGCGGCGTCATGATGGGGGCTATGTTGCTGCCACGCAGACTGGTGCAACTCACAAAACCAACAGAAGAAAGAAGATTTGGTCGATTTATTGAAGTTTCATCTCAGGACAAAAAAGTTAAAGCTTCCTAATGGAAAATGACCCCAAAAACACCTTTAAATGAATTGTAAAGGGACTTCGGGACAACAAAGGGAAGGTGTTGGAGTGGCTGTACAAGGCCCTGACCTCAATCCTACAGGAAATTAGTGGGCAGCAGTGCAAAAGCATGTTCCAGCAATCAGACCCAGAAGCTACCCAAAACGTTTGATACAAGTAAAACAGTTTAAGGAGAATTTAATACTAACCCAGTGCGTGTAAACTTTCGACTCCCTTCTCATGGACTGTAATCAATTCTCGAAATACTAGTCGTTTGCGATAAATCAACTGAATTGCAAGAAATGCAACTGCCTCAAAACTGATTCAAACATGTCATGTAATACAATCAAAATGTTCTGTTGCACTGATCATCATAACTGATTCATCTGGGTTTGAACATTTGGATGAATAACAGTAGTGTCTATAACACTGTTCAGATTATTTTTCAGCTGTTCATCATAAAAAAATGTTACAAATTATTTGCTACTATGAACTACAATGATGCTTTAAAAACCATCTGTGTTTGCGTTAACATGCAGCTCTCTGCAGCTGCACCACAGATAGACGGGAGATTTCATGGCCTTTAACTGGTGACACTGCAAATGTAAAAACATCAACAACATGAAATCTTCAAAAGTCCTGAGCATATTGAGTAAAAAGAACCATAATTATTGAATAATTCTTACTCAATAAAAACATACATAATGCTGAAAACGGAAGGTTTACCTTCTGTTCAGAGGGTCCATGGTCTTGAACAGAGATCCATCATCGGGAGTGCAGGTGCACTGGCAGCATCATGTTTCATGATGATGAGTGCAAATGTGTTTACACGCTGACAGGCTTCAAACTACAGATTTCAAACTAGAGTAACCGCAAAAAGGTGCCTGTGTTGTGTACGGCTTATATGTGAGAACAAAACAATAATTAGTGTTGATGGTAATAATGTGGTATATTTATGGGCTTATAAAATATAAAGCAATTAGTTAATCCTCACCATAGTTGCCAGTTCTGCTTATACGTGACTTTGGGCTTTCTTTTATCCGGACTTCCTTAAAACAATTGACAGTTGTGGGTAGTGTTTTCCTCTTTTGGGCTTAAAAGACATGGTTGCTTGACAGAAACAGATGATAACACAGTCTAAGAATTTAAAAAGTCTGACAGACCGACAGTGTGCTTGATTTAGATTGGTAGGTGGATTGGTAGATTGTTGGGTGTTGACTTGCTGATTGGGTACTACTGCTCCAGTACTACTACGTAATTAAATACAAACACATAATTAAACATGAATAATTGCAGAGAATAAGGTAACAATGAGACATAAAGTTGACATGCTCTTAATCACAAAATGTCAATTCTGTGTATGAAAGACCTTTCTTTTGACTTTAGAACAAGGAGAAAAAGGTGAAAACAAAAGTTTAATTTGGTGCAGCTGCTTGTTCAAAAATGTCACTGTAAATTATTTAAATGACATGAATTGCTTGGTGAGTAAAGCGGGTGGTGGCTTCCCTTGGTTTTTAACCAGCCTTCAAAGAAGTAGCCCATGTCAATATGTCTTCTCTGTCTCCCCAGGTACCATTGTGCTGCTGGCAGCAATAAATTATTACCATTATGTGGACGCCAATAAAATCATGCAAGTTGAAGTAATGTAGAAAGTACATCTGCAAAGAAAATATGCCTATTTGGGTCCCTTGGTAATATAGGTTTTTAAATGAAATGAATGGAAATCAACCAGCCTTCTGAATTGTGAATCAAAGGGAGCCAACATTTCTGCAGAAAAGAACTCTGGGACGATAAAACTGAGTCAAAGGTTAATGACACAGTTCTTAAACCAGACCAACATGATCTGTATAACCATTTCCATTAGATCATAGCAGGAACAATTTCATTATTATAGCTGACCTTTACAAAAGGTTGGTTGTAGTGCAGCTTCATGGTTGTCATTGCTCTCCCAACTGAGACAACAAAAGGATCAGTCATAGTTACATTAATACCACAAGTAAAGCACCACAGAGTGAATAAATAGCTGTATTGTCCAGATAATTAAACGTGCAAGACTTTGAGATCTTCCGCAATATTCTGCAGCATGTGAACTCATTTGTACTTCTTCTAACATCTGTTATTTTCGACTGTAAAAGTAAAGTGTGTCTCCTAAAAGAAAGTCTATTCTAGTCTTTAGTTTGCATTCCAAAATTTGGGGAACCAATCCTTACGGATCAAAGTCTCAGAACAGAAACCTTTTGCTATTCCAGCGGGGGATTAAGGTAAGGGGATACTAATCTTAAAGGATTGAATTAGGTCAGAGTAGTGAGTTCTCTCGAGGAAAAGTTTCTCCTTTTGCTAAAATAACAAGAAGTAAAGAAAATAGATAAGAGGTTGGGACTGTTTGGCTTGAATCCCAGATGTAGTGTTCTATATTGCGTTGCTGAATGTATGTTTTGGAATCCCTTTGGGCCAATGTATAGATGAAAGTAAAAAAAAAAAAAGAAAAGACAGCTTTCAGAAGTAAAGGTATCATTCTGGAAAAATAGTGAGAAAAACAAACAAACAAAACAGTGCTAAAAGACTTTGGATATGTCTGAATGAAACATAAGAATGTGTAGTAATTGCCCCACCCACAGCCCTCTTTTGACATGTTTCAAAATAATTATTCAGCAAAATGACCTTCTCTTCACACACGCTTCTCTGTATTTGCAATAATAAAGACAGTAATTACAATAATACTGTTTTGTTTCCAGTTCTGTTAATAGATAAAGCCTTGTGAAGAAAACAGGAGTTCAATGGTAACTTCTTAAATCAGACTTTGACAATAAAGCAAAGATGAACTCAACTGACTATTAGCTAATTATCCTTCTTTCATTAACTTCTCCAGTCATTTGGAACTGCTGTCATCTGCCAACAAAACTAACAGTAAAAGATTGTGGAAAAACAATTTCACAATTTCTGTTTTGGCACAAAAGTAAAAGTAAATTAATCTTTACAGCATTCAGAATTATGATGGAACACAAAAATGTTCACTAAATAGCTGCTTTTCTCCATCAAAATATTTTAAAACTGCAGCAATGACCCAAAGTAAGGTAAAGTAAGTGTCATCCTGTGCATGGGTAGGTGTACGCTTAGTAAGTCTGTTTTCCCAGACATATGCCTGTTTGCAGCATTAGATGCCTAATGTTGTGGACTTGATTGGTTTACTTTGCAAATGTATGAACAGGCTATCTAGATCAGTTTGTTTATATCCACTTTCAATGAACAATCATTGAAAGTGACTGACTCAAGGACTAAACTGAGTGGTGGGCTCAATTTTATGGAGGCTGAGCACACGAGCTACCAAAATGAGCTTCCTTCAAAGGGAGGCTGGGCTAATTAAGCATAAGGCGAGGAACCCAGTCATCCAGGAAGGGTTCAGAGTAGAGTCACTGCTCCACATCAAAAGAAGCCAGTTTAGGTAGTTTGGGTATCTGACATGGATGCCTGCAGGACACCCTCCAGATGAGGTGTTCAGAAAAAATTCCCATGAGAAGAAAGCCTCAGAGCAGACTTGGGAGTGTCTGGAAAGATTTTATCTCTTGGTTGGCTAAGGAAAACACTGGTGTGCCACTGGTTGTGCTGGCAGTGGGGGCGTACAAGAAGGAGTTCTGGGTCTCCGCTCAGTCTGCTGCCCTTTTTTGACCTGGTAACACTTAAGCAGGAGAATATGAATGGATGGAATCAACTTTTTAGAATCAAGTACATTATTTATATATAAAATGATCATTACAGTATGCCAAAACCCATTATTAGCAATTTATATTTGCTAGTAATTCTGTTTTCCTTAAACATCTAAAGAAGAGAATGCTAATTAGGGTCAAGTATAAGTGCATCAAAATGTACCTCAGCAGTCCACCACTCTGTAGTTGTCATAAAATCACAAGGCCTGTCTTAGTTTTCTATTTGACTGAAATAGCACCATGCACATACACAGCAGATGGGGCAATGAAGAGCCTCCACCTTTTCTCTATCCTTTGCCCACTATGCTAAAGTTTATTCATGTCATACTCTAAGGATCCAGACAATTTTAAGTTTGAGGACAATAATCTGGTCAAGGTTACTTTCTAATAACATTTTTCTTGTCATGTTTTTGGAAGCTGAAGGTCCCTTGATGTCCACCAGCTGGAATAAGGAACATTCCCTGAAGCTGATGTCACAATGATCAAGCACACGTGACAGTTGGACACCCCCTGAACTGCCTAGTGGAAGCTGTAAAGATGTGAGACTTGTCTATTGTTCCCTCTCTGTGTCTTCCTGCCATGCTTTTCTTCTTCTCTTGATGTTAAAGACAGGAAGGCATATTCATGAGGGAAGCATAATTAACCAGTCAGGGTTTGGACGGCTTCCAGATGGATGAGTTATTGTTGCCATTATTGATGGTGGCTGGTATGAGCCCCACTATCTGGGATTAATGCTGTTAGAATTTAGAAGCCCGACACCATTTTACCACTTAGTCCCATGATGAATAGTGTTAGGCAAAGTCGTTTGCACTGACACTCACTTCCCCTCATTTTATGTACTTTGCTTGCCTTATTAAGGCTCTTACCACTGGCTTAATTGCCTATTTAGAATTCTCCTCTTTGTGACCTAGATGTGTGTTATTTGGTGAATGTAATTAAGTTACCTGTAAATATCTTCACTGGAGCTCCATCCATCTCTGTTATGTGGGTACTTTATTTTTGTTTTAATTAATTTAATGGCTGGTGTGCCTGGATGCTATTAACCCCAATGAAACCATGAGCAGAAAAATTGGCTTCAGTTGTGCCAAAGTTAAGGCATTTGTGTTGAACTGGAGCTCAGTGGATTAACACTGAACCTGACGCTTTTATTGCAAAATAATCAGGCCTTGTAGACTGATGCATAGATATTAACACAGAGTGCGTGAGTAAATATTCCCAAGAGATGAAAAATGTTCTAACTAGCATTTTGATTAAAGCCTGTTAAGCCATGTATTTATGTCTCTAGGTCTAAAATAGGGGTGTCCAGATCCAATCCTCAAGGGATGCTGTCCTGCACGTCTTGGATGGTTTCCTGCCACAACAACACACTTTAGCCAAATTAATTAATCACCATCAGCTGGTCATCAAGGTCCACACTCGTCACCTGAAGCAGGGAAGCATCCAAGACATACGTGTCAAACTCAAGGCCCACGGGTCAAATCTAGTGCAAGAGTGTGCAAAGACAATCATAAACATATCTATAACATCTCAGAAAAAAATTCTGAAGGGGTGCCAACCTCTCCTGGCGACCTTTACATCAAAAAGTCATGATTTTTCAAATGTTAGGACTGGCTACTTCCACCAGCAGAAAAAAAGTTACATAAGGTGATGTAAGAATTTGACAAGTTGCTAATTTTGTAAACAAACAAACAAAAAAGTGTATGTATGTATATATATGTGGATGTCTGTATATATATATTTTTTTCATTGCTGATATA
>JBAMYA010000013.1:14217192-14230762 GCA_037176975.1 Arrhamphus sclerolepis
CTGAGTATGTGCAGAGTGAATCAGGTGATTCCTAACTTGTTCCTGATTGGAGAAATTGCAAGTGTTACAACTGACCCATGTTACAATTGTCCCCGGTCTCCCCTACTGCCTTTTTAACCCTGACCAGGTTCCACAAAGTGTTCCTCATTTATCCAAATGCAGCCATACAGCGCTTCTGATTGTACGCATTTCTTACCTAGTAGCGCTTTAATGGCGCTCCAAATTAAGTACTTTCATGAGTACACTCAAATACACTGCACTGTGTATAGTGTTCTTATATTCAGGGTGTGCAGTTGAGAGATGTCCCAATTTAGAACCATCAACAGGCTTTTACTGGAAGTGATGATGGTGACATTTCTTCTTCGGCTGTTTCACCCAAAACTACCATGTGACTGAAAAGACTGGACTTTTAGTCAGTCATAAATTCCAAAATATAATCAATCCACATTTCTTTGTTAACATTCCAACTTCTATGAGATTAATGAACATGTTTGGAATGACAGACATGTCAGTGGGAGCTCATGTGTAAGTAAACTGCATAAACCATGTATGTCAGAAACAGGAACTATTTGGCTTTTTCAAAGTGAGATCACCTGCTGATCCTTCATCTTGCTCTTGTCAGAAACTCGGTTTCTTCCTGACAGGACGTAAGTAGGTAACACCTCTCCCCTCCTTTGGATACACAGATGGGTTATATGAAATAAACATGCACTAATTCTTCCTCCCTGGTGTTCCATTCAACATGCCATTAATATTTAAAACAGGAAAAATAAATAAAAAAATAAAACTAACTATTTTGAAACCACAGATGTGCTCCTACAACCATTCATGTCATGTGGACTGAGAAATGTTTGAAATGACCGGGCACCACTGAAGCAAATAATCATGATGGAACCATCTTTAGAATTAACTTTTGTACTAGCATTAAAAAAAATAAATAAATAAAAAACAAAACAAAAAAAAACTGCTCCATTGATATATTTACACTGCTGCTAATGTGCTACTGCGCCGTTGAGTTGAAAGGCAGCACTTGCTTTAGCAAGTTGTTGCTAGGCTCCTGTGCTGTGTGGATACGTTAATGTTTACGTCATTTCATGGCGCGTTCCTTTTGGTTGGTTAGCTGACAGAGATCGTAGATTCAACTATAAGCAGACACTTACTGAGATGATTCCTTCAAATCTCTGATTGCTAACATCTGTTCAGATGTTTCTATCTTTCATCTTTGCTCCTGTCTCATTGCGACAGCTACAGTCATCGTTTTTGAGCTACGTTGGCTGATTTTCTCCAGATTGCACATCTTTTGTTTGCAACAACCAAGTGTCTAATACCTTGCTTTATAGCTTTTAATTTCTTTTTTCACCATAAAAACCTGGTTTGAAGTAACCAAATAAGTAAAAAAAATTAAATAAAATACAAAAAAACAAAACAAAAAACACTAGCTGAAATATGAGATTCTAGGTGGTTCTTATTGAAAGTCAGGAGACAGGAGGGTGGGGGAGACACACAGCAAGGGGTTGCAAGGTGGGAGTTGAACTCACGACTGCTGCAGGAGGACTGAGCCTTTGTACATGGGCCGCCTGCTTTAACCACTAGCCTATGCAGCAGCCCCAAAATGGACTTCTTTTTATGTTTTGTATTTGTGGCAACCGACATCTGGAATGTTAATTAATTATGTAAATTCAAGTGTGCAGGTGCTGGACAGTGATTGGAGGAGTGTACAGTTTGCTGCCTGGGACCCAGCTGAGAATTTGAAAAGGTGCCTGGATGTGCGACGAGGAGAAGCTCATTCCACTCTCCCTCTGCTCCCAACCAGCATCACCCAGACCCAGATCTTGATCCTCATGTAAAACCATAAAATTTGTAAGGGTGAGCTGCTGTTTATTTTCATTCCAGTTTTCTTCTGTTCGTTCTTTAGTTAGAAAGATAAGTGTTTTTATTTTATTTTATATTTTGATAGGTAAGTTTGATTATTGAAGGTACTTCTGTTTTATTTGTTATTTTGGCCTTGGTCCACCTTGAAGCTTTTAACTCTTAATTTTCTGTTGTTGACTATCCATCCATCCATCATCTATACTCGATATGTCCTGTGCAGGGTCACGGGGGTCTGCTGGAGCCTATCCCAGCTCACTTCGGGCGAAAGGCAGGGGTACACATTACTTTACGTGTTGTCATGTATGTTTCAGGGACATAAAATAAATTTAAATTATTTGCTAATTTGACCACTTTGGTCAACTGAGGTTGTTTTAAATGTGCTACAGAAATAAACTCAACTTAACTTTGTTGTTGCTGTTTTTTTTGTAGTGTATTTGTGTTTGTAATTTGCTGATTAAAGAGCACTTTTCATTCCAAAGAGATTGTTTTATTGTGTAATACTTGATGTCTTTCATTTCTGACAGAAGCAGTTAAGGATGTATACCATCATCAGCAAGGATTTAAACAAGATAAAGAAAAAAAAAAACATGCACCACCCCACAAGAGAATCATGATGTGTGGAGTAGGCTATCCATTAAGAAATAGGACATATTCTTACCTCCAACCCCAACGAGCGTGGAGGACATGGTGGATGCCCTCCAGAAACACTTAAACGACATGAAGGAACAAGCTCTTCCCTTATTAATGTGCTCCTTTGCAAAGCAACACACCATGCACGGTTCCCCCAGGACTAGGCAGTGCAATGAGTGTGGCGAGCGGGTCTGTTCATTTTTTAAAGTTGGGTAACCTGTCCTTAAAGGTACTGCAGTAAATCAAGATGCTGCTTAACTGCTCTGGTGGGTATTACTCACTCTGTGCTAATGTATGTAATGATTCATGTTCCATCAACAACTGACAGAAGCTAGTAAAGGAGCTCAAAACCATTTTGTTTTTGTCTAATTTAGATGATATTGCATATAAGCTAAAGTCCAGTCTCTCAGCTCCTCTTTTATTTTTTTATTTTTCTTCTTCTTCAAATGGTGAATGTACAAAAGGCAGGATAAATAAAGGAAATTGTATGTATACCGTTTTGGAATCGATTGGGATTTTTGCTCGGGATGCGTTCACAGGCCAGCAGCCAGGGTTGAATGCTTGGGTGGCATCGTACCTATAAAAGGTGGTGCTTTAGAATGAGGGAAATGCTTACTTTGGCTTCCCTCAGGCTTTTTTTGCTCTCTGAGCAGAATAAAGAATGTTCCTTCTCATGTAGCATAAAAGGTACAACCCAGACCACGAAAACACATTTACTCTCAAAGTATTGACGCAATCTTACACACACACACACACACACACAAACACACACACACGCACACAGGCACATTTTACAAGCCTGCGCTCCTGCACACTGGAAATATTTTTGCAGTTAAAGGATTTCTTCATTACCAAGTGACCTTGTGTGCATTATAAAATATGATGGATGCGAGGGTGTAGTGCAGCATGACAAGAGGATGAATTGTGCTTCAGTGGCAAGCAGGTCCGTGCCTGACGACGTAGTACTCACATTTCAGTGCAAAGCTGAAGCATCATGCAAAGGGGTGTCATCGTCATCACCAGTCTGTATTTACTGGGAATTTATTTTCATCAGCAAAAAAAAAAAGCATTGCTTTTATGCAGCCACACACCACTTCCAAGCGCTCTTTTACATTTCCGCTGATCAAAACACGGGGATGCGTTTGTGTGACATCCTGATCTGACATCTCTGATCCCTAATTGCACATGAGCATCGGGTGATTCTCAGGGGCAGGATGAGCAGATGTGCTTGTGTGGCCAGAAGCGCTTTGAGTTTGCATTGCAGGAGGGGAGAGTGGGAGGAACTGGGGTGTTGGTGTGGTCACTGGCAACTGATACAAGCTCAAACTCTGCAGGTGGTGCAAGTTGCGGGAGCCCAAAAGGTCTTTGTTTGTCTGTGTGTGTGAGTGCAAAAGACAAAGGAACAGTAGACAGCAGAGAAATCGCCGGTGGCCATTCCCCTTTTGTCACATCACACATAATGCTACAGGCTATTATTAATCATTTAGGAGGTTTCACAGTTTGGTTCACCGCTCATGCACAGCACCTGTCAAACCACGCTGCGGCAGGAAGGGTTCCATTTGATTAAGTCTCTTTAGCCTTCACATCCTCCTATCAAAAGGTCACCATGCATCCTCTTCTGATAGCTTCTCTCAAACTTGTTTTTCATTTTTATTTTGTCAAACAACCCTGTAGTCGGGCTCCTTTACTTTAATCCATTTTCCTCACAAGTCAGGGGTCACATGGGCTCACAGAATTTCTGTGTGGAAGGTTATTTTGTGAAGAAAGACTCCTGTTCCTGTAAGAAAGGGCATCTTGTTTACCGATAAGACTATTTCAATCTTACTCCTGCAGTGCCTAATTTTCATTTTCACTTTTTAATTATTTATTTATCTTTTGAAAGTGCATTTAGGTCACGGTAGCCACCCACAAACCTCTTGTTCTGAACACCTAATGTCAATGTTAGTGGGAGTTGCAATTTTATTCTAAATATTTTGTGTAGATTAACACCTCTTTGAAATCACAAGATTGTTTCCACCTGTGAAACAAAAACAAAAACAAAAAAATACAAAAAGTCAATAAATAAACATAGTTTACATAAAACCATGCACAAAAGTTAGAAATCATTCTTTAAAATGTTGCTTTCTTGTGTAAGATGAGAGTGGAGTTTAGAATTAGACAAATGCAACTTCTGATGAACAAAAATTATTTTACCAAAAAAGAGAGAGGAAAAAAGTACCCTCTTATTGCTCCCTTAGCATTTAGTCCTATAGATCATGAATTAATCCATAAAAGCAATTGATAACACAATGCCAATAAGGAAAGATATAAGTTTTTTTTTTCTTTTTTTTAGAGGAGCTCTACTTTCTGCAGAAAGTGTTTCCATGCTTTTTAAAGTTTCAGTTTTTTACACTGAGAAAGACTGTTCACAGGTGGAAACCTTTCATGACAGCTTCCCAGGGATGGACATCCGAGCAAATGTTCCCCAAGGGCAGAGGAACTGCTAGGTCCTGACTGCTGTGTGTGTCTCTCTTGTGTGTTTGACATTTAGGTCATCTTGGGCCACCTGGCAGTCCTGGCACACCTGTTGCCACTTCTACAATCACCTGCTGCAGTGTAAACTGCCACTGCTTCTTCTTCCACTCATCACCAGATTGTTCCGTCTTTGCCAGTGGTGCTCTAGACAGCAGAGACACACACACTAAACCGGATTCCTTATTAATAACTCTTTGTTTGTTCCAGGCTCACCATCCATCCAGGATCTGCCTGCCTTATCCGTCCAGTTCATCTGCCCCTCTCTCAAGACCAGTTCTCATCCTCTAATTCAAACAAATCCTGAACTGCATCTGTTGCTCAGTTTGGTTTTGTGCTTAATTTCTTTTCTTGGGATTTCTTCTTGTTTCTCCTTATTTTTCTATTCTCTTTTCACTTGCCATTGACTTTACTTTACTTTACCCTAGTTCCTCCTGTGTCCACCAAAGTGTCCTTGGGTAAGACACTGTACCCCCAGTTGCTCCCAGTTGTCAGGCCAGTGCTACTGTATGGCAGCTCCGCCTACAACTGGTGTGTGAATGTGTGTGTGTGGGTGAATGTCTACAGTGTAAAGTGCCTTGAGGCTGTAGAAGTACAGCTGAAAAGCACTATATAAGTGCAAGCCATTTACCATTTATTTTGAAAGGACCTGTTTTTTTTTTCCCTGGTGGCTTTTGGACCCACTGCCCTTTCTCCTGGGCCACCAGCCCCTGTGTGTATACAACATATTGTCTTTCTCCTCTTCCCTGCTAGTCCATTCTTGTTGTTCTCCAGTGGTCTTCTGCCTGTATCCTGCTGTGTCCTCTGGTGTTTGGCGTTTACTTGAATTGCCCATTTGGAGCATCAGTTTTAGGTTTTGCTTTGAGTTCTGGTTTCCTGGATTCCCTGTCCTGGCAGTGCTTTTGTTTGTTGAATAGGAGGACTTGTGTTTTATTACTCCTGCCTCCTGAAGAAGCTGGAGTTTAGTCCTATTTTCAACGAGACATTGTCCTGTGGACATGTGAGACCAAACTGGAGCCGTTTTGCCGCAATGCCCAGTAACATGTCGGTGAAAACTAAACACAGCATTTTAGCAGAATCACCTCATGAGTATTAAGCATTTCAACCGTGAACTCCTCTGTGTATCAGTTATGTCGAGCCAAAATATCAGGCCATCTGTCTCACATGCTCTCGCTTTGGTCGAAATTGGCTCATGCAACAGGACAATTATCCAAATTACAGCAGCAATTCACATCAGAATGGCTGAAAATAAAAGAATGAAGTTTTACTTGAATGGGCTGGTCAAAATCCAGAGTTCAACCCAAATGTAATGCTGCAGAGGGACCAAAAGAACAATCCAGTAGAGTAGAACGTCCAAAACATGAAAAAGACTGATGAAGCCATGCAAGAAGGAACTACAAGCTATTAGTTAAAGGTCTGCGATTTATTGACTCATGAGAGTACTTTATATTGCTCGTGTGATTATTTCTTTCTTTTTTCTTTTTTTGTCCATGGCTTAATTTTCGTTAAATAATGGCCCAGCAAAAGTTAGGAGGCTAGGCTTAGGGTTACTAAGACCTGCTGCAATCAGATGATTTTTATTTGAAAACACAAGTATCCAAAAACCTGAAATATAAGTAAAAAGATTTAGCTCGAACCAGTATTAAAAGAAAATTACATCATGGCTGCCTCCAAAAGGAAGAAAAGCAAACAAATAATTTCAAATAGTTCTCACCCCGGATCATCTTTACGAAAGTACACAGTCTGCAGTTTTCATGTGGGATTAAAGCAGTGCACTTGCAGTTACTTAAAATCCCTTAGATGCTCACATACTTCATAATGGGCTCCATCGGCATGGATACAGACAAACACAAGAACATCCGTGAGGCTGATGCACCTGAGTTATAACGACTTGGATCCACATGCACATGAAGGACGGGGCCTTTGTATTCCCTCTGAAGTGGGATCAGAGAAGCTACGACATAAATTAATGAATAAACACCACACACAGAGATTTAGAGCAACGCCTGCATCATACTGATGCAACAACAAAGCAATCTCAGACTTGTGTGGCTTAAGGTTATGGTGATGTGCATGTGTGAAACTCCATGAGCTAATTCACATGTAAAGGAGCGATTGTGGCGACGTGTTGATTCCCCAGGTCGCACAAGTTCCCCACCTTGAGTGAGGCACTGGATAGATTATTTATTTATTTATTTTGGGAGGGGAGGTGGGCTCGTACTCGATCTGACAAATTGGACTCAAGGTGTTTGCTTATGCAACGTCAGTTTCTGATGACACTGAGATTTCACATTGGGACTGTGTCAACAACGGAAGTATAAGATACAACCAACTTACTCAGACGGCTCATGCCGCAGTAGCGCTCCCGCTGTCTGTGGATGGTTTGAGTCAAACTTAATCATCAACAGTTTTTTTGCTCAAACTTAATCCTTTGGAGCTAATTTTGACTAAAAAATAAAAATAAAGCCCATCAGCTAGTCTTGAAGATTTACAATGCTTGCTTCAATTATTACACTTGGAATGAATTAAAAGATAAATAAATAAAAAGGGAAGAAAAACAGCTTTATATTATTATAAAAGTAAACTATAAATTTAAACTCTTTGCTCTGTTCTTTTCAGGGTCAATATCACATTTAGGGTTACAGTAATATTTTAGTATTTTATGAAACAAAACGGTGGCTGTGTCCAAATGTGCATTCTTGCCTGTTTGCTATCAGTTGCAGCTAAAGTACCATTCCAGTTCAAAGTCTGCATCCACACAGGTACAGCTGAAATCCCCCAGTGTTTCCAAGCCTTGATTAGACTTTTGTAGACACCCAGAATGCAATTCGCTTCACCGAGCAGAAAAGACAGAGAAGAAAGATTATAATTGTAAGTCACAACTCTATATGCTCCCTTCACGTCATGTAAAGTGATGTAATTGTACTGAGGGTAAAAGGCATTCAAAAGTCTTTGGTAAAAAGTTCAGATAAAATCCAGATCTTTTGAGCTGCAGTCATACCTGTTAGCATTTTCTCTAGATTCAACTCACATCTCATATACTTTGTTTGTGGCAACAGCGTTTCGTATCTATGCAAGGATGTCACTTGGTCAAGTCAACTAAATTGAGTCTCCCCCAACGGTCATAAAAGTAATCAGTCTAACTTCCTGTTTTACTTCAATTGTTGTATTTCACGACCAAACTCTAACATTTCATATACAATAGTTGTCGTGTCCACATTTGATTGGACCGTTGCAGGACTGCAGAATTTCTAACTGGCCTTGGTGTTGTTACGATGGTTGTTTCTGGATTTTGTGCTGCCTCTGGCCTGTTCAAGACCATGCATTTTGGGCCAAGGCATCTTTGGCTAATTTTACTGGGTTCACGTTCAGCAAGTGGGTCAATTTTGAGTGGCTGTACTCCAAAGTGGAGTGACCCCCAGTATTGTGTAGTTAATTGCATATATTTGCTAGTGGAATAGCTTTTTTTTTTTCTTCATTTTTGAACAGACAGATCTGGATAAACTAATCCTTCAATGTAATGCCATGATTAATCTGTCAAGAGGAGTCAGTCTGGGGTCATTCATTTGTTGTAACGTCAAGGAAAGGCTGCTTTTGCCAGCCACTCGGGGTGCAAAGTGAACTGCAAGCGTCAGTCCTGAATCACTTGTTGGAGAGGGTCCTGACTGGTTGAGGCAGATTCAGACAATTTCCTATTCAACCATATATGAGCGTTTACATCTGGTATCCCTGTGATGAAGTGTTCCCATGCATATGCAGTGAATAAACTTCCTGCAGCACACAAGCCTGAAGTCTCTCAATGAGAATTTGAAGTGTTGACTCAATTATAAACGACCACGTTGGTTAAACATGTATAAGAGAGGTGATGTGACATTCATGAATGGATGGACTGACTTATGGAACAGAACGAGCGCAGGACCAGGTGGTGCAGCGACAAATCATCATGGTGAGGAGTGAAATGTGTATGAAATTATCGCTGAGCTTCATGAATGGGTGGAGGACTTTTCACAATTTCTGCAGCTGTCCATCATTACTATCATTTTAAACAAGGTTCATAAGTGACTGGAATCTTCAAATGTTTGCCTTTTCATATAGTTTTGCATAATATTTCATCAGTTTTAAATGGCATGAAACAAAATTTCTTATGTAGAAGCCATATGTAAAGATGGAAGGATCAAAGACCAAAGGAAAAACACGCTAGTCTGAAACACCATGATCCAGCTATGGGACCAGGAAGAAGAGTCTGCGGTGACTGCTTGACCTGTTTTAATTATCAGTAAAACAAAGACATATAACATCATCTTATGCCAAGTGGATGTACGATCATATTATTGATCATAGCACACCTTCCCTCATGCACAAACATTAATAATTTCACCAGTTCAGTTGTTGGCTGCAGACCAATCAAATAATAGCAATTACTGGCATTTGAAAGCTAAGGAACCATTCCTGTGATGTCACCATAGCAACGGCATTAGTAATTTGGTTGTTTTATTTGTATATCTTTATAGCAAATTGTGTGGTAAATATTTAGTTTGCTATATTTCCTCTGTAAAATCACCTTATGGTGAATTGGCACCTCTGAATTTACTTGAATTGAACTCAAAACCGATATTGTATTTAATTAGCGGGCTAGCTTGATCTTACTTCCTGAAGGAAATACATTACAATTACACCTTGGAAGTCATGACATTGTCAAATAATTTAAACGAGATGAGGCTGGTTTCTGCTGGTCTGGAACAAAATCTAAGTAGCAGACACGACAATGTTTTGTAATATTTTTATCGATTACAGGATTGAGGCGAGGCCAAGGGTCGGCAACCTTAAACACTCAATGAGCCATTTGAACCCATTTCCCACAGAAAATAAAGCACCGAGAGCCACAAAATCCTTTTGACATCTGAAATGAAGATAATGCTGCATATATCGTTTTGTTTTTAACTTTTAGGCTATGTATAAGAAAAAACTATAGTATATTTCATTCATGAAATAAATGAACCGCTACAGAGAAAATGACATTTTACTTCTGCATGCAACAAAAAACATTTTGAACTCTGAAAATTTGAGTAGTCCATGTATTTATGTAATAAAAAGATGAAGTTAAATTATCCATCCAAAAGATGAAGTTAAATTATCCATCTGCAGTGGACAAAAATGCATCTCCTTCTGTGTGCCGTCATCCTTTTAGTGCATGTGAAGCGTGAAGTCAGCTGTCAACCTGAATTTTTAAAAAAGCACTTAATTGAACATTTCACTGAACAATGCAAATTATATATTTGCAAACTAATACCGAAATAAAACATTTATTTTACTTGATTAATGTGATTTTTGATCCTGAACCTCAGCGCACAACGTCTGCACATCAGAGCTGCAAGACATCAGCTTCATCTTCACACAGGATTGTAAGCTATCATCTGTGAGGCATGAACAATGTTTGTTTTTAATATAGTTCACGCTGGAGAAGACCAGACCGTTTCAGAAAGGAGGTTCAACAAACTTTGAGTTAAAAAAAAACAACAAAAACTAACTGAGTTTCTGGTTTCAGAACAGATGTTCAGAGTTGGTTTAGTTAACTGAATACGTTGACTCTGAGTTACCGTGACTATAAAAAGTCATCAATGGAGCTCCGACACCGTGATTCACCATGGCAACCCCAGTAATGAATCCTAACCTGCCCACACAACATTAAATCTACTGTTTTCTTCAGAAACTTTTCTTTTCTTGGAGTTATCCACGTTTGTCCTACCAGGGGTTGAAAGGTTCGATCAGTTGCTCGACTGTGGGTGTCGCACGTCAGCAGTTGTGAGGCAAAATTTGAGTGACAAAACAATTGAACACGTTTTATTTCATTGTAACAAGAGCACCAGAATCTTCACATTAAAATTATATTTAAAAAAATGAAGGAACTAAAATCAAATAAGTTTTAATTAAATATTTATTATGTATTTTCCAAAGCCACTGGGAGGCCGACCCCAGTTGCTTGAATATGAATAAAAAAAATAAAAAAAAAACATTTAGAGGGTAGAACTGATGTAATCTTGCCCATGAAAATTATCTCAAGCTTTTCCTTTTATTTAGTTATGACTTGTAACTGAACCATTGCAATATACTACCGCATTTTTGAATGAAAATGTGACTTTTTTCACTCAGCATTTTCCTTTAAACGAAATGTGCTTTCCTTTCAATTGTTCATGTTTTTGATAAATGACCATAAATAGTTCATCTGCATGCGTTTCATTCACTTATTTAAAATCACAAACATATGAAAATTCCTGGTGTTGATGTCTACAACAAACGCTCGTCAATGATCTATGAGGGCAAAATTTTTAAGAAAAGGAAAAAAGAATCCCATAATAAACCTAACTGAGGTAAAATCTACAATTAGTCATGACATTTATTTAAGGTCACATTGCCCAGCCGAAGCAAGATCTTCATTTCCAGAACATTTCCATTTCCAGACATTTTAACCCTCAGTGAACCTAAAATGTCATCCTTTAATCCTCTCAGCTGTCTAGGTCTGTAGCAGTTTAGTGAAATATTTTTCCAAGATTTCTGACTTCTATTTCTCAATGTTTGGGTGTTTTACTGCTTAACTCACATTCCTGGTTGCAAAGTCGGCCACATTCAGAATCTCTGTTCCAGTCATTTGATTTCTAATTAGCCTTTTTCCTTGATATTTGTTCTTTCTTACCCTGTTTTGTGAAGTCCCCCCCAAGCCATCAGGTGGAGCTTTGGGGATGAAATAGTGCTTCAAATTTGTGCTGAAGGTGTTTGATTTGATTTTGAGGAGGATTTCCACTCAGTCTGCTCTTTGCAGTTGTCCATATGTGAGCCTTTCTGACTGCAGGTTGATGGAGCTTTCTGCTGGATTTTCTTAGTGTTTTATTGTATGTTATACTATATTGTCTGCAGGGAGGTCTGTCCTTATAGCAGACCTATTGTCAATTCATTTAATAAACTTTTTTTTGAGGTTTTTTTTTTATATATATCTAAAAATATATGACAAAAGTATATTATTCTATCAACTATTCAGAACTATTAAAATCTTAATAAATAATAAATATAATTCTTCACTCTTGCTGTGGAAATTTTCTGTTTTGTATGCTCTTTTGTGTGATTATTTCTCCAGTATATTTCATTTTAAATCAATCATATGTTTTCTGTGTTTTATTGAGCTGGAGGGGCCAGATAACATGTTTTCTCTTGGGGACCCAGAATTCCTGGCAGCATCCAGGATCTGTCTGAGGATGCACTGAACATCGACATTGTCTTGGTATTAGCCAATGTGATTGTATAAACCAACATGGTGACAGGGTTAATGGTTGTTTCCATAGTGATGGCCACCAGCTCATCACACAGCTGTTATTTGTTTCTACATGAGTAGCAGAGGGTTGATCATAGCGTTATTGTTAAGAGTGGCTGGACATGCTAGCAGGTCTGACGTTTGCATTATTGCATTACATCAACTGATGTAAATGAAATGAAATGTTAAATACGTTCCCCAGTGAGTTTAATCAAGGCAACAGAACATTATGCTGAATCAAAAAGCTCAGGACACACATTTTGAGGCTTCAAGGCTCAGACCAACCTTGGCTCTGCAACTCCATTTTGTAAAGCCAAATGTTTTTCTTTTCTTTTGGGGACTGAGGAGTAGTGGTCATCTGGTCATGCCCCCTAGCTGAATATTCCAAAGAGAAAGAGATCATTGTTTCTTAGCATACCAGGATTGAAAACAGAGAAGTGATTAAATCTCTCCAAACATCATAATTTCAAATGGCAAAAAAAAGCTAAAGCTAGGACTAGCAAAGCTCCACTGTTGCTCAGTGGTCACTCGGCCTGTTTCTCGTGGGTAGACTTTGACCTGCAGGTGACTGCGATCGGCCGAGGAGGTGCTGACCCAGCAGACATCCGCTTGGAAGGGTCCTGAGAAGATCCATCGATTCTCCCGCTTCTCCTGCTAGTTCTTGTTTCTTGTTTCTCTGGCAGCACTCATTCCAGATTCAACTTGGAAGAGTCTTGAAATGATCCAATATGAAATTCACGCTACTGGATGCAGCTGCTGCAACTGAGGTCGAAGCCAGTGAGATTGAGGCAGTAAAGGGTATCATCAAGTTAGTCATGCCCACTAGCTTTCAAATAGGAGCAAAGATAACTTTAAGGATGTTTTGTTAAGATTTGCCAATGAAACCTTTCCGGGTCTAATGAAAACTGGTTACAGTGAACAGCACAATAAGCCATATTCTCTTTAAAGCAGAAAAGATTATTCTTTGTTAGATCTTTATTCATATTTCCGATATAAAGACTAAGCGCTAAGTAGCTAAAGCTCACCATTCATGATGAAAAAAAGAGTAAAAAGCATTGTTTCAAGAAAATTAGTTTTATGTTATTTATTTATTTTGGTCTAAGAAAAATAACCCAAACATTTATTTATTTATTTATTTTTTTAACATAGTAACGATAGTCTGATTTAAAATATTTAAAAATTTCTAGGCAAGTAAATATTTACTCCATTGACTGATTGTTTGCTGATGGTTTGACTAGATTTAGGAATGTGTGT
>JBAMYA010000013.1:14238086-14250422 GCA_037176975.1 Arrhamphus sclerolepis
ACACAATCATTTAAGCATTCATTCATTTATCGTTGCTTCCTCCTGTCTAGGACCTGAAGGTGATTTTTAGGAAAGCACAGTCTTTTTTTTTTTTTTTTTTTTTTTTAACAGTTTCTGTACTTCCTGTACTTTGTAGTTTGTTCTTAAAAACCACCTTCACATTATCACTGGATGATTTTGAGACTTGTAAGAGGATTAAAACCGCAATTTATTCTGATGCTGGTTGCTTGCCCTGTGGCCCACCATTAATGGCTATTATGCTGCAAATGTATATTCCATTCTTAATGCAAAGTGCTTTGATTCCTGTTATTCTGGTCCCTTAAAAGAAAAAAAAACTTGACACTCCTGCCATCTAATTTAATCCAATAATAGACCTTGGGTGATTTAACTGCAGGATATTCTTTCAGTTATGGGAGTGCATGAAATCCAAGAGACCTCAAATAAATAAATGCTGTGAATAAATAGGGGAGACAAAAACAGAAGTAGAAGCAGTGGAAGCAGAGCAAGCAAAAAGAGAAGAGATAAAACAAACAGAAACAAAATGGAAAGAAAAGGAGCAGAAAAGGGAAAACAAATTAAATTTTGGAATGTTTCGTAAAAAAAAAAGAGGCAAGTATAGCAAAGCACAAGAGGAAGAAGCATTTGATGAAAAGAACAAAATAAAGCAATATTAAAATGAGAAGGTTACAAAAAAAGCAAGAAAAGGAAATATAACTGAAGAAAAGGTAGAAACCGTAGACAAGGGGGAAAGAAATGGGGTCGTGCATGAAAAGAAAAGAAAGAACTGATATAGAGAACGGATAAAGGATGAAAGGCTTTTTTTTAACTGAGTGATGAGGAGGTACTCACATCACACGCTTCTTACCCAGGGTTCATAGCGTGAGATGAGTTCCCAGCATCCGTTTCATCTCCACAACACACAGTAGTGGTCTATCAGAAAAGAGCCTGCGGAGACAGTCAGCCACAGACAGTTACCTGAACTCCAAAAAAAAAAAAAAACACAAATACACTCAGATGTGATTGTATAATCACCCGCAAGCATACGATCTCCTTCCACACACTATACACCCATCCAAGAAATCTCATTCAAGCAGGTAGACACGTATTTTCCCTTTTTTTTTCCTCATGCGGCTAAATCAGTCTGGTGACTAAGCTCTCACGTGCAGACTTTCTGACCCACTCGTTGGTATGAAGTTTGATCTCTCAGTCCAAAAAGTCTGTCGGAGTGCAGCAAGAGTGGAAGAGAGCAAAAGTTTACGCTTGCATGTTTGTGTAACCGGACAGTTTGAACTGTCAGCGTAATTCTGCAGCGATTGGACTTGAATTATGTATGTGATTTTTAAACCACTGAAGATGACTGGGGTACATCCAGGAGTATAAAAACACAGCTGTTTACTTTGTGCAAGCAGCGTTGTCTCAATCTGAGTTAGCCATTTGCTAACCGGAAGCATTAGCCGCGGGTCTTTGCCTCACGAACTGAACATCAGTTAACTGCATTATACAAAAAATATTTCTTATATAATTGTGAGTTAATGTATGTTAGTGAAAACCAGTCTGATATGATAAATGAATGAGTTTATTATATATTTGAATTCATTGTTTATGGAAACGTAATAGCTGTGTCAAGGTATATTAATCGAGACATGCAATATATGTTACTTTTCTGTAATTGTTAAAACAATTATTTTGTTACAAATAAGATATATGTAGTCATGATGAAATGAAAAGTTGTTTTGTTTAAAATTAAGGTAAAGAATCTAGTTTCATTTGTAAAACTGGAATATTAAGTGTTATTCTTTGTGCAGGCTGTTTTTTATTTTCTTTCTGTTCTCGACCAAACATATTTCAGGCTGCCATACCACCGATGTCATCTGGTTCCCACTTTCATCATCATCTACACTTCACGGTTGCATCTTCATCATCAAGCCCCTCCATATTCCCAAGTCACTATGTTGCACTTGTTGTCATCTTCATCTTAATCCCAGGATGTAGGCTACTGTTTCTGTGGACCAGAGTGGTGGTAGGACTACTGATTAAGCCAATAAAGGTGTATTTGAAATGACTGAATCAGTTTTGTTTAACTGATGTTTGATTGTGTATCCTGAGATCTATACTGTTTGGGAACACATTTGTTGTGAACAACTTGTTTTGAAATCAACAGTAATGGTTAATATAAAACTTAAGGTGTGTTGGCGTGTTTCTCCTTTAACTTGAGATATTTACTGAAGATCTGTTTTTTCCCTGCATTAGTGTCAAGTCTCCTCAAATAACCTAAACATAGATGCTGAGCAACATTTCATGTTAGGTGGTTTACGTTTGCATTGTTTATAAGATTTTTAAATGAAATGTTTTGGGAAATTCCTCCTCAGGAGCACAGAATGAGACGGAATGGGAATGCCTTTTATAATGAGTGTAAGGTTTGGGCCTCCTGCTTGGTGGTTCTGAGTGGGAGAAACAAATCATGGTAAACCAATTAGATTGCATTTTGTAATGATATTTGATCATTCAGTATTATTTAATATTTGATATTCTCAACAGCTGTAAAGATAAGAAAAATTATAGATAGGTAGGTAGGTAGGTAGGTTATTGTGTTAACAAGCAATGAACTCACTTAACTGAGTCTTCTGTATTCACCACTTCCCAAGAATAAATGTAACAAAGTGATTTAGAGTCAAAAAGGGCCATTTTTATAAAAGCACAAGGTTGTAAAAGATTTAAAGAATAGTGGCACTTACAAAAGGAAATGGCAAATAGCCAACAGCTGATTTGACAAAATTGCTATATTTATGTATTGAATTGTGAAGGTATTTTCAGAAGAACCACCCACACAATAATCAGGGGAAGTAAATCTAACTAAAGAAACTATGATGGGTTGTCTCTGCCACCTCCCTTTTTTAATCTTTTCTTTTTTTATATTTTTGCTGAGAAAAAGTGAAAAGAATTTGCAGACTTATTGATGTTAGGAGTCTGTTGGAGCCAGAAAGACTTTTGAAGCCAACAACTGGCAGCCATTAGAAGTATGCATTTGAAGGGTGCACACTCTCACACCAACAGACTTTAATTCACCTAAAACAAACTTGAGCTTGTTTTCCCATTCGGCATGGTTAGTTTTCTCTGGTCCATGAACACAATAACCAAATTTAATAATCAGACCCTCTAAAATGAGCACCTCGATTTGTCTCAAATAGCAGTTGTTGCAGTAATAACAGTGAGATTGCATAGTGAAAAACAAGATTTTTTCCAAATCTTGGCTTCAGGAGCATGTGCTGGACTTCAGCACCTCTCTGTTCACATTCTGGATGATACAGGGAAGCGAAGCACTAAACAGACTAGTAACAGTGGGACAAGAGTGCTGCAGTGATTGTTGACAGCTGACAATGTAATCCTGGAGAAGTTCCCGTGTAGAAGCAAATCTGCTTTGTAGACGTTGAACTGTTGGCTTTTTGTTTCCATTTATCTTGTCTACTGAGAGAGTTCACCTGTTTCTGATGCTACATGTGACGTCATCAGTGTAGTTGTTTCCAGGTGACAAACGCGGCTCTCATATGGATTAATAATGGTTACAACCACGTCTCTTTCTATGCTACACTTTCAACTCTCCAACATTTGAATATGATGAGATTATTTTCCTATGGTGCAATATCATAATTTCCCCTTTGGGATTAATAAAGTATTCAGTTGCATTTAGTACAGTTCAACACAGGGTTTTCTTTTATTCCCTTTTTGTTTCTCTTGGCAAAGACATCTGATCATGAAATGGTGAGGATCTCCTCGTATGGCTGGAAATTACACATTTAGGTATGCTTGGATTTTTCTCTGTGAAAATAACCCAAACCAAATTGAAAATGCTACAAGGATATGAACTTATTGAGTGAGTTGGACCAGAGCAAACAAACTAAGGTGTGAAAGTACTCTAAATTCAAATTACTTTATTCACCCAATATAGGAAATTGTAGTGTCACAGCAACAACAACAAAACAGAAAAAATAAATAAATGCAACCGTAAAATATGGTTAAAATCAGAAAAATAAAAACACAATTGGGATATAAAAAAAAAAAACGATTTGCACTATTGATCATTAAAAAGCCTTAAAGCAGCAAGCAGA
The DNA here is from genome assembly GCA_037176975.1 of Arrhamphus sclerolepis. NCBI lineage: Eukaryota > Metazoa > Chordata > Actinopteri > Beloniformes > Hemiramphidae > Arrhamphus > Arrhamphus sclerolepis. The sequence continues at coordinate 14,242,193 of JBAMYA010000013.1, forward strand.
AAAGATTTCCTGCTCCTCTCTGTCTTACATTTAGGAGGGATCAGCCTGTCACTGTGTGCTTTTTCTAAAAACCTCAAGCACATGGAGTGGGTGACTATCGTTCTTCATGGTGGCAGTTATTTTTCTAAGCATCCTCACTCCAGCTACCTGCTCAACCCCATCCAGAGTGATGCCATTGATGCTACCTGCTTTTTTAATCAGATTACTTATTCTCTTACCTCCTGCCTTTGCCCGCTCCCCCCAAAACACCACACCAAAAAACACAGCACTGGCCACAACAAAATTAAAAAAGGAGCACAACAGCAGTTTACAGATGTTACACAAGCGTAACCTTCTCAAAAAATACAGTCTGCTCTGACCCTTTTTGTATACTGCTTCCATGTGTTTACTCCAATTTCATTTATTGTCCAAAAGCAGTCCCAGGTATTTATAGCAGGGGCCCTGCTCGATCTCAGCTCCCTGTACGAGGACTGGATCCAGTATAGGCCTCTTCTTCCTGAACTCAAAGACCATCTCCTTGGTTTTGGTAATGTTCAATCGGAGATGGTTATTTTTACTCCAGACAAAAAAATGCACTGATTGTTTGCCTGTATTCCTCTTCCTCTAATACAACCAACAACAGACAAATCATCAGAGAATTTCTGAAGAAAGCAGAAATCTGAATTGTGCTGCAAGTCGGATGTGAAGAGAATGAACAGGAAGGGTGCTAAAACAGTACCTTGAGGAGCTCCAGCACTGCTAAAAACAGTCCTGGGGACACAGTTCCTAAACTGGACATACTGTGGTCTGAGAGTCAAATAGACCATATTATGCTCTACTTAACTTAATGTCTAAGACTCTTCCACATGGAGTCCATGTGCCTCATAAACAGGCTGGCTTGCCAGGAGACATCTGTGTTGTTTTGTGCTGGCTGACTGCCATGTCAGTTTGACATTACTCTTTTTCTACCAACTAAAAACATAAAAGGTTTTAGTTTCTATGAAAACCTCCACTGCCGATTCAAAGAACTGTGAAACATGTCTTGATAATTTAACCATAACAAAGTGAATTATTTGTTGCTGTTGCTGTAACTCTTACCCAAATAAACATAAACTTGTTTATCACTCTGTTGTAAGCTACAAATGAAAAATGAAACAAAAATGAAACCAGTGCTATGTCCCTATTTTATTTTAATGACCCTTGTTGTTTTTACAAATTTGGTCACTTTTAGCAGAATGTTGGATCATTACTATAAGCACTATAGTATCACATTTTTTAAAGTAATCAGACATCAACTGCCTGCTGTGCTATTTTTCTCTGTTTGAGAGGGTCCATTTTTCTTTTGTTTTATGCGTGCATATTTCTGTGCATGTATCTGTGTGTTCACAGATTGCAATGACACTCATGACTGCCCCAGCGAGAGAACATCAGATGTTTCTCCATCTCGTCTCCTCTATCCCTCACTCGTGTCTGCCCCTTTCTGCCCCCTGTCGTCCTTTCCCTCATGGACCCACTCCTCTTTCCATAACCATGGTGGTGACAGCCACTGCATCCAAACTGACAAACATGTCAAAATGGACAGATTGGGAAAGGACGTAAAATGGAGGGGGAAGAAAAGGAGGAATGAGATAAAGGAAAGTGATACATAGCGAAGCAGAGGGAAGGCTAAGTGGCTAAAAAAAGAGCAAAGACTGAGGATGTTAGAAGAGAATAAGGAATAAAAAGGAGAACAGGAAAATAGACAAAGTTTTTTCTTTGCACACAGAAAGCAGCTACTGAACATGTTGAGGTCAAATCTGAATGAAGGCGGAGTGAAACTGAATCTTTACTTAAAGCAGCATTGCCAAAACACCAAAGAAAGCTCAAGAGAATTGATTTGAAAAAGAAATCTAAAAGGGAAGTTTGAGGTTAAGATATAAATCTGGAGTCAAACCAACAAAACTGAAATGGTAAAAAATTAGGACAGTAAAATCGTGACAGTATTTTTGTGTCTGATTTAACTCTATCATGGTTACTTAACCTCGGATACATGTCTTCATTATGCTTCAAAGTTAAAAGGAAAAGAGGGAAGCAATCTTTACATTTCAGTCAAATGTAGAAAGACAACTGGCCTTCTGGAGCTTGACTGACAATCAAGCTTGCGTCAAGCCGTGATCGACAATCGCTGTGTTTACAGTTCTATAGATACGACAGTTGACAATGTTACTCTTCTCTAAATGAAGTTGGTCTGGCTTCATGGTTTAAGTACGTTCTTTAAAGCAGACTTCAAGAAAGCTGGAAAGGATAAGGTGGGACAATCATTTTAAATAATCTCAAATTTAATATAGGAGAGAGCTCTTTTCAAAATAAAAAAGAGCTTTTCATTCAACTTTAATTGAGGAAACCAAGAGCATAACAAAGTTTCTTTCACTACTGTAGCCAGGCTGCTCAAGAATCATAGCTGTACTGAGCTACTTCTTACTTCAGCTCTCAGTGGTGACAATTTATGACATTTAGCATTTATCTAAAGCAACTTACAACAGAGGAAATACAGTCAAGCCACAGTAACATAGTGAAGTTACAGAGTAAGTGCAGTTCAATCAGAATTCCATCAGGACCACGATTCAAGTGTTGGTTAGAAAATTAGAGAGGGAGCAGCTAAGACAAAATATTCTTTGAACAGGAGAGTTTTCAAGAGCTTCTTGAACGTACAAAGGGAATGAGCTTTTCTTAGGTGATATTGAATGGAGCAGATTTGTCCCACCTGTATTAGATGTTTCCCTGCATCAGCACACCTGATTCAGATGAATGGGTCATTAACAGACTTGTGCAGACCTTGATGACAAGCTAATGATGATCCATTAATTTGAATCAGGTGCACTAAAGCAGGGAAACATCTATAACAAGTACAGCGGCCCTCAAGGACTGGAGTTTGACACCCCTGAACTAAACCATCAACTTATGTCTTAGACATCATTCAAACTAGTCTGTTCAAAGAGGGTTTCTTGCTTAATTTAGGATCACATACTTTTACAGCAACAAACAGCATGCTTATATAGCGCCTTTCTAGTCTAGGAACCATTCAAGGCGCTTTTACAACGCAAGCAGCTTTTCTCTCGCTGCCACAAACACATTAACTGGAATGATTTATTTAATGGACCAAGTTCTTCATATAATTACTCCTATTATTTCTATAATTAATCCTATTATTTCTATAATTACTCCTATCAATCAAATTGCATTACAGTTAATGTAAATGATGCCTAGGCAGAATTTTGTGCTACCAATTAGCCTAAACAGATACTATGTACAACAAGGCCTATAGCAGCATAAATAGATGCTGGTCTTAAAGACTACAGAGTTAAAGGCTTCATTAAAAAGGAAGGTCTTAAGCCTAACTTTAAATGTAGATTAGTGTTGTACAGAAACAACACTGGTGACAGTTATCCTCATTGCCTCATTCAACACACTCATTTCATAATTGTTGCATAAGTCACTATGCTAAGTATAGTAGAATGATGGTGGCGACAGTTTCAGTGTTGAAAATGACCAGTCTTTCTTATGTACTGCAGCTCATAGTGCAATTTGTCACAACAAAAGAGCACAGCAGGCATGTGAACAGTTTCTAGTTGTGCCTCAGCATAATCACTTTTGCAGTGGCACTAACAACTACTGCCGGACAGGCTAAGGAGCATGCAGATTCGAAAATAGCCCAACACCGCGTCCATCGTTTATACCCTGTGCATGGTAAGAAAATACACAAGTTCAAATTTAAAGCTTAAGCCTGATTTGTGTTTCAGCATAGCGTACACACAAGTAGGCTACACACGAGTGCCGCTCTGTAATTACACCTCCAAGCAATATGTGGTACTGAGTGATCTTTTCTGCAGGACCATAGCTAGCAGCGCTGAGATTCCATTTGTTTACTTCCTTTATGTAGCTCTGATGTAGCAACACATACAAATTAAGTTTTTTTTACACAAGTTGGTGATGATAAATGTTTTGCATCAGACAATCTTTTTTACATTGAAGCAAACTATAGTTCTATCCAAGGTGAAAGCCTTGAAGAAGAAGTAGCAGTGGGAAATACAAAGACAAAGAACAAATCTACCGAGCAGACGAATCACATTTCTTGCGGTCTGTGTCAGCATGACATGTACTTACATTTGGAGGGAGGGGCACTTCAGGGTCCAGCATAGCTTCCAGCAAAGTCGTCTCACACCATTGTCGCAGAAGTATAAATCAGCATTTCGATTGCTTAGTTAACTAAGTTAACATGAAATAAAACCACTTGTGAATCACATTAGAGTGGAACATAGGCTCGAGAATTGATTAATGCTTTGGAAAACAATTGTGTCAGGAGATGAGGCACGTGTGTGTGTGTGTGTCCAGATGGTGGTGTCCAGCTTGTTTCCTCAGACCTCCACTGGGATAGATAGCTGACAAGTCAAATGAGGCTGCTTCCAACTCTCTCGCTTGTCGACTCCATTTTTCCATCCCTCTCGTTCTGCCTCTTCCTGTTCTCTCAGCTGTGTGACAGATAATTGACATATTATCGGCCAATGACCTTGTGTCGCAGACAAATCTCCACCAATTAAAAACTGGGACATTTTCTTATCAACTCACTGTAATGGAAATATATATGCTGAACAATTTGAATAAGCATGCCACAAACACGTAGACAAACCACTTGCACAATAGGCAGGTGTGATACATTGTGCCAAGGACAACAAACACCAGCAAGAAGGACCTTTAACGGCCAATGAAATGCTGGAAACAGAGGTCAGTGGGTGTGTCTGTGATTAACCTTGGAGGAGAGCAGAAGGGTAACCAACTAACTTCTCAACTTGCTCAATTGCAAAGAGACAGAGCGAAGGGTGGCTTTGGATCGACAGAATGATGGAGAAAGATGGAGCGAGACAGAAGGAGAGTGACAGAGATGGAGGATGACATAGGGAGACAGATTGAATGAGGTTAAAGATCCAGATAGACGGACAGACAGCAGAGCAAAGAGAGACGAGTGGAAAAAGGGAAAAGTGAGAACTATAGATGAATGGAAGTGTTATAGAATGAGAGAACAATTTCCAGTGTGTGTGTGTGTGTGTGTGTGTGTGTGTGTGAGGGGGTGGTAGTGTCTGAAGTAATAACATCACAAACATCCTCCTTTGTCCTTTCAGCTGTGTCTCCATTGCAGTGTTGGACCCGATCGGATCCACTGATGTGGCAAACTACCACTCCATACCACCTGGTGGCAGTAATGAACAACTCTCTCTTTGCAAACTACCTGTAAACCAAAAGAAGATGAGAAAGAAGCAGAAAAAAGTTCAAAACACAAACAAGAATGATGTGATAAACACTGAAGGAGCAGTGATAGCTGCTGCATTTCTGTTTGTGAACACTAACATTGAGAGGGTTGAACGTCAACTGCTGTCTACATCATTTAAAAACAAAGAAAAAAATACACACAATTTCATTTTATTATGATTCAAAGCAAAATTACTAACTTTAAAGAGGAATTGCGAGTTTTACAAGTAGACTTTTTTTTACCAAACACAACTTGCTCTGGAGGAGGTGATGTTCAGAGTTTTTGAAGGAAAAATTGAAGGGGAAGAAAAGGTAAGTGCCTGTCATTATAATCTGAATGGGAGAGAGATTTCTTTTGTGCAGAAGTCTGCACATTTGTCAGAGACCAAAAGTTTGGTCCAAGGCAACAGAATAAGAAATGGTAGACCTCTAACACGTCATACTACAATGTAACAACAATGAAAATTTGAAGTATCAAATTCAGAAAAATGGTTAAATGAGTGTTTGAATTCAAATTATATATGATTTAATAATTTTATTCTGAAGGAGCATTAAGTTACATCTCAGTTGCCCATGAGGAGTCTGAAGAATAAAAATGTGATGACCAAAGAAAGTTGATAACCCACTCCTAATACCATGTTGTCAACAACTGATTCCCTGGGTGCTGCTAAGCTAGTCAAATCAGATAAAGCCTTGTTATATTAAATATGTTTTGTTGTGTTCCCCTCCGATCAAACTCAGACTTCCAGCACCTCATGTGAATACACATTCTTAACATGGAGCACTTTACAACAACGAGAAGGCCGGTGCATCCTCTCTGGCTTTGCAGTGGTGGCCTGAGATTTTTAGGGTGGTGATTGAGTGTAAATGTCTCAGATGGCTGCACATGCAGGATGTGGATAAAAGGTGGGAATAAAATGTGTGCTTCATGGTGTCCCCCCACCCCCACTCCACCTGGGCTTTAACACTTCTGCTGTTGCAGTGCACCAGGCTCAGGTTTGTGTTGCAGTCTTTAGAGGTGAAATGAAGTTACTTTTTAAAAAAAGAAAATGTCATTTCCTCACATCTTTTAGGTCTGTATCATTTTTTTTTTGCCGTGAGCTAGGTAGAATTATCATAATCTATAATCAAGTCATAGGTATGGCCTTGCTGCAAAGCTATTGCTTGATAATTAAGTTTCTCCTGAGCGGTTGAGGATGCTGTTCGGAGGGTCCTAGCTGGTTATTGTTATGGCGTTCGAGGTGTTTGATAGGAAGGAGATTATTTATCCCACTGTCTTCCAGAGACGCACAGAAAAAGAAAGACAGGAAAATAGTTTCATATGTGTTTGCCAAATCTACCATAGCCTTTAGACCCTCATGGATGAGGCTTACTGCCTCATATGGACGTCTTGCCGGTGGGCAGTAGGGCCAGTCACTACTCATAAAGTCACCTTAAATAACTGCACTTGTGAATACATTACCAGTAGCTGTTTATCTATTTAAATTATTTTAGTTATTTATTAATTATTTTTGATGTGAGCTGAACTAGGCTCCAGGAGACCCCCCTGATCATAAGCAACACCCATCTTTTCACTCACCTTTAGAGTCCCCTCTCATTTATGACGAAACAAAATATGAAATAATGTTCCTCAGCTCAGTGTTTTGCCTATTTTTAAACTTTAAGGAGCAGCTGTGTGAAATATCAGCTGCAGATGAGGTTGAGCATCAGCACCAATAGACAGAGGTTTCCAGTTATCCAACAGCCTAGGCAGAGGGAACGAAGAAACAGGTGGCGCCTTTAATTGCTTTTTGCAACCCCTGAAAGCAAAGCACCAGAGGGAGCAGAGCCGTGGGAGGTCCTCTGGGAGATGAGATCTTCAGCACTGTCTTTGTAATTGGTTTTAGTGAAATATAATCCTATAGTCAAGATTTAGCAAAACACATCATATATTTCATTTATACAAATACACAGAGGTACTTTATTATAAAATTGAAGGGAAAAAAAATTAAAGGCATAGATTGAATAATACATTGTACCAGTGCCAAGTCTGATTTTTCATGAATGTTCATTTCTAGAAACATCATTACCATCAAAGTGGCACTTGCTGCATCTGTTGCGACTGTAATTACTGTTTTGTGTTCATCAATTTTCTGCTTAGTAATGACTTATAATAATGACTAATAATGACAATTGTAGCAGTTTGATGTGCCTTGTGGTTGAAGCAGTTTATAGATCAAGAAAAAAGAACTCACAACCACACTGTTTACTGGGAGTGCCAGTCGTGCTCTTCCTCCTCTTATTATTATGCATTTATCTAACTACACCAAGCCTGGTTGAATGTGCTCTGTCATACATCAGAAAAGGCCAGATGTCTATGAATTGTTCATTTGGCTTGGAAGAGATTAACACATAAGAGATATGTAATAGGTATGTACTAGGTGAGCGCAACTCACGCAGTGAGGGACGACTTAGGAAGATACTTGTCTTGTTCTGAAGTAACATCACATGTCTTCAAGGAACGTTTCACAGAATCAGCTGTCAGATAGCACAAGAGTAGTTTAAACAGTGTAATACAGAACTTTGATATTCTGACAGGTTGGTTTGGTCTGTCGATGGACAGTTTCAATATGACAGCATAAGACACACCATAGAAAACTCAGCTAGAGGATGAGTGGCCTCATGGGCTGGCTCATATCAAGATCAGCATGTCAAAAAAGCTTGCTGGTGTGTTTTATTTACAACATTGCAGCTTTGTCATCATGTAATCATCATTATATCATTTTTAAAAAACAAAACAAAACAAAAAAAAGCTTAAATTCTGTAGTGTGTAAAATACTATGGCCAACCATGATTCTATAGTTTGGAGAGTCATCTCGCACTGATAAGTGTTTAAGGCCTGAGATATACTTTCAGTTTTAATAAAGCTTTTTTATCTGTTTACATGCAAAACCTTCTACGTTGCAAATGTTTCTTGCTTCCATACGAT
>JBAMYA010000013.1:14261034-14272009 GCA_037176975.1 Arrhamphus sclerolepis
GGGGGGGGGGGTGCTCAGGCTCTCGACATCTTTTAACTTCTGCTATGTAAAACCACATTATCTTTATTATGTAAATGTACAAGGTCAAAAGGTCTTTCAGCCTTAGATTAAAAAAAGAAAAAGAAAAAAAAGACCAACTCTAAAATATACACTATGTAAAAAGAGGAAACATTCCAAAATATAAACTATACATAAATAAATGTGCATATGCATTTGAGTTAGTGCAAATAAGAACATCAGGGTAGGAGACAGGGGTTGACAGGTAAGGAGCGTAGTGCAAAGAGCATAGTGTGATACAGTACAGAGAGGCAGAAGTAGACAACAACACGGGGTTCTTTATATTGTTGTATTTCCCTTCTATTAATTCAAGGGGCAAAAGGAATTGTGGCATGTTTGTGACCTACTGTGTGTTATGGAAAGTGTTCAGGCAAAACAAACATACTTTGGATGGTGGGCTCTGTGACATAAAGAAACTGTGTTTACATTGGTTAATTGTAACATCAGCCTGCTGCAGAGTCTAGTATTCTGAGCAAAATAATTTGCATTTGGTGGGTGAAAGGTGGGTGAAAGGTGTTCATTTGCAATCTAATCCATTTGCAATCCGTTAGGGCACGGGTCGGCTTTTCTCTCTCTCTCTTTTTCTTTTCTTGGAGTAATAGAAGCAAAATTTTAATGTTAAGACTGTATTACTTAAAGAGGCATGCATGGATTGTCATTTCATCTCCACAATTCCCCATCACCGCATATACTTGTCTTGGAGGGAGAATACCTTGAATTGCCCGCGGAGATGAACAAAAAGTTTCCATTAACTTTTATTAAATGAAATCATTCAGTGATAGAAGACTTTAAATCATTTTTATTCTCAGGTTATGCAGTAATTTGGCGATATGTGCAATGGGGACGACTGGGATCCGTATCTGCTCTCACATCTTAGGTTAAGCTGAATTCACTCAGGATGCCAAAAAGCAATAGGACATTAAAGATAATTTTCTCAATAATTGTACATTTAAATACCCTCATGTGAGCTTGATATAATTGAAAAATTCGACCGAAGCGCTCCTATCAAACTAATTTGGTATGAGGCTGAATTGCAAATTGGAAAAGTCCTCGATGCACTTCAGCCCTACAAGCAGATCCGTGCATCTGGATGCTCACAGATTTGCTTGAAGGGCTTGTTTAATATAAGCAGAAGTTGATGTGTAGCTGGAAATCACTGTGGTGCTGAAACCCAAATCAGAAACACTGCGGAGACAAAAGTCGAGGTGGTAATAGGAAGTGGGGAGGCTTTTATGCATTCGAGGCACTCAAATGTGCCACTTTAACAAGTGACGTCAGGCTAATGCATACCTTCAGAGCTTTCCTGGAAATAGCTCACCATCTGTAAGGAATAATATTTGCTTTTGGGTATTTCACATTTCAGCAAGTCTCCAGGGTTATACATGTGGTAGGCAGTGTGGTGCTTCGGATGGAGCGAGGCACAGTGAAAACTTGCCTCTGTTCCCTTCATCTTTATTATGGTTATTGAATTCGGTTCAAAAGGAGCTGACATCAAAGCGCTGCTCAGAGATTCATAATTCAAGAGGTTCAGTGTATTTTATTGTGAATTCAGAAAAAGGACTCTCAGAAACAACATAAAAATGAAAGGAGTTTTCGCGTGTGAAAGGCAAGTGTTTCCTGTTGTAGATCAATGTCATTCTGAGAAATATTTTCTCAGTCGACTGAAAGAAAATCAAACTTTTCAAATGTGCAACATGGAAAAGATGTTTATCTAATTGAATATATAAAATATGCAACACCAATTACCAGGGCAAAATTTCCTTTAGCTTGGAATATAAGTTAATCTTAGGGGTGAATGATATCGGTACCCTAAGAAATAAAGTGTTTTAATACAACAAAGCAAAGGCAAATCTATTCCCACGTGTAGTTACCATGGAGATTATGAGAGAAAATGGGTACTTCAAGGTGAAATAAAGCAGGTAATTATATCTTCACATCCCTTTGAAAAACTATTACGTCTTTACTGTACCTCTGCGGATCTCCTGCATGGTCTACTTGGGTGCTTGACTTTGATCTTCAAAGCTGACCTCTCTCCTCCCTCCTGATTGATGGATAGGCCCACCATTGATGGCTGCATATCCATCAAGCAAAGCCACCCATGATGAATGAATATGTCCTTTATCAACGGTGCATCACCTCATGAAGTATTGTCCTTTTTCGCTCAGTGTATTTATCCTTCAGCCAGAGATTGATTAACTATGGAGGTGATTCAGTCAGCAATTATGACCTCATCGCTAATCAATCTACCTCTCGCCATGGGACAACCCTGATTACAGTTTGGCACATGCACGCCCACACATGCACACGCAAGAGAGTACGCCAGACATCAGCAGACAATTTTGTTCAGTCTCTGGGACCATGGGAAAGTTTTTCATTCTAGTCATCGTGCCACTCCAATGATGAAGATTTGTCTGTTATTGTTGATTTTATGTGTGTGTGTGCATGTGTGTTAGTAGACAGAGACAGATTGCCTGCCATCCATCCATCCATTATCATCTTCTTAACCAGGGTCTCTGCTTAAGTCTCGGGGGCAGCTGCCTAAATAGAGAAGCCCAGACCTCCCTCACCCACCTCCTTCATCTCCTCTAGGAGAAAATGACATTCCGAATGCACTTCTTAACCCTGTTTAATTGCTTGTTAATACCTATTCAGCCAATCACATGCCAGCAACTCAATGCATTTTGGCATGTAGAGGTGGTCAGGACAACTTGCTGAAGTTCAAGCTTAACATCAAAATGGGTGAGAAAGAAGATTTAGGGGGGTTAGGGTTAGTGATCTGGTTGTTGGTGAAATCTGAGTTCCATAAGGTTCGGAGAGAACGGTTAGAAAACAAGAGAATATTCAATGAGCGGCAGTCAAGTGAATGAAAATGCCTTGGCTTCTGGGTCACGGCCAAGGTGGCAGCTTAACTTAACTGCTAAACCAATGGTTTTATTAAAAAAAAAAAAAAAAACATCCTAAAACATTTAAGACTTAACTTTATTTTTACTGAAGATGAAAGCTAGGGTTGTCTCACGAAGGAGAAAAAACGAAGGGTGCAGCGACGATTAATAAGGAAGAACAATGAAGTAACCAAAGCTGTTCTCCAGTTCACAAGGCTGAGGAGGGAGAAATGGGGGATGCCAGCTTGAAGAGCATACCTGCCAAACTTAGAGATTTCAGACGGGGCAACAAGCAGCAGCTCCTGGAGATCCAGAGAGACCTGCATTGAACAAATGATAGGCTGGATGAAGCAGAGGGTCAAACCATAAAGGTGGAAGGTAACAACACTGAAGGTTTCATAGAAAAACGGCTTCAGGACTGCCTGGACTTCCTGTGGGATGCAGAGCTCAAAATTGAAACAGCCCACAGAGTCCTGGCCCCTATGCGCACTAATGTGCAGTCACAGCCTTGCTCTATCTTTGTAAAGGTTGCCAGTTACAAGATTATAGAGGAAATTATTCGCAGAGCATGGCAGAAGAAACGAATACGAGCACTTGTATGTTGACTATGACTATCCACCAGCTATTGTCAAGAAACACGCAGAGTACAGTCAAGTAAGCTGCTGAAGGAGGACAAAATTAAGTTTCAAACGCCCTATCCTGCAAGACTATGTGTGTTCTACGCAGAGGAGACCCACATATACCAGAGTGCAGTGGAGGTAAAATCAGATATGGAATCACAGGGACTCCCAGACACTGTCATCCACCCCCTGGTCAACCTGATCCAACAGGAGCTAAAACAGCTTTCATCTTAGCAAGTGGCTGGGCACCAGGAGGTAGGAACATCGAGTGGTACTATAGACATCTGGAGTTTAAATCCAACAAGCTGTTATTATACTCATTTCTCTCATGCACACACAGTATACTCTAGAATAGATTACCTGTCTCATCATGCCCCCCATTACTAAATTTAAAATTAGTTGAGGACCCCAGAAATACACAATGGAGGTTGAACACGAGTATGCTGAATGACCTACAATTTACAAAACTAATCAAATCTGACATAAACATATTTCTAAAAGAAAGCTTTAACGGAGTGTTTAGCCCAGAAATTGTCTGGGACACACTACAAGCAGTAATGAGGGATAGAATAATCTTTTATTTAACCTTTATGTCATCAGGAAAATCCCACTGAGAGTAAAAATCTCTTTTGCAAGAACACACACAAGTTACAGAACATTCACAGCAAAAAAAAGAAAAAAAAAAGAAAAAAGTTAACGCCGTCATGAATAATCTAATTATAAGATTCATCAATTAAAACATTTGCAGACAAGTGATTCCATCTCAAAATCAGTAAGAACAGCCTTAAAAACATTTTGTGACAACAGCAGCTTTGGGTTCATGTATTTTTGCAACCGGTTCCAAGATGAAGCAGGAATCCGAAAAAAAATCTTTCCAAAGTTCTTTCCAAGCACCAAAAGTATAAAAAAGTTCTCACAACAAATAGAATATCCTCCAGTGGATTTTATATTTATATAGGCCAACAAAGAAAGAAAGAAGAAGTCATATTAGGAGAAGTAATAGTATGGCCTCTACAAGTGTAGTAGATGGTATTTGTAGATGGTGTCTACAAGCAGCCAAGGCCGTCCATCCAACCTACACACACACACACACACACACCTATTCTTTTGTGTCCAGAAAAAGAGCAAACCAGTTAAAACTATCTAGAATTAGAATTGAACAAAGAACTAAAAGAGGTTGAGACAAAAAATAAGAGAACTAAAACCTGGAACATAGTGTGAAGCTTAATATATTAAGAAATAAACTTAATGCAATGTATTTAAAGAAACACAAAAAAAAAGAAAAAACAAAAAGATGGTTTATACCAAACAAAAATACTATGAATCGGGGGCCAAGTTTGCCAAACTCTTGGAGAGAAAATTACAAAAGCAACAAGCAGACAACACAATATATACAATACGGGACCCAAATTCTAAGAGATGTATGTATAAACAAAGTGAACAAGCTTTCCAAAGTTACTATAAACAATTTTAGACACAGCCAAACTTAAAGGATGAGCAACAAACCAAAAAATATGCCATCTTAAAGCTTAAAACAAACAAATGTCTTGGTCGGATGAATTTCTGTCTGAATGGTACAAACAATTTAAGTTAGAGCTAACACCATTCCTCCTTCAAATGGCTCTGAAAAAGGGGAAAAAGCCACTAATATGGAAACAATTATTCCAAAAGAGGGCAAGGACCATCTTAGCTGCAGTTCTGTAGACCTATTTCTGTTCTTAATATTGATTATACGTTCTTTACATCAATTCTCTCAAGGAGAATACAGGAGATATTTCCAGAATTTATTCATAAGGATCAGACAGGTTTTATCCCACAGAGACAAACTCATGATAATATAAGACACATGTTGCACATATTGAACCATATCCAAAAATATCAAACACCAGCTACAGTGATCAGTCTTGATGCTGAAAAAGCTTTTGTTACTGTAAGCTGGGACTTTTTATATAAAGTAAAAGAGAGATTTTATTAAAGTAATTAGGTCACTATACCCCAAACCAAATGCACAGATGAAAATCATAGGACATCTATCTTGAAGTAGAGCATGGAATGAGACATGGATGTGGACTCACTCCCTTACTTTTTGCCCTTTACATTGAACCGTTAGCCCAACTAATAAGGCAAACTGACATCATAAAAGGTATAGATATTTCAGGTGCTGCACACAAGGTGCCGCTTTATGCTGATGATGTGTTATTATACATAAGTGAGCCAAACACATAACTGCCTACACTATTACAGAGATTGAGCAGCTTTGGTGAATTTGCAGGATATAAATTGAATGCAAATAAAACACAGATATTGACATTTAATTTTAACCCTCTGAAACCACTGTGTGCCGAACTAAAATGTAAATGGGACCAGACTGTACTGAAATAAATTGTTGTGCTAATCCCAAAGATACAAACACTATTGCTCAGTGTAACTATGAGGATCAAATCTTTCATGAGTTTAATCCAAAGAATTGAATCTGTCAAAATGAACGTATTACCAAGATTTATCTTCTTGTTCTGAGCACACCCGGTAGAAAGCACAAAAAAAAAAAAAAAAAAAAAAATTCACGGAATAGGATTTATTTGGCTAGGAAAAAAGCAGAAAATTCAATTTAAAATACTACAACTTTCAAAAGAAAAGGGGGGCGTGAACATATCACATCTAAAGAATGATTTCTACTCTGCACAATTTAAACCTCAGATAAAGCTATGAAATAAAAACTATTATGTTCGATGGAAAGACATTGAATTAGCTCTTATACCAGAACCCCCCTTTACAAGGAATCTTGAGGAATAAAGATATAGAACAGGTTCAATTTAAGGCTTAAAATCCTTGGACAAAATCCCAATTAAAAATCTGGTCTGAATTAAACAGGAAAATAAACTAAACAACCTGAGGATTATAAGATGGTACACCTATGACCCTGATTTTAAACCAAATTAAACAGATACTGGATTCCGTAATTGGGTGTCTCAAGGTATAACAACATATTTCTCAATAACGGATAAAAGTCAAAAAAAAAAAAAATCACACTTAAAAGAGTGGATTATCAAAGGACAACAGTAACTCAAATAATCAACTTAAAGACAAAGGTTTGCAGAAGACCACCTCCAGAGTTATCAGATCTTGGTCATCAGAACCTTTGTGTTGGAACAGGAGATTCGCAACATGGATGTGCACATATCTGCAGCCACATCATGATGTTATCATGACAATATGAACCGAAATCTCTGAGGACTAGATGATCACCAAATCACCTCAAGCGACCCCCCACAAAGATGAGGAGCAGCCGCTCTACTCTGAGTCTCGTGTGGATGACTGAACTTCTCAGCCTCTCCGTCAGGGAGAATCCACCAACTCTGTGAAGGAAATTCATTTCAGTACCTCAGCCATTCAACCATTTCTCAAATGAGAACCGTGCTTTCACATTTGGAGGTGCTGAATCTCAACCCGGGTAGTTCACACTCAGCTGTGAATCACTCCAGGGAGAGCTGAAGATCCCCTCTCAAGATGCTAACAGAGCCACATACTATAGACACACATTGTCAGCATTTTGGATCCCATGTCTGTCCTTTTAATTGAATTCAGTTTTATTTATATATAGCTTCTATAACAACACAAGTTGTCTCCACTAGGTTGCTGTTAACTTTACTTCATGTTTTTACTTTGAAAGTCTGTCTTTGTCTTGTGTTCTGTTTGACTTCAATGGTTTCATCTGCCCTGATCTGTTTCACTTGGATCTCGTCAGCCCGTATGTACATGTGGTCTTGGCTTTCCCTGCATGCTTGCTGGTCCGTCATGTTGCTGCCTTGCCATTTGCTGTTTCAGTTTGGTGTCACACTTTTGGTTCCAATAAAGGACTATTTGTTAGATTACTTCTGCCTCCCGCTCTCCTTCATCTGGGTGCTGACCAGCAAACCCATGACACACATAGACCAACAGGACCAAATCAAGGACCACAGAGACTATGACAAAAGGTGGCCCTTCCAGCTTCTACCAGGGACAAATCCAGAATATGGACCCAAACTCTTGTTCTTTCTGTATATGGACCTAATAGCCCACAGCAGCAAACCCAGTACCACATACTCAGATTGAAATAGTCTAAAATACATATTATTTTCAAAACAGCCAGAAAAAAACATAAATAAAATAGATGATTTGAAGCCTGAAGATTACATGCATCATGAATCACTGGAAAGCCTTATTATTAAATTGAATATAGCTCTATTTAAATCAAGACATTAGTTTAAAATGATGACATGGGTTGAAATGATTCTTGTAAATTTTATACCAAGCTTCAACAGGAAGACTTAAAAAGCAACACAAAAATAAGTTAACAAGATTCCATTGAACTCGATGATTTTATCTTTCCACTTTAACAATATCCTGTCCTGGAAGATAGTCGACATTCATCTAGAGATTGATGGCCTCCTCTAAATGACCCTTAGGGTCATACCGTAACCAGCTCAGTTTCTACTTGGTTGCCAGGGGCAGTCTCTGGTTTAACAGAGATGATGCTCGCATGGATACCAAGGAGCATCTCCTGGGGACTGCGAAGAGATGAAGAAGATATTAAAACTTGGAAATAAGAGTCAAGCAAGCCAGATCTGAAAATTGGCCGGCTGAGCCACCATGCATAGGCATTAATCTGCCATGAAACCCCTTCAGGGGTTCGTAGAAAGATGATGGGAATGACCTAGGTACTGTTTGCAGATAGAAGCATAAAGTCAAAATCACCTTCTTTACATATTTTGATCACAATAATGAGATTTTTGTTAACATGTGAAAACACTGGAAAGAAGACCTGCAATCCACACTACGCCAGTACAAGATATCACACACGGATGAATTATGTGCAGATGTCATGTTTAATTATATAAAGCCTCATATATAGACATGCAACACACCAAACAAAAGAAAAAGCTCAGCTTTAATCCTATAATGACCATTTCATCATAACAAAACACAATTCCGACACCGAGCGACTGAGCATCTCATCACAGAGAGATGAGAATGTGCAAAGCCACAGAAATACAGCACTGGTGACTAGCTGCTGTGTCCCATCCAATACTCCAATACTTTTTACCAATTAATTTTAAATCCTCATTTTTGATTTCTCTTGCTATTTGTCTTCTGTTTACCTTTGCTTTCTTTCACTGTCCAGTGAGGTTTAGGCATCTGAACCACCTAGTTAGGTTTAGGCATACAAATTTTGAAAATCAAATAATAATTTAGTGTACAATGTATACTGTACTGCCCTGTTTGAAAAAGGAGCATAAAAGAAAATGGAGATACAGTTATCCAGTTATGAAAGAAAGATTTCCCTTTACTTCTCAGCTTACCACAAGATCTGTCTGCAAACAATCAAAACTATTGAGGGAAATCACTTATAGGTAATTGCTTTAAGCTGTAAAAATCATATTCACAGTGGGAGCAGTTCCTGTTCTTTTAAAAACCCAACAGGTGAACAGTGTTTTTCCACAACATCTCAGTGGGCCAACCTTTTGTAAGCTTGAAGCTGCCTCCACCGAAATAGATTCTGTGATGTTTACAATACATGCTGCACCCTGATGCAACAAATCCTCCAGTAAATTGGTAACAATTTCACAGAATTTTTTTTTCAGCAGAAATATAGTTGGAACAATAACACTCCTTGGCCACGGGAATTGAAAGATAATTGTATGAGCCTGTGGCATTGTTGTTTCATAAGCTTCACGCTCCATTTCTGATTCCCGCCAGAAAGCCGTTTCTTTTTCCTCCTTTGCACATGTTTATTTCTGGCCCTTAAATTTGGTCTCTATTTACGTATGTCTTAAATCACATGTTCTTCTCTGTCCTTGTGAAATGGAAATAGACGTTGTTGTTATCTCTGGATAAGAAAGGGATAAAAACAAACAATGTGCATCTTAGTTATTAAGAGCATTACAGCATCTTCAAAAGGGCAGTTTGAAGAGAGAGGGCACAGCAATGCTTGAACATGCTGTTGAATAAATACATTAATTAAGGGGGAATTATGTGCTTGGTGCACAAGTTGGCTTGCTTTTAAGTGCCAGGGGTCCTCATAAATATACATTTAAAAGACATGTGGCAACATCAAGAAGTAACCTCTTAACAATGAACTTCTGTATCATCATCGCTGCAATGCACACCTACCAAACACTGGGAGGCATGTGGAAGGAAAAGAAAAAAGAAAACCCAACAGTTTTATTTAATATTAATACATGTAAATGAATGCTTTGTTTATTTGAGTTGAGAACTCTAACGAGTCATGGGACTCAGTCTGTTTAGTTTCAACTCTCAAGATGCAGACAGAAATATCAAATCCCAGGGACAGTGAGGGCCTATCCCACTTTTGTCACAAAGCCGCTGCTTTTCTTCCACATACATCCCCGTATAGGGACTCGACTGTTAATAAATAAGTATATCACTCATGAAATCTATAATGCAGTGAAAAATAATGAGGGAAAATGGCTTTTATATTGCCTAGGCTTTACTAATGAACAGCTCCACAAAGCACATGGGTGGTTTTTGAACATGAAGCACTTTGTATAGAAGCTCTCCAATAAATGATTACTGTTTTTAGACAGCTTTTATGATGTATCACTGCGTTCAACAGAAGTGACTTTTTTTTCTTTTTCTTTTTTTTATCTTGGTTTGAAGAACATTTCAGAATACAAATCCTTGTAATAAATTGGTCCGCTTATGCCTGACAACTTTGATGGATGACACAAAGGTGAGTGCAATTGGTATGGCACAGCGACTTTACGCATAACCTCCTAAATTTGTGTAATTGTTTTCTTTACTTTTCTTTTTTTGTTTTGTTAGGGCAGTGTTAGTACAGCTGTGTGGACATTTTCTACTACTTTTCCAAAAATATTCTTTAGTTTTGAAAGTAGTGCATGCACAGTTGCAAGGCACCATGCAAAGGGAAATATATTTTCCCATTTTTTTCTCTGCAATTAAAATAGTTTCAGGCTATGTCAACATTAGATTGCATGTAGATTCATTTATTTCCTAATGGGAGCCACCAGCACCGTAGAAGGACAGCACAGAATTCATTCAAGCCATTTTTAATCCCACAAAGCATCATACAATACATGCATTTAGGTCCATATATATTTGAACACTACAGTTTTTTCTTCTTATTATTATGATTTTACTTTTATACCCCACCACAATGAATTTGAAATAAAAAAAAAATGTATATATTATATATTGTAAAATTATAAGCCTGCTTTATTGCTTTATTTCAAGAGGTTTTACAACAAAAGTGGCTTTTCACGCCCCCTGTGGTCAGAAGTGATATTGCTACATCAATCCTTACATATATCAAGTTCAGCATAGAGAAAACAATTCTGACAGCCAGTGGCTAAGTGAACATATCATAAACAAGAGCAATGTGTAATGTCACATAAAACA
>JBAMYA010000013.1:14272680-14300268 GCA_037176975.1 Arrhamphus sclerolepis
ATGAAGAGCAACAGTTTGCGTAATGATATTCACAAGTCAAGTCAGTCAAACTTACCTTGTCCCTTCCTTTTTTTTTTGTTTTTTTTTTAGCAATTTAATATAGTTTTACAAGCCGAACAACATTTCAATTCTCGACCAACTTTCTTTTGCTCACAACTTGCACAAAACTGGAACTTGTTCAGACTTTTGGTTGCTCTGTTTCCCACAGGAGCAACCTCATTTAGTTTCAGCGAGTGAAGGTGAAATGGCTTCACTGAAGTTAAGCCCACATTGCAGTAGCTTTCATTATTTCATTATTATTTCATTCATATCAGTGAAGCTCCTAAACTCAGGCCAGAACATGGGGGTACAATGAGGGAGTATTTGCAATGACTATATTGTTTTTCACTGTTATGTATCTGTGTAAGTCTGTTCATGTATGTGCCGTCTAATATGTTGCCTTTTTGTCCAAGACAAATATATCAGTTTTGAATCTTGATGAATCCACACCACATATTAATCTTAAATCTGTGGCTGTTGAAACAATTGTATAGAACATTTTTCATGAACAATTAGTTGAAATTTATCAACAACAACCATAGCAAGCCTTTGCTGAGGTACTTGGGCTACTGACAGTTACATTACATCAACTTTACAATGCAGCTATGTCAACAAGCACTTTCACACAAACGGCATAGTGTAGTGGATTCACTTTAGGGAGATTAAGACTGATTGTGAACAGCGCTGAATTTTTCTCCCTTACCAGTTTTGACAAATTGTCAAGAAAGGAAATGTTAAACAAACAGAAGGAATGGGAGCTATGAGAAGCAGTCTGGAGAGGCTCTTCTGCATTCAGTTGTGCAATTGTGGTAAAGAAAGAGAAAAATGTATAACCTTTAGTACCCCAATAAAGCATTTAACATGTTATGTTTGTTGACTGTTCTTATATTAAATGCTTTCTTTTCAAATGCTGAAAAAGCACCCAGATAAGCAAATCTCAGTACTTTTAAAAAGGCTGTTATGTGTATCAACCGGTGTACAGTTATATAATATTATACAGTAAGTGTCATTGGAATGAGAGTGCCCTTTTCACTTTTCACTACCTTCTCCCAAAAACATCTGTGTACGGTCCATAAAATTACATTTTCAAGTCAGGTTAAATGTTTACCTTTGTCCGCAGTTCAATGTTCCTAACAGGCAACAGGAGCTGTGCACTCATGATGCACCTCTTTCCTCGCCAAAAGCCTCTACACATTCAGCCAATCAGGAAACGCGCAAGGCAACATCATCTTGTTTAAAGCTAGGAGTGCTATATGTGAGACTTTGTCCGTTCTTAAGTAATTATAAACAGTTAAAAAAATGTAAATAAATATTTTAGCTTGCCAATACTCTCTACAGTTTCTTGGCATTACTTAGGGGTGTCTGATGCATGATTACAATAAACATGCAAATTTACAAGGAATTGCATTTTCACTTTCATCTCAAACACACACTGACCGCCACAGAGAAAAAAAAAAACACCTTGTCACAAAAGACAAAAGTACACAACCACTGGAGCCTGAAAGGGAACAGGACTAATTATCTTTTGCCTTCACTCAATTGTATTTGGAAAAAAATAAATAAAAAATTGAAACATACAGAAGGCCAAAAATGAAAAACAACTGATATACAGCAGCGGCTGGGATGAATATGAACAAAACCTCTTTTCTTCATTGTTGTCCATCTACGTTACCTTTATTCTCCCTCCACAATCAAAACCAATCCCGGCATTCATTTAGCAGAAATCCAAAGCGATGCTTCCAAATGCATCCCCCAGAAAATTTTATTAACAACAAAATTCAGTTTAACAAATTGTACAAATGCCTCGCAGCCACTTGGAGCACATCTGCTAAATGAATTATGATAGCGAGGCATTCCACTGATGTTTCACCTTCAAGGCTGACCTTGCAATAGCCATTCTCTGCTGATGCTTGCCAGAGATAAAAGCTATGAGCCCTTCTCACCCCCCATGCCAAGGACACACGCATCATCGCTTTACTGGCCTATCTGCCCAGGTGATGCATGGCTCCCATAGCAGTCAGTCCGAGGCAGTATTTATAACAAACTACGTGAGGCACCAACCAACTCATCTCCGTCAAGCCTTCACAATCCTCGGTCTCCTGCTGCACTCACCTCCGTTTTGCCGTTAGGCCATCATAAATTCTGATTTTCTAATCTGCGGGAATGCAGATTTGATGACAAAGGGTGGACTTAGGGTAAAGATAGGTGCTATTAATTCTGCTGAAAAAAAGGCTGTTTACCTAATTCTGTCACACGTTCTTTATCTTTAATGAATAGCAGAGAAATACAAACTGGCTGAAGCTGACTTCAGACTGGATCCTTCAGACCAATAACTCTGGCAATGATACAGTAGAAGACTGAAATCAGATGAAGAGGAAGCTGCCAAATCTAATTTCAAGAAGAAAGTGAGAGAAAATCTGCATTCCAGTGTCAGCAAAGGGCATCTCGTGACTGGCGGGGAAGTGAACGGCAAAGAACAGGCAACGCTTGAAATTCATTAGGTATCAGTGGGAGACAAAGCACTGACAGGTGTTTATGCAAATCATCAGCGGATGGCTTCATCTCCCTAACGGGGAAAACAGCAGTCTCAGAATAATATGAGGCGTGTGAAAGTAAATCATATTCACTTGTGAAGTTATGAGCACATTGTAAGCCTTACAGTGTGCCGCGGTGGAGACACACAGTTGGAGTTAATGATTACTGAATAATTACTGGGAGCAATCTCTTCCTAGGCTTTTCCTGATGGTGCATGGTAATCCTCACAAAAGTTCTTCTTTGAAAAAGAAAAAAAAAAAAAGATGATGCACTTTGCCTGTACAGGTTTTTTTTTCCTTCTATCTTTAATCAAGAATGCATCTCTTACACAACACCAATACCAAAAAAGCTGAAACACACGTGTGAATTAACCCTTCATAGGGCATTCATTGAAATACTTTGAAATTCAAAATTTCAACCTCAGATTGTTATTTTAGGACATTACAAGAGTTAATTGCAATTGTAACATTTTTTATTTTTTTTTATTTTCATGTAGAAATTGAAGGTCAACAAAGTGGCCATATTTGGTTCTTTGCTACTTTGTGATAAAAAAAGAAAATCCAGGAAGAAAATATTATATATATAATATATAAGAAAACACAAAGTGCAAGAATTGTATATTTTAGAACAGGTATAATTTATAATCTGTAAACAGGAAAACAGCAGCACTCAAACAGCACTTTTCTTTTTTTTTTTAGGTCGTCAGTCATATGTTGTCACCAAAAACTCCACTTCTGACTTTTCGCAATAATGCATGCTGCTTTAGAACATTAAAGCACCAGAGTGTTACACATTATCTAAATACATACCAGAGAACATCAACATTAGAACTTCAGACAACATTTGCACATTTCTTGCTGGTATTTCACAAAGCAGTTACGCTCACTGTTCCAGCAGAGGTGGACCCTGCAGATCCTGCAGACCATGTCTGACCTGTAAATGCTGCCTTTCCTGCTGCAGTGCTTGCAGGTCTGGTGTTTAGCATGTACAGGGGTGGAACAGGGACAGATCTAACTAGAAAATTCAGAAAACTACAACATAAACACATAGAGTGAAATTGTGATAAGGTCATTATCTGAAAAAAGTAACTTCTATTCACTATTTATAGCCTCAATTTTTTTAGAAATTGGTAAAAATTCTCTCTGAAGCACTGTATAGGTTTATAAAAACCTCAGGTAAAATCAATTAATCTAAACAATAAAAAGATATATAACTGTTTGTTAGGTCATAAACTGACAAAAATCATTCGTATTCACTATTTATAGATTCAAAATGTCTGAATGTTAAAATTATGTCTAAATCACTGTAAAGTCACATAAAAAACATTAAAACATTATTTCCAAATCTGTATAGTCTTATCTGTTAAGGAAATGTGCTGAGTGCGTCTTGCTACCTGAACAGGGCAAATGTCCAAATATGGTCACTCCATTTTTCATGTCATAATTTCACACATTTCCCTAAGATCTCCACATGACTCAGCACAACTATTCAACTATAAAATGGTTATACCATGTCTAGATTTTTTTTTTTTAGCAATTTAATTTCTACCACGAGAAGAGCCCATGGAGCGTCTTTTTCCTCCGTCAGCCCCATTCCTGGTCTCTGCTGATTGGTTAAAGGCTATGATGACATATACTGTAATGTAGGGGGATCTTTGCTGATTAGCTTGGTGAAGGCCACATGTTTGTTGATCTCACTGACAGGGAGCACGAGGAGGAAATATAACATGCCGAAGTGATCAAATATAGTCACTTGCCCTATAAACGATTAAAAATATTAGTGAGAAGGGACTGATTTGAGACAAACCCTTTGTACCCTTTCACCTTCTAACTAAATAGTTTTGAGTTCAAAAATACCCAGCAAGTTTGGAGTTCACACATACTTCTTTTGCCTTTCTTTCCTTATGATTCATTTAGTGATGTTTTTCATCATTTAGTTTCACACTTTAAGTTAAGTGATTACCCGACAACTAGTCTATAAGTCATTACTTACCATGTATATATCAGTTATATTCATTTTCATTTCTTATTTAGATATTTGCTCCTTATATTTCTGTTGTGATCTTTGCAGTTTTTGTTCTTTTTTCCCCTTTTGTTAAAAACTTTAGACCATTTAGACTTTTTTTCAAAATAATAATAATACTAATTATCAGAGAAAATTGAAAATAATCTGTTTTGTAGGCAGATGATATGTACCTGACCCAAGCTTTGTTCACAAAACCAGACCTTAAAATTAAACAGCCTAATATTTTCGTAGAAATCTTGCATACCCTCAACATTAACAAAGCTCTAAGAGGAGAGGGAAACACTCAAAAGAGCATAAAAGACCACTGAAGTAGTTTAATTCAACTGTTAGTAACAAAGCAGTGCAAATTTTTCTCTGAGACACTTGAGAAAGGGGGAAAAAAGAAAATATAAAAGTGAAAACGGCTTACATGAAAACTGACTACAGATGTCAAATACTATATAATTTAAGATGGGAAAGTTAAAACCATGCATGACATCATGTAAGGCTCTGTTTGTAAGTTCTCTGTTTGACCAGGCAGTATAGCATCAATTCAGAGCCTGATGTATTACGAATCACAATCCAGAATCTGAGAACCAAAACCCAGAATCTGTAACCCATAAATCAAAATCTTTTTTTACATTTTTTTCTTCACGCTATAACTTCTAAAACCATTTTCAAATCGTCTTTCTAGTTGTGCTTTTTCTTTTTGCATTTCCAATTCTGAAATGAGTGTCAAATCAGTGCCACGTCAATCAACATCAGCGGAGGCGGGACATAGCTGAGCTCTAGTAGCTAACTGGCTGCTGAATGACTCAGCAGTTTTTACGTCGTGGACATCAGAGCACCAAACTTCTGCTGATACATGCAGTGTTGCCAACTTAGTGACTACATTGTTATATATAGTGAGTACTGAGACCCCTCGAGCGACTAGCAATGAATCTGGTGACTTTTTCAGAGGTTATTGGGGACTTTCGGGGACAGACATAACAGCAAGTATCGCTACTCTTCTCAGCAAGCTGGAGGAGAAATGCATTGTCCTTTTCAAGAATCTTACTGCAAAACTAGTAGGGTACTTATCTTATGTAGGTAAGATAATAACAGGTAAAAGAAGCACTTGACTAAGATTTTAGATTATTCAGAAGCCAATAAGATACTAGATCTCAGCTATGTCCCGCCTCCTCTGCTGTTAACTGATAGGGTGCTGATTTGACACTCATTTCAGAATTGGAAATGCAAAAAGAAAAAAGTCTCAGATTTTGATTTCTTGGTTACATATCTGGCTTTTAGTTCTCAATTGTTGGATTTTGTTTTTCAAATTTTGGGGTTTTATTAGCAATACATTAGGCTCTGAATTAGTTAACGTTAAAGACGACAAGTTGAGGGCGTCAAGCGAAAAATAACAAACAAACAACCAAAGAAGACTTCCAGCTACAACTGTGAATGAATAACGGTCCCCACACAAAGCTGACTGGTTCAGGGACAGTGCACGGCTGCCAACGGGGGTCTTACCCACAGCTGTTCAGAGACAGACACAGCAGAGCAGTCTTGAACGGCCAGCCCTTCCTCCTGAGGGGTTAAACACAGGGGAAGTGCTCAGTTGGAGGGGGAGAGGAGGGGTGAGGGCCATTGTTGCTAATGGGTTTAGGGGTGAGACAGCCTGAAGGATTACCATCCAGGCTTTAAGCAGCGAGTTTTACCCCACAGAATACTAATGTGGAGTGGATGAACGGAAGCCCTTTAACGTGCCTGAATCTTGAAATTAAAGGCTTTTAAAGCTCATAGGTTTATTCAAGCTGCTTTTCATGCTCAAATGCAAGCATATAAAGACAAGTTATATTGAGACTACCTAAATTTAAACCTAGAACAGTGAGAATTTATGGTCATCCAAGACTCATCGGCCTGTACACAGACAGTTTTCTGTTTACAGTCTGAGGGCTGAATGCTGCACGAAAAAAAGGGAAAAATGAAGAACAGGAAGTGAATAAGAAATGAAGAAAATACTCAAGTACAAGATTTGGGGACAAGAGCTGACAGGATCACATTGAACACATGGCCAATAAGAGGAGAATATCAGAAATAAACAGAACATTTCTATTTTTCCTCCTTAGGTTTTTTGCTATTTTTCTAAATTTTCTTTTTAATGAAAAATCAATAACTCAAACTGAATCCCAAAGTCAGTTTGATCAAGGTATTCAAGTGGTTTCAACCCATTCAGACCCATCAGCCATTGTTTTATTTTATTTTATTTGTTTGGATATGATAGCTGTTGAAGCACACAGTTGGTTACATAACTTGTGGATCTGATTCGAATATAATCAAACATCACACCAGAAAATAAGGGGAATTAAATTTGGACCTGCTGGCTTCATTTCGGAAATCCTTCTAAAGTCTAAAGACAGTTTCCTGAAAACTTAAATGTTTTCCATCCTCTGAAGAAACTAGAGACATGAAGTCAAAATTATCTGCAAGGTTTAACCTTCTGCTTCTGTTGTGAATTACTGACGTTACTCGACTGCGTGTCAATATTGATTTGTGATGAAAAGACAGAACCTGGACGTGTTGAAAACAAAATACATGGCACCAGGTTTGAAGGTCAAAACACAAGTCTATCACATCAGAAAACAGCAAGTAATTTAGAACACAGTGGGGATGGTTTTCATTAAAGCCATAAATATAAACATTTGTGAAGTGCAGTGATTTATGAGTATCAGGTGAGCGCTAACCTTCTTCTGGCTGCTCTGCTCAGTCTCACACCGCTGCTCCTGCTGCTCCGTGGACACCGCTTTAACCACTTCCTGTTTCTTGTTGATCCTGTTCCTCCAGTCCTCCTCACCACTCTTCTTCAGTAGGGCCACTCTGAGACAGGACAACAGATCACATCTGGCACATTAATCTAAATTAAGCTATAGGAGTGTGTCTTTATCACATTTAAATGCTCAAAAAGTCACTGCATGAATCATTTGTTTTATGATCTGCACCACACTAATCCTGTTTTTTTTCTCTTCATAAAACATGAGGAGGTTTTGGAGCATTTTTTAACTACCAGACAGTCCTTTTAGCTTATTGCATGTCACATCCAGACACATTATTCTATCTCATTAAAATGAAAGTCATTGAAGTTGGCATGCACACCTGAACAATGAATTTTTTGAACCATTTTTATACATTTAGAGCTCATCATTCTTTATGAAGTATGATAATGAACATGTAAACACAAAACGTCATTGGATAGTCTGAATTGAGAATGACATATTTCCGTTTCCACACTTGGACCACATTTCTAAAATTCTCCAGAAATTTTGGGTGGCATGTGAGAATGGAAGATCCTCAGTAATCCTCCCAAAAGAGAGTAGCATTGTGGTCAATTTTCAGGGAATTTTACTGAACGAGAGTTATCTTTCTTTTTCTCCTGACCTGTATGTGGTTATGGCTCTATTCATCGCATACTTTCACACACATTTGGTGTCGATATAAACAGCTACCAGTGCTCTGTCCTTCTCAACTTATTGCGAAGAAAATGCTTTCTGACATTTGCGAGGCCAACGTTGTAAATAAGAATTTGTTCTTAACGTTCTGCCTGATAAAATAAAGGTTTAAAAAAAAGATGTCCACCGCATGCGTCTTGGTCTTCCCGCGGTCCAGCTATTAATGTGATCCCACCTCTGGTAGAGGATCTTATTTGAATGAAAACGTCCAAACATTCTCCAGACAACCTTGAGTGAAAATGACAAACTAGCCTCAGTGTGATGGGTTTAGACTTTGCTGACACATGACATCAGAAAATTACATTCTATGAGAGCTTATTTTTGGTCTGTTAGTGGCAGGTTCTGATGTTTGTTTTCACTGAAGGCAATAACAAGCTTCAACTGTGAGAGATGCCGCTGAGATTTCCAGTAAATGTGGCTGAATGAAGAGAAGAGGGGTCTGACTGCAGACCGCCGCTGTGGGTCTGCTTCCTGCAGCCAGGTTTTCTTGATGAGGACAGCTGATAATGGATAGCTGAAGGGTACAAAAAAGTGGGTCACCATCATTTCTGTTGGAGTGTGGACAGGGCAGAAATGAGGGCATTCTAAAGAATCTGCCAAATCTCAGAGGACATCATCAGTGACTCTCTGCTGGCTGCCAGGAAAGACACAATGATGCTAAAAATAAATTTTTCTCACCTCCACAGATTTAAATGAGTTGGAACTACCTTCCTGCCTGGTTCTTTCAGTGGCTACAAATTTATGATGCTTTGGCTTTGTACTCAAGATCTGTTTAGCTAATGTCTGAAGGCATCTCACCGTTAAATGGGCCGACATTTGGACTCGGACATGAATTCAGGATAATGTGGGGTGCCATGAGAGACATTGTTCTGAATTAGCATTCACACACACATATGAAATGCATTCACACACACATATGAAACCAAACTCTCTCACATACTCTACCAAAGACCTCACACACATGTGAAATCGTTCTTACTGAAAATTCACTCACGCATCCTATTGGAAATTTGTTCACACAAGCTATTGAAAATTTGTTCATACATCTTATTGAAAATTTAAGCTGAAACAGATTTCAGTCGAAATTTAAGCTGACTGATTAAGCAGCACACCTTTATAAAAGTAATGGTGGTAAATGTGTTTGCTCACTACAGTGATGTTGTATCAGCAGCCAAATTTGACCGGAACGACAGTGTTGAATAACAGTATACTGCCTGACAAGTACATATACGCTAGACAGTCGCCATCACTTTTCCCATCTTGGCAGAGTGCTGCCAGTACGTGCTGCCAGACTTGGCTCTCTCAGCTCGGCAACGCAGAGACCCAGCCACCCATCTAGCGGCGGAGGATTATCACGTCAGTACCACCAGTGCTGTTACCAACAGAGTTTTTCATATCTGTGTATGAATGCATTTCATATGTGTGTGTGAATGCTAATTCACTCACACTTTAGCCTTACATTTTAGATGAAAGCTGTCCTTACTTGAGAATTTATGCCAGACTAAATGACTGATTCTTTTCAAGAACTGAACATGTAACAAACATGTAGTTAGGTGTGTCTTTCACAACAGAAGAAAATGTTCTAGTCAATTCATTCATTCAAGAAAATGTGATTTTCTATCTGTTACACTCTTTTGTCAGCCTTATGTGATGTTTAACCTATCTGGCTTGTACATCTGCCACTGACCTTTTTTAAACTTTGTTCACACAATGTTCCTGCTATTTCTTTTTCTTCCACACCAACGCCACCACAGCATGCTCCAACATTCGAATCAGCAGAACCATGGCAGCAATCAGAGGTGAGAGCCTGGAATTTACTTGGGTTTACTTGGCTCGTGTTAATCTTATAAGATGTTAAAAATCATAAAGTGTGAACTGAAAACAATTTGGAGCCCATTTCAAAACTGTGAGATAATTTGGAGTCAGTCTTTCAACAGTGAGAACGATTTTTCACAACTGGGACATAATTAAGACGGCTTCCACTCTTCCCAGGAACAAAGCATATTGCAGTTGATGAGTCAACCTTGAATTTCTCTGTATAACATGAGTTAAATATGAGGCCATCTGTCCGGCAGCTTGGATAAAAGTGGATCAGGACAATGGGTGAGAAAGAACAGATTAAAGGTGTTGCAATGACCCGGTCAAAGTGTAAACATCTACCAAACTAAAATACTGGGGCAGGACCTTCAGGGAACTGTGTCTAAATACATTTTCAAAAACCTCAGTAAAGTGATATTGTAGGAAAGAGTGGGACAAGTTTCCCTTACAATGACGTATGAGACTCAAGATGTAAAAAAAAACAACAGCAATTATTATTGCTGCTACAGGTATGTGTAGTTCTCCATGTTACAGTAGTCAAGGACTTTTTCACACAACCGTGAGGTGGAATTTCATATTTTTTTGTTGTATTTGGATGTGTGACTGAAATAGAGCACTTAAGGAGTTAAACAGTGCAGAGTAATCTCACCTCTCCCTGATGGACATCTGTTTGGTGGACATGCTGTCTCCGGACTCCGTAGGAGACAGCAGTTCTCCAGAGAGGACACTGTGTTGGCTGTAGTCCTCTATGTGGTCCAAGGGGAAGGACTGGGACTTCACCAGTCCCAGGGGGAAGAACTGGGGTTTAGGGGGTATCTGGGGAGGAAGTTGGGGCTTGGGCTGAGGCTGGGGGGGTGCGTGTAAGAAGGGTTTAGGGAGCGACTGGATGAATCCTTGGGGTTTGGGCTGGGTTTGTGGGGAGTGAGTGAAAGGTTTGGGGTACGTCGGTGGGGGCTGAGGGTGCGACTGTGGCTGGATGTATAACGGGGGTTTAGGAAGCGTCGCAGGAGGATGGATGATGTTTTGTTGCTGCTGGTGGCCGCTTGAAACGTGGGACACAGTTCTGGATGATACTTTAGCAATGAGGGGCCTCAGTGGTACTGGATGATCCAGTAAGTCTGAAAACAAAAACAAAGAAACAGAACTAACATGCGCTTGCAGCATCTGAAATAATACGTTTCCCCTTGTCAAACTGATGAACATATGTGCTTAAAAAGAAATAACCTCAGTAACAGATTAATTTAACTACAAATTACTTGGTGTATTATAAGAGATTTCTTTTCTCTTTTTTGTATTTAATTTATGTTTAATGAAACATTTTATTTTTGTTGTGTTTTCTACATATTTGTTTTTTTTTTGTTTTTTGTCAGTTGCCTTTTTGTAAGTTCTGAGATTTTTAATTTTCAAGAATTTTTAACCACTTTCTTTCCTGGAAAAAGGTCTGTCATTTCTGTACATCTTGTGTTCTTATGCTTTTTGTTTTCTTAGTTTTCCTTCTGTCTGTCTTTTGTTTTTTTGCTAATCTTCTTAAGGTATTAGTTTCTATTTCATTTCAAGGAATCTAACAGTCTCCTGTCATTATTATTACGTTATTTATTATTGTCCCTTCTGACTGCATATTGACTTATGACACTGTGTGACACGCCGTAGTTGGCGTTTCACGACTAGCCTACGGAGCTGAACTGGTCAGCATGGCAGAGACCACGAAGGGACTCGCAAGGAGAAAGCAAGATAGAGCAAGACTAAATCAGGAGTAAAAGTCCACCGCCCCTTTAGGAGCATGTTCTCAACAAAAATTTGGAAATTTCCTCTGCTCTGCTTTAAAACTCTGACACCAAAAGCAATGCAGGGGTGTTTAAGGTGTGACTTGCTTGTATCACATTAGAGCAAATAAAATATTTTAATTGCTTTTAAATGTCTTCGTGGCCTTGCCTCCAGTATCTGTTGGACCTCCTGCAGCCATACTCTCCCTCGCGCTCCCTCAGCTCAGCAGATCAGTCGCTGCTCGTTGTCCCAAAGACAAAGATGAAAACGAGAGGTCTTGTTTTTAAATCCTCTCTGAAAATTTATTTATTCTCTTTGGCTTTTGACTCACTTTGAGACTACGGTTTTATTGTAAATAATGTTTTAGCAGGTCAGTCCAGTATGTTATTTTGTTTTATTTACAGGCAGGATGATTTTTTTATTACTGTTTTTACATCGCTTTTAGTTACATTCATATATATATGTATATGTATATATATGTGTGTATGTATATATATATATATAATTGTTTGATCTTAAATTATTTCTGTTTTTACATTGCTTTTATTTACATTTATATATTTTTTTATTGTTTGATTTTTTTTAACCCAGCTTTGGGATGTTGACTTTTATTCCCCCTAATTGTAATTTGCTTGTGTTCTAGTTTATTCTTCTATTGTTTTTATTTGCTTTAATTACACTGTTGTCCAGAACTTTGGCCAACTGTGTTGATTTTAAAGTGCTTTCTAAATAAAACTGAGTTGAGTGTAACATTGGTTTAAACTCCAAACCTCAGCTAAGTTGGTGACAGTGCAATCAGCCCATTTTATTTATCTATCTATTTTCAAAATGTTTTTGTTTTAAAACTTTGGCATTGCATGAGTACAAAAAGAAAAAGCTTTGTTTATGCTCTTTGTGAAATGTCTCCTTTGTTTATTATGAAACTTCTGGAGTTTGTTGTATTAGGTACATTTTTAGCGACTATAATATGCAGAGAAAATTTGGTAATATTTAAAGAAATGAATGACATTTTGCTGTAAAATTAAAATTCACCATTAGAAAGATGCGTATAATTGTAATTTGAATCGTGTCAGTCAGTGAAAGCTCAAGTCTAATGTTAAAATGTTATAACGGACACTTTAGTGAAGACTGAGTCATGCAGAACTAACTGCAGCCTGTCTACAAGGCTTCCATTGTGTTTCATTTGTCCTCTACCTGCTTTATTTAAGAACAGAACAACTGCCTTGCCTTCTCTGAGTGCTTTCATCTCTCCCTGCACTGTTTGTGTTCGTGCATGGAGGGAAAAAAAAAAAAGCCCACCCCTAGACACACTCTGCATTAACACACAAAAACAGGTCAGGCCCATTTTGCTGTAAAATGTGCACGACTAACCCACAGGCCGTATTCACTGCAAAGGGACCACAGCCCCTCTGTGGTCCACGACAGTGAGCAAACATACTTCAGCCTAAACATCTCTGGTGATGTCGGCATCAAACGGCATGTCAGGGAAGGGCTTCCTCTTTGCAGACAAAGGGAGCTCCACGAGGTAAATTCATGGAAAATTATGCTAAATAGATACAGCCTCAGACGCTTCTCTGGATCAGCCAAATCAAACACTCCCCAGCTGGGATGTGTGTGTGTGTGTGTGTGTGTGTGTGTGTGTGTGTGTAGCCGGCAGAAAGCAATCATGCGTGGGAGCACGCTGCACAAGACAATGAACAGAATGAGAAAAGCGCCTTCTTGGGCATTTATTTTTCTTTTGTCACTTCTGTTCTGTCTTTTCCTTCAATTCATCTTCCATCAATCTCTGCTCTAACCCCAAATATTTCCATCCTTTTATTCCCTCCATTTTCCATCTCTCTCTCTTTTTTTTTTTTTTTCCTAAGTCAAAGACCCCTCCTACCTGAGGAACCATGAGCTGGTGCAGCCTCTCTCAGGTGGCCTCCTTTTCCTCTTCCTCCCTCTTCTCCTTTCTCCCGACCCTCTTGGGAGTCTCTGTCTGCAGGTCTCCAGCTGGGCAGAGGATCTGACTCGCCTCGCCACAAAGGGGGCTCGGCAGACTGCTGAGGATGCTGCAGCCCGTCCTCTCTGTCCCTGTCAGAGGAGTGCAGCTTATCATGGATGCTGCCACCTTGACTGTCTTCTCTGGCTCCTCCCTGCTGTCTTCCCTCAGCCTCCTCCTCTTTCCAGCCCTCCACCACAGTCTCCCCCTGCTGCCTGTGAGTAGCAGGGGCGGTGGGACCAGGAGGAGCCACGGCTCTCTCGCGACTTTCTGGGAGGAGAGGGGAGGAGTTGGGCTCGGGGTGGCCTGGGTCGCGGCTCTGGGTCAAGGAGAAATACCTCGGCGCCCTCTCCTGGTGGACGCTTGCGCTGCTGGAAGCCTGTTGTTGGGCAGGGATGTAGGGGATGGCTGTGGACTTCCCTGGATGGAAAGCATCATCATCACCACTGCTGCCTGGCACCATGGTTACCATGGCGACGGAGGCTTGGGATGTGACAGCAGCCACAGATCGAACCAGGGAGGCTGACAGCGGCTCCAGTTTAATTTCGCCTCCATTTTTCAGCTGTAAGAGCATCAGTCATGTCAAAAAGTTGGAACGGACAAAATGACAGAGCAGCTGATGGATGAATTTAATTTCTAAGAGGCAGATAAGATAGAAATTAATAAATGACTGTTACAGAATATGTGATGAACAGTGGTGAACAGACTGATGATAAAATGGGGGTGAATAGGAATTAAACAGGTGGATTTATGAGAAGACAGATGAAATAAATCTAAGTAAAACACATTCACTCATGTGAAAAAGTGAAATAATTAAAAATCATCTGATCAGAGTGCATGCTAGTATAAGCTATTATAAATTCAGTATAACAAGGTCATAAAGAACATATCGAGTGGGCAATACTAAGTACCCCCTCGCTACTTCCACTGGCTTTAAGAAGGAAGCTGGAGTCTGTTAAGCACCAGCCCTTGATGAACTAATCATCAGCAGGTAAGCAGATCTCATAAATCAGACCCCTTGGTCTTGAGCATTTAGGTATATGTAGAATCTTTTAATATACCCGAGCACATTAAATGTTAAATATTAGTCTAAATGTAACAATGTGACAGGAGATTAAAACAAATGTGCATAATAGAACACCAAACCCTTAAAGAACTGAAGATATGTTGTGAAAAATGACTGATTATTCCTCCACAACAAGGTGAGAAACCTAAGTCATCCTGTAAAATATTTGCTGCTAAAGGAAGATCTGCAAGCTGTTGAATTACGGTGGCACCTGGTGTTGCCATCCTTTCTGGCTTCATTCTCGTCAACTAAACTCTGATGCAGTGAACAGTGATCAGATGATTTTTACAAGACCTCGGAATAAAAGAAGGTATAACAACTTTTGCACATGACTGTAAGTTGTTTGCACACGAAGCCACAATCAAGACAGCAGTTGTGTGTGTTTGAACTATTTGAGCAGAAGGTGATGAGCCAAATTAAAGCTGGTTGGTGCTCAGAATCTTATCTCAAATAACAAATACCAATGTACTGATAGTGTACCAATAAAAAAGGGACTTCTGGAAATTTCTGTCAATAAGGAAAGATAGGGCGATATGCTTTTCTATCATAAATGTATTTCTATATTATATTATGCTGAGAAGATTAAAATTACATACTTAATGAAATACTTAATGAAACATTGAAGCTGTATCAGTATTACCCTGTGTGACCCACTTCTCCTAGTTGCTTCATGGCTGGCAGTTTTTACTTTTTGTTTTTTAATCTTTTATTTTTATTTTTTTGCAATGTGCTGCCATCTGTAAGCTGCGTCACACACGACTATGACAGCTACCAAAACAGATTTTGTTTGCACGTCTGCATCGTCACACCCAACAGACCTCTTTCCACGTTTTCCAGATTCATACTTTTTGTTAGTTAATTCAGGCTGACGGGAAGCCCGAAGAAACCAACAACATGCTTGCATTCAGATATCTCAGGCATTATTATGCAACGAACAAGCATGTCACAAAAGCAACTATCAATAAGCAGAGATGCACCGATTGATCGGCAGGTCTTCAGACTAGTTTTGGCCTCAGTAGTGAAGGACTACTGATTATTCACTAATACATGTAATTTTATGTACAGTAAAGATACAGAAATCCTCTTTTGTATTTAAGCAAATCATGAAAGTACATCTTTCACATAGATTTTCAGTTTGTATATTAAAAAAAAAATCATAAATTAACAATAGATAAGAAATAACACAGAAGGGAGAACAAATGAAGAGGCTGAAGCACCAAAATTAATGGAACATTTAAAGAACATGACCCTGTTGAGCATGCCCGGTGCTACGACACTAATAAAGACTAAGAAACTGAAAATAAGGCACGCAGCCAGCAGCCTCTGTTACCTTTAACTGGTTGCCCTTGCTGCTTTATGCTTCTGTTTATAGTGATATAGATGTAGATATAGATATAGACAGGTTGGATCTGGAATAAAATCAGGATGTTGCAATCGCTGCATCTCTAATAAAAAAGGAGCCACAGAAAACAAATATGGCACCATAGACGTCTCATTACATGCCGCATGTAGCACTTATGACTGAACTAAGACCACAGTCAAGCTCAGCGTCAAAAGCCACTACCATATCAAGACACAAACACTGGTCACCAGCAGCACCAATCAGATCAATCAAGTCGTAATCTCCTTGTAGGCAGCAGGGGTCTTACATGTCCTTCCTGATTGGCCTCTAAGTCACCGTTACACACTGGTGTGGAGGTTGCTGGTGGCTCAGCTTCCTGTGTGGACACCAGTTATTGACTATGATTCACTGCTGACAGTAAGGGGGACAGATTTCAAGCTGCTTACATCCAGTTCCTAATGTTTGCAGGTTTTTTTTTATTATTATTAAAGAGGATTTTTGTACTCTCAGCAGTAAGCAACTACATGGATTTCTAAAATAAAGAGGACAAAAATCAAGAACAGATTCATTAAAAAAGGGCACTAAATAAAGCCAAGTGAGAAAAACAGTTCTTGTAGTAAGCATCAAAGGCAATTGGTGTCTAGATTTTTATAATATCAGTGATAATCGATGTATCAACTCAACGTGGCTGCACAATATCAAAGCAGTGATGTGCATTTTCCCACTAGTCACAACCTTCATAATATTCTTTAGCTGCATGGTTCGGTCCAGCTTCTGTCCATGAATGTACCATGTCCTCATTCTTAGTTACTGTAAGTTATCTTTAGTTATCTGTCTGCATGGATGTTTTTATTCCTCTTTTAAGGTAGAACGTGGGAGAAAAGGCTATCATTTTATTTATTTTTTTATTTTTTAAAATGAGGTTCCACTAGGAAACAATGGTTGATGGGTTGTTTGTTCCTTCCCGTCTATCTTGAACAGTTTCCTTCATAGTTTCCTGCTCTGCAGCAGCTCTGTACCTGCTCCACCTCTCCCTGGGTGATGGGTTGGGTCTGGAAGCGGGCGTTGGCTCGGCGCTGGCGGGTGTCCCCTCGAGCCCCCTCTGCTGTTTTGCCCGTGGAATGGGCGAGGCGGTTGAACAGGGCCATTTTTTCTGACAAACTGAGCGTGGAAAGGTCCGGCTCATCTGGGAGAGGCTGGCCATTGACCTCTCCTCCTGCACTCAGACTCTGACCTGGTTTTTGATTCTCCTGGGCCTCTTTCTCCTGCTCCTGGACTTCTGAGCCTGGTTGGGATGACGCCTGAATGCTGTGATAATGACAGTGGAAACATCAGTCTTTGACTTAAAATGATAACTTATCTTTAAATGGTTTAGTTTAGGAAGCAGAAAACAGATTGAATTTTTTTGTATCAAAGACTTAAGTTACAACCCACATTCCAGAAGAATAGAGAGAATCTGTGTAAATGAAAATAAAAACAGAATGCAGTGATTTTTAAATTTTAAAAATGTTTAAATCCTCTAAATCAATAAAAATAGTGGCCTCAAAATAGTATTTTGTGGCCTCAAATTACCATTTCATGGCCACAAATTAATATTTTGTAGTATTAGATTAGCATTTGAGGCCTCAAAATGATATTTCATGGCCACAAATTAATATTTCATGGCAACAAATTAATATTTTGTGGTTTTGAATTTGTATTTTATGGCCTCAAGTTACTGTTTTATTCCCACTCATTAATATTTCATCGCTTCAAATTAGCATTTTGTGCCCTCAAAATAGCATTTCATGGCCACAAATTAATATTTTGTGCTCTTAAATGAGTATTTTATGGCCTAAAAATGGCCACAAATGACCAATTTAAGTCACAAAATACTAATTTGAGGTCATAGTTAATAATTTTATTTATCAGGTGATTTGTCTGGCCCATGTTAGAAAATATATCAAATGTTGAAAGTGAGACGTTTTGCCATTTCACAAAAAATATTAGTACATTTGAAATCTGATGGCAGCAATGCATCTCCAAAAAATTAGACAAAAGGAAGTAAAGGCTAAAAAAGAAACAAACAAACGAAAAAAAGAAGCAAACGTACAGAGACATCAACAGATCAGTGACGGGACTGGGTATAAAAAGAGCATCTTGCAGAGACCCAAACGTAAAGACGGGCAGATTTTTACCAGTCTGAAAATATTTAGATGATTGTTTCTCAGAATACGATTGTGAGGATGTCATTGAATATGTCGAGATCTTCAGTATAGGATATTATCAAGAGAGTTTGAGAATTAGGACAAATCTCTGTGTGCACAAGACAAGGCCAAAGCTCAGTATCGGATGCCTGTGATCTTGAAGGCCTTAGACGGTGCTGCATTAAAAACAGCTGGGATTCTGTGATGGAAGTCACTGCATGAGCTCAGCAACACAGAATCACAGTTTGCTGTTCCATCCACAGATGCAGGTTGAATCTCTATTGTGTCAACACTTAGTTAAGATGGACAAAGAAAAATGGACAAAAATGGGCCCATCTGCTTTGTCCTCAGTGCTTTTTGATGGTATAAAGGTACACTAGTACCAAGGGAATGGAGAGGTTGCAGATCTAGAAAGGAAACATCAGTTATAAAAACTTAAATTGCAAGAGCATCACTTTGCAGTAGGGGGGTCTACGTGCTGTTCTACCAGTTTAAAGCATCTAGTGCATCATGAAATGAAAAATATGACAAAGAAGCTGTTGAACAGCTGGAATTCTGTATTACAGAATAATGAGATGATTGTACCAAAATTCCAGGAAAGGTGTCATCAGTTTCCATAAATGGAAAACGTGATGCTACAGAGCAAGTGCTTTTTATCCTTCAGATGGTACATTTTCTCACTTTGTACATTTGATATATTATATATTTGCAAATCATTACCTTCTGTTTTTATTTTATACCCAACTCTTTTTTTTTTGTGGAAATGGGCTTGCATATCTTAGTTGCATTGAAGTATAAGAAGGATAAAAGTGCAGAGTGTCTCAATTTAAACTTCACTAATCACACGGCCTTAGTGATGAGCATGCTTGAAGCACCTGACTGTGACAATTGTGTCAGATTACAAACACAGCAGCAGAGACATAAGTAGCTCAGCACACATGCCAGATAATCATATAATGCTCTCGGATGTTTGCAGGGGCTGCAGCAATCTCCCTGCAGTGCGCTGAGTAAAAGCTTGTAAACAAACTACAAGAAACACGAACCGAGACATGTAGCGAGCTTAAACTGGCTCCACCTCTGACCTTTCCATGAGATATGTAACCTACTCCTGCACTAACGTTCATGCCAAAACATTGCAAGGAGGAATGCAGAGAAACTGCGCATAGAAGGCACCGGATGATCCACTGCGTAAAAAAAAGGCTTCCTCCCGCTTATAAAGTGCACACGCGGCTAAAGAGGAACTAGAAATAAGATGAGTTGCATAAAAACATCAGCCCTGCGACCAGGAGAGGGAGGTGACGGTCTGTTAAGAGCACAAAGCACGACAAATTAAATCTGTAGCGGGACACAGGTGGAATATAGATCTAGTGATGAATTTTCAGATGTATTCATTAAAAAAAAGAAGAAAAAGATTTCAATTTGAAGCCATGGCTGAGCACATGCAATGGAAACATTTTCCAGCGCCGTAATGTATAGATGTCATGTATAAGCTGAAGACTGTCTGCAATTGTTCTGTCAAACTTCGATACCAAAGAGGAACTGAGAAAGTTGGAGTCACAAATCAACTTATTACTGAATTAATGCATAATAGTTCCTGGGGGGAAAAAATGGGATTTTTTTGTCATGAAATCTCAAATTTCATAAGATTTGTGAAATTTATCATAAAAATTAGGCTTTTAAACTAAAATGAAGTGTTTCTCTTGTATAATTGCAAATGCAAAAAGAAAACACAAAAAACAACTAAACATTTCATAGAAAAAACAAAAATTTTGTGAAATAGCAAGTTTCACAATATCACATTTTTTGTCATAAAATAATAAATTTCATGACTTTTATTTGTCAAATTTGTTTTAAAATTTAACAACTGTTGTAAAAGCATTTTGTTTGAGATCAAGACTCCTACAGTAAAAAATGTCACAAACTGTGAATTTTTAAAATTACATTTAATTGCAAATTGCAAAAATTGCAAATTAAAAAAATTGCAATTAAAAAAATAATTGCAACTTTTTTGTCCAAATTACAAATGTTTTTTTTTTTTTTTTAAATGTTTTCTTTTGTTTTGTTTTATTTTCATTAACAAAATTAGCAACTTTTTTGTTGAAAAAGTCTTTGAAAACATCTTTTAAATCCTGACTTTTTGACAAAAAAAATGCTGCTCTGTTCAGTTTTCTCAGAAACGTAGTTTTAAGTTTTCAGGGCCAGATGTGGCCCGAGGGCCTCAAATTTGACACATGTGGTCTAACGCTTTCAGTGCACTCTTAACAGCCTCTAAATACGGCGTGACTTTCATGCACTCAAGATATTCTGTGGCTCCAAGTGTAATTTCGATGTCGTGCATATTAAAATGCATATGTTATCCGTGTGGCTAGCAGCATATGCGCACCTGATGCTAGTCACAGTGGTGGCTACTGTGGAGCTGTTGGGGTCGTTATTTGCATTTATGCGGATGCTCACAGGTTGTGCCGATGTGGCGGAGTCACTTAACAGTGGAGAAAAGAAGATATACATACAAATGTGAAATATAGATAATACAGGAAAGGACAAGGGCAGTCAGGAAGGTGCAGGAGGTCACAAAGGAGATCAAACAAAGTGAAGATGTTGATAGGTGTGTGGCAAAGAAAAGAAATGGAAAAAAATACTGAAGACAAGAAAAAAAGATATGCAAACAACAGTTAAAAAGAAAGATATACCTTGAAGCATTGACCACCTCCTTGTTGGTGACGGGCTGTGTGTGTGAGCGGTCCTGAACTCTTCGCAGGCGTCTTTCGATGGCAGCATTTCTTGAGCGGGGCTTGGGAACCCCCCCCTCGGATGTCCTCTCCAGCTCCTGAAGTGACAGTGTCAGGAAAATAATCATACTGTCATGACGACAATGCACGAAGAAGGTGAAAAAAAACATGTGAAGTACCTGTTTGAATATATATATATATATATGTTTCCTGTTAATACCTGGTGTAAAATAAGCAACATGAAATGACAAAAAGCCACTGCCTGCTGCCTGTTTGAACTCAAGCTTTTTATGTTGGGATTTTGATTGAAAAACTATTAAAATTAAGAAGTAGACAGTGTTAATGATTTGTGGTAAGTGTCTGAAATGGACATAGAGCGTCTTTACCCTGAAGAGAGATCTTTTTGCGGCCACACTCATCTTTGCTCTCTCATCCAGTTTTTCTTCAGCTGTTGAAAAAAACAGACAACTGATGTACAACATCCAGGATATGGTGAGATTTTGTGGGATTAGTTGCAAATTAACTAACAAACCCAACCTACAAGCATGTAGGAGATCTCTAAAATGAGTGTTTTCTTTGTCCCTTCCGGGCTACTGTAGCAGCACAGTCAAGCATCATGGCAAATACCCACCGAGGGAACCTGCTGTGTCTTTGTGCATACAATGTTTTGTTGTGTTCTTTCACGGTTTGCTGCGCTCGTGTTTCACGTTAGTTGGTTTTCCTTCACTCTTCTCTCCTCAGCCGTTACATCTGCTTAAAGTAAAAATGCATTCTGGGATACTTTGTCATCTCAAGTTTACACCAGGCTTCACTGGACGCATCTTTGATGAAATGAGTAGCGCAAGACACATCTGGGGATTTTATCTGTACATCTCCAGAAGCAGACTTAGAACTGGACCAGAACGCGTGTCTCCCATCAGCCCCAGACAACATGTGGGTCATTCCAGAACTAGAATAAACATCTGTGAAAATCAACCCATTATTTTATACTTTTCTGTTGTGTGTTTAAGAAAACCATCTAATTAACTATAAAATAATTTGATTTGTCGAGCTCAAGCATCAAATGTACACTTTTTTTAGCTGTTTTATTTTTCTGTTCACTATTCTTAGTGCAACCCTGTTACGAATACTAATACTCTATAATAATATATAAAGAAAATGTTTAATAAATCATTTCCATTAAGTAATTGAAGTCCCATTCACATTTAATTTCAGTGAAGTCTTGACTTATATTAATTTAAGCAAGTTTTGAAATCCACACTTCAATAGTCACATGATCTTTTGTTAATAATCTCACTATAATTTTTTAAATATTTGCTCAAATCCACTATGCATCCAATCATTTAAACACATCAAAATCGCACCAGGGCATTAGCTCTTTAGCTTAAAAAATAATTTAAGATAGTTTCCATAAAAATGGAAACAGGGCTGAAATTAGAGTAACAGGGTTTAATGGACACGTTGCATTTGATCGTAAATTACAACATAAATGTGACAAGTTCTCAGGACTACAGGAATGTTGTGTAATAACATCTTATGCCACATATCAGCCTGGAATTGTTGTCATCAAGAAGGTAGGACAAGAGAAAAAAGCCGTTTTAGGGAGTGCTTGATATTTATTTCAATTTTAAACAATAATATAGAACGTATTTTCCTAAAATTATATCTACATTTTATCTCAGGACAAGTCGAATTTACATAACGAGTCCACGTTTTAGTGTTTTGCACATAGATCATTTGAAGTTGTATTGGTGGGACAGAAAATGTCCTCCAATTCTGGAATTTTCCCATCTTCTCCTTCTCCAGCCAGTCTACCTGTTCCACCACTTGTTGTGCTTCTGTGTTCATTTTTCCTATTTTAGCTTTCTTCATCCCTGAACTTATGTACTTGATATCCTGCAATGCCGTGTCTTTTGTTAAATAGCATATAACGCCCGTGCTGGCTGCCTGTGTCTTTTAGAGTTCATTTTAAAATTCTTATGTTTGTTTTTAAATGCTTTCACAGTCTTGCCCCGCCCTACCTCTCTGAGTTTCTTCATCCCCACACACCCTGTCGGTCTCTCAGGTCAGCTGACCAGCTGCTCCTGGAAGTACCGAGATCCAGGAGGAGGCTCAGAGGGGACAGGGCCTTTTCTATCGTGGCTCCTAAATTGTGGAAAACTTTGCCCGTGCACGTTAGAGAGGCCCCTTCACTGTCCATTTTTTTTTCTAAAAACCCATTTTTACTCTTTTTTTGTTGTTGTTTTACTCAGTGAGACTTAGTTTTCCCTTGTTTTTTAATATAACCATTTTACTTTGTTTTTTATTTTGTTTTTATTTACATCCTATGTAATTTTACTATTTAGTTCCAATGTACAGCACTTTGCGTCAGCTGTGGTTGTTTTAAAGTGCTTTATAAATAAAGGTGATGATGACGATGATGAAATTTAAAAAAAAAAAAGATGAAAAAAACTTTTGTTTGCTGCTAATGGCTCCGTGTCCTGCATTTGGGTCCATCCCCTGCAAAACCCTAACATCTATGATGTAATGACAGTGTTATCACAGCTGTCACTTTTATGCACTAAAAAACAGATTTCACAAAATGTCACATAATGGAAGCCTGATGGATCAGACCTGTATCTAAACAGACGTAGGGTCTGAAAACAAACCGTAGGACCGCTGCAGCCATCTGCAATGTCTCAGATATGTTTTCATAGCACTGAGCCCACTTACTGACTCTACAAGGATAGACTGATCTGACTGGCGCCCCAAGACTTTTGGGAATAATTATTAGGCTCCAACGGAGGGTAACTAGATAGACCTGCTGAGCAAATTCAAATTTGTAAGTGATACGGCTAGATGTCCAGGCTAACATAATGGAACTTTTGGGAAAACATTAATTAATATACCCTTAAATTGAAAAGAAATAACAGCATAATATTAGAAAATAGTTACCTTCAGCATCCTGTAGTTGTGATGGGCTCAGACAGGATCTAGAGAAAAGCATTCACGTATTCAGTAAGTACTTGATGTACATGATTATCATGCTCTTCAATTCAAATCCAGAAAATTTGGGAATTCTCCTGCGAAGCAGAAAAAGCTTCAACTGTAACGTGTTTGAAGCGCAAAAGTATGATTATCTTAGGGTATTCACTGAAAAACTTCTGTGTACAGATTGTAAGATAATTTAACAAAATTTAGACTCTGATACCAGCAACAAACTCAAAATGAGTTAAAAGGCAGACAATGAACGAGAAAGCTATAATCTGGTAACACCATGGAAGATTCTTCATTCAGCAGATTAATTGGTGACAGGTGAGGGTGCCAAGATTGGATATAAAATCATTAAACACACGCTTAGTTTTTCCAAGCCATGATGAGCTGCAGCCCATCCCTTGAGTCTGTGATTAATCAAGAAGCAATCTTCTTTCAGGTTGAAAAAGGTAACAAATTTTCAATTTTGCACATATTTTTTTCATTTTCTGAGTTTATTGAATAAATGTTCTAACAAACAAGGGATTCAAGGTGTGACTGCACTTGCACAAACACAGGGAATTTTTTGAACTTGTAGTTCAACATTTAAAGGCACAGGGAGCCTCTGTCGTACCTGTCAGACTCCAAACGCTCTGCAGAGGTGATGGGCTGGGTCCTGAACCTCTCCGACATGCGACTGTC
Organism: Arrhamphus sclerolepis; assembly: GCA_037176975.1. Lineage (NCBI taxonomy): Eukaryota > Metazoa > Chordata > Actinopteri > Beloniformes > Hemiramphidae > Arrhamphus > Arrhamphus sclerolepis. Next base: position 14,297,287 of record JBAMYA010000013.1, read on the forward strand.
CCCTGGAGTTATGTAACGTCGAGGCCTCCGAGTTCCCCTGTCAGGATCAATGCTGCTAGCTGGATCCACCTCCATAGCTGAGAGATCTATTTTAGTGGTCTCGCTATTTGGGAAAGGAAGATACAAATTAAATTATTGTAAGTATGACTGACTTTGGTTTTGCTTTAAGCAAGAACTGCACTCAAAAGAGTGGGCCTTCATACATTAATACTACCACAGACACCAAGCACAACCTGACTGCAGCTCAATAAAAAGCTGTTATCTCATATAAACATGCAGCAGCAATCAACCATTTGGTACCTGAAAGAAACTAAAGAAACTAATTTGCACAAGTAATGTGAGCTAAATACCTTATCAATAATTTCACATTTTCATGCCATCTAGCTAAATATATCAGACTAATTTTATGGATCAGCTGACAACTAGGGTACTATCAGATGTGTACTTAAAGATGCAACACAAAGACCATGCCATTCCATGCCAATGGACCTACAACTCAGGTTTCCGGTTGGCATTTTCCAGGTACGAATGCCGCAGCTGTTTCACTGACACTCTTGTGTCCAGGGTGCCCGTCTCTCCGTTTGCAATCCCAGGAGGAGGAACAATCCTAGATGCCTCTCTGCTGGCTGCAGCCCTCTCAACACGATACATGGCGGAGTGCTGGCTTATACCGATATCTGACATGGAACGGGTTCGTAGCTTGGGTTTGGGCCCTCCGCTGATTTCCATGCTTCTGTGTTTGGCCTGAGGCAAAGCGCAGCCTCTCTGGAGGTACATAGTCGAATCAAACTTCTGGTGCTGTGATGGTGCTTGTTGCTGGGTCTGAGGTTTAACCTCTTCTTCTAGTCTGGGCTCTTGTTGTTTTACAAGGGAGTCTTGCTGGTTGCTCGGAGGCTCTTTTGCTTGTAGCTCATACTCGTGCTGTCTTTGAGGCTGTCTTTGGGTCTCTTGTGGCTGTGCCAAGTGACTGTACTGACGTTGCCTTTGAGGATCTTGCTGAATTTGAGCTGTATGTTCTCTCTTTCTTGGTTCGTACTGTTGCTGTGATAGAGACTCTTGCTGCTTGACTTGGGGATCTTGATGGTGGACAGATTCCAGTGGTTGATGCTGCCTATTCTGCTGGGGTACAGAGGTGTTGGAAGGCTGCATAGATTTAAATGCTCTCTCATCTTGGCTGGAAACACCAGAAAGGTGCTCTCTTCCCCTTTCTCTGATCCTCTGAACATGCCTTTCCCTGCCCCTTTCCCTTGGCCTCTCCCAGTCCTCCTCTAATCGACTTGTCCTCCTCAGCTCTGGGCTGTTCTGCCAGTCTATGCCTTCATGCCAGCTCCTGTGAGAATCATCCACACTCCTTTCCCTTCGGCGAATCTCTGAAGGCAACACGGCCTTCCTGCTCTTCAACAGGCCTTCTGTTTGGCCTTCTTCCTTCAAGACTTGCCTCGCTTCCAATCTTGCCTCCCGGTGGGCTGCATAGGCTTGATCCACACTCACTCTTCTCCTTGGTTGCACCTCTGGAGGTCCAGATGATTTGTCAGTTGGCACTTGAGCAGTCATAGCCAAATAAGGCTGCGAGTCCACAGCTGGGACAGAGCGTTGTGACTCAGTAGTGGAGGAGGAATAGACGGTTTGTCCGTGTGCAGGATGGTTGTCTGGGCTGGGCTGGTGCTGGGAAACAGTCCTTTGTTGGTTGTTGTGCTCTAAGTGCTGTGAGGTATACTGAGCAACACCGCCATGTGTACGTTGCCTGTTAGCCTGGTGTCTGTCCGGACTTGAGTCAGGAAGCCTCAGGACTGTTTCATCCCTGGACAATCGTTCCCTTGCTCTGATTCTTGGAGAAAGGAAGGCATATGGGACATTGAGAAGCTAGTTCAATTAAAGAGCTACTCAAGGTGACTCAAACAAGAGCTGATCTAAAGGGTTTTAAATCATGCTTTTTGTTGATCCTCAAGCATTGGCATAAGATCAAATAAAACAAACAACAAACAATCTTATAATCCAGCAAGATTATTTGGTTAAAGCACTATATCAAAACAAAGATTGCCTGTACCTGAAGGGCAAATAACTTTTACACCCACAGCTCAGTAGGTCATCTGCAGAAAGCACGAACTTGATTTTGCACAAAGATAAATTAAATCCTGCTAAATCCTACTGTGCATTATGAAAAAGATAGAGGGAAAGTCTGTAACATGAGGCTGCCATGGGACCAATTTCAGCTCCTGAAATCCTATTCTAATGCAGCAAGGTCAAGCAGCAACGTGCTGTGAGTTTCAAATTCAAATCCAGCCATCCCTCTCTCATGTCCTCATGCCAAATAGCAATTGCAACTATTTTCATCTGTCACCTTATGATCCCTGGTAGTCAAAGGTTAACTCTAATCTCATTGTAGACCACTAAGCCAGATATAATCGATGGTCATCTGTCTTATCTGAAATGGCATAAAGGTCTTAAACAGTGCTCATGCTACACGAGTACGCACTAATACGAGCTAGTAAAGTCCGATGAATGTAAGACGAGGGCAGTTAGAGCTGGTGGCATACACAAGATGTTTAATGAGAGTAGGAGTGACACAAATGTTTTGTTTTTACAAATTATCAGCCAGAGGTATGTCCATCCATCCATTATCTATACCCGCTATTTCCTGTGCAGGGTCACGGGAGCCAGAGGTATGTGTGACACCGAAATAACACACGTGAACAGAATAAATGTTCGTCTAAGTCATGTCATGTCTCCATGTGCCTCCCCCCTTTCTCTGGTTATGAGTAAGTCAGCTCTTTCACTTATCTGGGACACTGTCCACTCCAGATATACATGTGTACCCCAGGACTTCAAACCCTCTTTGCAGCAGAGAGGAGATAAAATTCAATTCAATTTATTTATATAGCGCCTATTTACGACAAGTCATCTATAGGCACTTAAGAAACCCAGAGCTTGACCCCCGAGCACATGGCAACGCCATCAGTGGCAAGAAAAAACTCCCTCATG
>JBAMYA010000013.1:14328233-14339198 GCA_037176975.1 Arrhamphus sclerolepis
ATCATGAAAAAAAAAAGAAAATTTTTAAAAAGCTTAGAAGGAACGGGGTAGAGTAAACAAGCAGACTGCTTCTCTACTGATATTTGTGAATTGACCTCAGTTGTTTCTCACTCAAAGCCATCTAAGTTAGAACCAGTAAGTACAGGTCAGCATAAAGACAACATAACCTCTGCAAGTATTTTGATGTATTGAAACCAATCCATGATCCCTGGTAGATGAATAAATAAGACACCACAGGATGAGAAACGTCCCCGTATCTTGATGCTGGCTCTTGATGCTGCCCACTGTGGTTTGGATGAGTGTTTGGGGGTAATCTGATATCTGTGGCTCCTAGACCCAAAAAGGACAGTCTCACTTTTGTCACTCATCAAAATGTTGCTCTACTTGTCTTTAGACCAGTTCTTTGCTAAATTGTAACCTCTTCAGCATGTCTTTTTTTTTTTTCTTTTGCCGACTTTGTAGGGGCTTCTTGCTGATATCTTGGTCGATGTCTTGGCTTCTTGACATCTTCTAATTGTTCTGGTGCTTACAGATAACTTTAGTTCTTTGATCACCCTAGAAGTGATCACTTCACAAGTCTTTATCATATTGTAGTTTTCTATTTTCTTCCGCATCTTTCTGGGTTTACTTGTCATTTTAAAGGATTTGCGATAAGATTAGCTGAGCAGCCTCATTGTCTGCAGTTCTTTATATATTTTTCCCTCTCTAATCAACTTCATAATCAGAGTACACTGTGCTTCTGAACAATGTCTGGAATGGCCCATTTTACTCAGGAATGCACTAAAGCTGGCATGTACAACATTTGCTGCCTTTGTCCTTAAATAACCTAACTAAACTCCACACTGCTAGTTTTTTGAGCAGCCTAATATTCCTTTTTCTTCACTTTCTGTAAACAGAAAACGATAACAAAATCAATACATTTTTCTTCATGTTTTGAGTTGGAATAAAATGTGCAGTGTTCCCAGTGCCTTTTGTGCTTTGGACTCAAAGCTATTATAAGGATTCGGAGCTTAACTAAAACTTTAAATTATTCTTCTAAACACAGCTGTATACTTGTGTTTGACCAAATTGTTCAAACCTATGTTTGCTGATATAATAATGTTTTCTTTTTTGGAATAATTACTCATTGCTCATTCAACCAATTAACTGCCAGATTCGTACAACTTTTGTTGCTGTTTGGGAGAGTGGCTGTAAAGCAACTTGGACTTCCTGTTAGGTCTAGGGTTCAAGCTCAAGAGACCAGTTTTCTCTTGTCAGTCAGGTACATACGTACGTGCACCAAATGTAGTTCATGCCAATGTAACATGAACCCAGGGATTATTTGAGGGTGTATTGTTGATTATTTCTACCATTAACAAAGACAGTATCAATGTGTTAACGTTGACAAAGTCAATAAATATTACTCCATACTCCTTTTTCATATGCAACAATTACATTTCCTGCAAAATACTTTTTTAAATTACATTTTCAAGAACAATACTCAACATTAAGGAGTAATATTAACCTTAAAAATGCAATTATTTCTGTTGGCCTGCTGCTATTGTAACAGCCAAAATACTGTAACATGTGTTTAACTGATGTTTCTTTCTCTGTGTCCTAAACACAGTTTTAATGGAGCAGCCAAACATTGTCATGTATGACAGAGGAGCCGTTATCAGGAAGAGTTATTTGATCTTTGTATAAGACAACTTCTTTATTGTGATTCTCACAGTGTTGTATGTTAGGATCTCTGTTCAGTGTCTTTATGTCCATTTTGTGAATAGTGTTGTTGTTTAACAGCATTCTACGGAGGGCACAATAGAAGTAATGACAAAAATTTGACATTGATCAGATGACTGCTTTTGGGGGAGTTTTGTGGAATTCCAATGAGTGTGAAATGCCAAATATTGCTTCTTTTTTTCTTTCCCTTTTGTTTTATTTTTAACTGTTTTGGCAGTAACTTGTGACTTTTAGGCACGTAGATCTGATCAAGATGACTTTCTGAAGGTCAAACTGAGCATCATAATCTTGAAGAAACAGGATTTAGATGATTTAGAACATGGCATGATTGTTGGGGACAGACAGGCTGGTCTGAGTATTTCAGAAGTTACTGATTTTCTTGGATTTCCATCTCTAACAATCTCTAGGGTTTACAGAGAATGGGCCAAAAGAGAGAGAGAGGAATATATAAATGAAAGTTCCATGCAGGATGTCCAGGTTCTGATCCAGGTTGTGTCAGGAAGAGCAGCTGGTGTAAAACTTTTCTTTGTGTCCCAAACTGGGATTATCTGAATGCCACAACCTACCTGAGTATTATTGCTGACCATACCAGACCTCTTATGCCGACAGTCTACTCATCTTCTGATGGATACTTTCAGTAAGATAATGCACCATGTCACAAAGCTAAAATTATTTCACCCTGGTTTCTTGAACATGATAATGAGTTCAATGGACTCCAGTGGCCTCAACAGTCACCAGATCTCAGGGTAGTAGAGCACCTTTGGGATGCGGAGGAACGAGTGTTTCTCATGGAGCACATATTTCAAACTCCAGGCCTGCAGGCCAAATTCAGCCTTCCACTTTTATGTGGCCAGCAAGAGTGTGCAAAGACAATCATAAACTTATGAGTGGAACATTTCTGAGGAAATTGCAATGTGACTCCCTGTTTGAGTCAGTGCTGACATCAAAAAGTGGAATGAAAGGTGAGGAGAGCAGCCAGGAGATGAGAAACTGGTATATATTAAAAATCTCATTTAGCAAACATTTGTGAAAGATTTTAAACAAATGGCTGCTAATATTGTCAAAACCATGATGTTTGTAAAATGTATCTTTTTCCACCGGTTCAATCCCCGGCCGGTACCAATGATGTGGGCGGGGGAAGTGCCTGAACAAGTGCTTCCCCACATCCAAATCCATGGATGAGGTGCCCCTGAGCAAGGCACCTGAAACCCCCACCTGCTCCCCGGGGCGCCGCACCGTGGCAGCCCACTGCTCTGGGTCTAACAGCCCAGATGGGTCAAATGCAGAGAATGAATTTCTCCAAGGGGATTAATAATAGTATGTCAAAAAAATAAAAAAAAAATAAATGTTCCACACAAAAGATAGTAATTTTAAGTTAAAAAGTTCAAACTTTGTGACATCTGTGATTGTACGATAAAAAGTCTGGGTTGTTGAAAAAAGTGTTGATCTTAAAAAACTTTTTCTTGAAGTCAGTTTAAAAAAAAATTGCACTTGGACAAAAATGTGATTTTTGTAAAGTAGTCTACAGTTTATGATAAAAGTTGCACATTTTATGAAAATTTTGATTTTATGGCAAAATGGCAAAATTTAACTTTGCATTTTACTTCTTTCTATGAAAAAAGTTAGTTTTATTTTATTTGTGATTACATGAGAAAAAGAATTCTAATTTTAGCAGTAAATGTTGAAAATTTTGTGAAATTTCCGTTTAATTACAAAATTCCCTTCTCTTTCCTTTCTTTTTTTTCTTTTCTTTTTTAGCAGTGGGTTCGCTTGTTGGGTAAGTATATGTGTACCCAGTTTCATGCATTATAGGTGTAAAAGGGATCTGGGGTTGACTCTAGAGGATGCTGCTTAGCCGTTGTGCTACGTTCATTCAGAGAAGCCCTGAAACATGAAAATCTTAAATTTGGCTCAAATTATTGCATTTTCAAATATCTTCAAAACCTTAAAATTTCTCACATTTCATAACGGTTGTCACAACACTTTATGTTCAGGCCGTAATAACTGAGAAAACATTATGTAACTTAGTTGCAACTGTGGTTTTATAAGGACATTCGTGTCAGCGATGGCAGTATTCCCATCACGCAAACAGTGCACAGGAATCAATGCTTGTCCAAGGAATCATTCCAAGACTGACAGCTGAAACAAGGGTTCACAACTCAAACATGTAAAAAAAAATGACTGCATGTCACTGAATTGTCTTGAAAAGTAAGCTTTAGCTGTTTTTAGACTGTGATAGATTCAGATGATACCGCCTCGATTTTCCATACCACCTGTCACTTCAATTTCCATATCCAGCTTATAAATGTGTGTTGTCCTGAAAGTGTGTGTGTGTGTGACACAGAGAAAACAAATGTTTTAAGGAGCAGCTTCCTCTGCATAATTCCGCAAGCACTATTATTGTAAGCAAACACTATCAAGCATTTCAGCTTGCAATGCAAACGAGAAAAATGGAGTCTTTACCTGAGCCTTGTTTTCTCATATACCTTTATAATGCCGACCAATTAAAGGGCACAGGCTGGCAGCCGGCTTGGCAGAAGTAGAAAGAATATATTCTAACATGCCTCATAGCACCAGGATAATTAGGTGAGCTGGATGCAAGAAAAGGGGCTGTGCACATTTTTTGACTGCAAGCGAGGAATTGGCACCGACCTTTTGGAAGTCGGTATGAGATTGGCAACAGTCACCGGGGAGAAATGTTCCCCACAGGGGAAAACAGCTACAGGCATGTAGAGCCACTGGCAAGATGGCTCTGAAAAGAATTGGTAATGCTACCGAGAAAAGAAGTCATGTCGGCCTACAGGTAGAGTTACAGCTAACAGGATTCTTGCCAGAGGTCAGACTTCCTTCTACGTGTTTATCAACACTTGACAAATACTGGAGGAAAGAAAATACATTTGAGTGGTAACATCAGGTAAATAATTCAGTTAGGGAGTGTATAAAAAAGGTGATTCTTGAATAAAGTATGTCTCTCTCATTAATGAAAAAAAATATTTTTAAATGTTGCAATAAACTCCACAACCAAAACACATGCTAAATTAGCTCCTGCAATTAAAAAAGCGTGACAAGCAAATTAATAATGTGACGTTAAACTATTAGCTCAATTATACACTTAAGTAAGAAATGGTGAAAAACGAATCTTTATGGCTAAGTATGGTCATTACTGAATCGATGCCTCCCATCACCAAACTTGGCAGAATCAATGATCCTCTCTGCACAAAGGAAACATTAATTGATTTGTAATAGTTTTCAATACCCTGAGGGAGCGGTTAAGAGACAGGGTGGCTCAGTGCAACAGCTGAAAAAAGAAAAAAAGAAAAAAAAGGAGCTTTAATCATTAGGTCACTGGTGGAAAAAATAATCAGCTGCTATTTTTGATAAACTCTGTCCCCCAAATATGGAGCAAAAGTCATTTTTCTCATTTCAGAAAGGTGAGGGTTTCATATATTTATCATATCTGGAAGCAAAGGAAGAATTTTTAGGATTTATACTAATGTTGACATTTTAGCTGTTTTTTGTTGTTTTTTTTAATGTTATTCAATAATTTTAGAGTCACAATTAATGGGATAAAAACATTAATTCTACTATATGCCAAGTACAAGTCCTTTGTTGTTTTGAAAAAAACTATTATCAGTATCTATCTGACTCATGATGAGAAGTTTTGATTTTTTTGTTTTTTGTGGACATACTTTTCTGTGTTTTTGGATTTATAAGAAGAATCCCTGCTTTATGCCAAATTCACAGTGTATGATCTTAATAGTCTTATAAGATTAATTCAAGTCCCATTGCACAACATCAAATCAGTGGGAAGTTAATTCACACTGATCCATTCAACATATGCTGAATCAGGGCTACGGCAGAAATAAATCTGAGTGTAAACATGCCATTATTGCACCGTTAGAAGGGTGCTGCTAATATGCTAATGCTAACTATTCCTATAATTACTCCTATTGAATTGCAGTATGGTCTCACTAATTAGCCTAAACAGCATGTTTTTCTTGTTATGTGTTTTTATATGTTTCTTGTCTCGGCTGGGTTGCTTTTATCAGCATTTAAACTCTGTTGTTCTGTTTCCTTCAGCTGATGACGTTCATTCTCGCCCAACAGGACCTGCACGAACAGTCAAGAGGCATCCCTGCTGCTCATGGGAAAGTGGCAGAAATTGTTCCAGTCGGAAGTCACTTCAGAGCTTCTGACACTGGACCAACTAGAAAACACTGGATGCAACATGTCCTTTTCAGCATTTTGCCAATATTCATCCAAAGTAATTATAAACGTTTTTGGAATGATGACTGCGAAACCAACATATGGAAGGTTAGATTTAAAATAATGAAGAAAAAAAAGATAAAGAAAAAAAACTGTGAAATGGCCATGCTCATTTCCCTTCCCTACTGTCTTCGAGTGTGATGCCGTCTCCATCCTGTCCCCACACATCCAACAACTTGAGTCATTTGACCACCTTCACCAGGTCTGGTTCTCTTTCACGTTTCTTTTTCACTTTCTCCTTGTGCATGCTCAGAACATATGAGTAAATTGAAGTGAATATTTGTACAAAGGTCCTCAGCTGGACTTCTTTTTCTTTTTTATATAAATGTAATATAATTGGAGTCTAGTTGTTCTGAAATTGATTGGATTTATTTGGCCTTGTACTGCTTTCTTTGCACAGTGCCATGAAATTACTTTCACTGTGAAGCAATGCAAATAAGCTGAATTGAACTGAGTTTTTTTTATGATTATTGTTAGATATTTAGGTCTCATGTTATTCAGCTTATGTTATTAAAACTGTGGACTTTACAGGGGTCATTGTGGTTTAATCTGGACAACATAACATGAGTTTCTAGCAAGTAGAAATTGAATATTATGTCTACAGATTCTGTTGCTCGCTGCCTGAATTTAATTTGTTTGTTTACTCATTCTTGGGCTGCTATTTTCTTCCTGTATTGTATGCTCTTGTCCTTGATTGCATTAATGAAAAAAGAAAAAAAAAGAAGCATGGTAAACACTGCTGAGGTGTTTGGAGAGCCACACTAATTGGTTGAGGTTTAAAAAAAAAGAAAAAAAGAAAGAGAGCGCATAAACTTCTTTGTTCCCTTTTGTCTTCTGATTTTACTTGCAATACAGTAAAAATTACATTGTTTATCACTCAGCATTGTGAAACCAGAATAGTAATTATCTTTGATGAGAAGCAAAGGTCTTCCTAATTGAGCGCTAGTGTTATGGGTGATTGCGTGAATAAAATCAGTCACTGTTGACCTCTTTGTCAGTTGTAGACGTTGTTGAAGAGCTCACTTTTCCTGATTTATGGACATTTTCTGTGCATCCACGAAGCTTTTGGCCAGTCATTGCCTGTTAATAAATGCAGCAGCGCGCTGTCTCCATGACCTGCTTGTCCATGACATTCATGCAGTCTTATAGGACGCCTCAAAAAGTTTTGTGTTGATGAATAATGTTGATTAAGTCGTCTAATAATTGTAATCCTGCATTCAGCAAATCAGACTTAAGACAAAAACATATCATTTAAACAAAGTTGCCAAGTCTTTAAGTTTTCTTTGTCATTCTAAAGTGATTGTAGCAACATGTGGTGGTGGTGGTTCAATTTATAGCAAGACAAATCACACTCACGCCAACAGCACGTGTGCATCACCTGCAAAGTTGGCAATCCCAACCCAGTTCAGGAAGACACGCCTCCCAGCTGCCAGTCAAAGTGTACAACTATGGCACTGGTCACAGCCTTTGCTATGTAGAGTTATTCAGATGCTAACTATAAGATGAAGCTGTGTAACATACCTAAAATAACTAACATACATTATCACCACAAACATCATGGCAGAACCAGTGAACAAAGTGAAGAGTTTTTTGTTTTTTTTTTCAGAAGAGACAAGAAAAACAAAGAGAGTAAATACGTGTAAATATTAGACCAGAATATCCTCGCTGGTGTGAGCTGAGAAAAGCAGAGCGCTGCAAGTCGGTTGATATCCTAGCCTTTCTGCTATTGGATTAGTACGACACATATTAGTCATGCTTTCTTCATTCTGTGTGTTTGAGTTTGGTTGATATTGGACTGTAATGCTAAAGATCTTTGTTTGCTCACATGTTGTTTTAAATAATGTCGTTTTAAATAATGTTTGGAGGCAGGGCTCCTCAATTCCAGTCCTCTGATCTAAGACATGCCACTTCCCTGCATGTCTTAGATCAGCGGTAGGGAACCCTGGTCCGGGAGAGCCGTTGTCCTGCATGTTTTAGGTGTATCCCTGTTTCAACACAACCATGGTAAACATGACTGTGTCATTGGCAGTCATGTGCAGACCTTGGTAACAAACTGATGATGAGTCCTAATTAGAATCAGGTGTGTCGAAACAGGGATACAAATGAATGGCTCACCATCAGCTTGTTATCAAGGTTTGCACAAGTATGTTAACGAGTCATTCATTTAAATCAGGTGTGTTCTGGTTGGGAAACATCTAAGACATGCAGAGAAGTCCCCCTCGAGGACTAGAACTGTAGAGCCCTGTTTTGAGGTATGATGGATGGAAAGCTGACGTTGAAGTGCCCCAGATAAGACCAAAGAAAGACTTGAGGTGACCAACTTTATACAGCTTTGATAACAGGCAAGAGGATAGATGATAATTTTCCTCATCTTGTTCCAAGCAGCAGAGTAAATCTTTGATGACTGGTTTGGAGAAAACACACTTTTGATTAGATTTGTCATGTAACAATTAGTGCATGTTTAGCTACAACTTCCTAATTAGGACACAGCAAAAGTGAGAGGGGGTGGGAAAAAAATAACCTTAAACAGGCGGATAGATCAATCTATCTACCTAACAGTGTACTTCACAGTCCACTTGACCGTGCATGGGCAGACCACATGGAAGGGTCTGGAAGATGGATTAGACAGCATTTCATCACACACCGAATGTGACCCTGTATCTTATGCCTTTTCCATATTAAATTTCAAATTACATCCTGTTAATTTGTGGATGAAGCATATTAAATGAAACCTTGAAACCATGAAGTGTAGAGGTTGAGACCAAGACACATCACTGTATTTAATTTGGGGAGCCAGTGGCCTGCCAGTGAAATGAATTAGGGCTGTGAGTGTGTAATTGTGTTTCTTTGATTAATTTCCAATCAGCAAACATGAAAGTAGGTCACATGATTAGATTTCTTTGTCATGATTAAAATACATTTTCACAAGCCCTGTTGCATGCAGATGTAGTTTTAGGGGAATCATCAGATAAACAGATCTTTTTTATTGACATCAAAATGGTTTTATACATTAGACAAACTAGTAGTGAGATATATAAGGATTTGTAACTTTCTTTACACTACAAACATGCCCACAACACACACACATTACATCCTCTCAAAGAGGCTATTGTGTTCGAAAAGTCTCTGTTTTTTGCATTTATGACAGATAGTTCAACAAAATCAAAGTGCCGCTGAATGAGGCTCAGCTGGTTGATCATGAGGCTTTTAATTATCAAGGTCCTGTCGCACCGTGAGTTACTGTATTATGCTACGGACGTTCAGTGATTGTCCTGGCTATGAAATTACTCACCCAAGAAACACCACTGGAGAGTGACAACCACTTTGTCAGCTGCTCTCCTCCCCTAGTGTTCAGGGTTGTCTCTTTGCATTGCAGACTTAGCACATATAATAAATGGCAGAGCCACTTGAAGGCAGCGGAGAGGGCTGGAAAAGATGGTACAGTAAATGTTAGATTCATGATGGGACAGGCACTGTAACTGTCAGATAAGCAGAGCTGTTGAAGTCGTGGCATGTCAGAAATCCAGTGAGAATTGCCTGCAATCATCAGGCAGGATGAAAAAGCAGATCCTCCACAAACCTCAATAAAACTGCGTGTATGGGTTCAAAAAGAGGATATATATTAAATAGCAATTCAAAATTAAGAGTTTTTCTTCGGGTCCAGTGTTTGTGAACATTTTCTTTCCAATTACCTGAAGAGAAGTGACGTGGCAAAGAATGCGTTACATCAAAGTATCTGGTCACGGTCTGTGCTGTTATTGTCAAGCTCTTGTGTCTCTACAAGTCTGCAAAAGTCTGAAGTCTCTCAAGTGCCTAGCAGATGCCCATTTCTTGAGTGGTGGCAGTAAACATCGGCAGCATTATCAAAGGCTTCAGCTTGCCCTGCTCTCCATCAAATCTCTGCTCAGCTAATGCCTGCATCTGTAATGTCCCAGAGGCAGCCTTATCTCCCCCGGCCACTTGAATTCATTGCCAACCTCTGGTTTATGGCAAAGCTCTGATCTGAAGACAAGTGTGTGGTGTGCCAAGGTGGGCAGCAGAAAAAAGTGACCTCCCACCAACCGACACTCATCTCTCCAAACCTTACAGTGGATGCCAGCGGCTCCCAGGCACAACCTGTCTGTGGGAACAAATGCAGCACTCTTTAGGAGATTACCTTGTGCTCTTCCTTTGTGCTGTCGCTCAGTGAAGAGACCTGGAGTGACTGTGTTAGGCTGGGGCTTATTAATACTCCTGAAACGTGGATCAACTAGACAGGACTTGCTCTAAAAGAATCATATATGTAAAACATGGACCTCTTCCCCTCAGACAGGTCATCAGTGAATCACAGGGCTCTTTATGGATGACCTTTATGACAACAGATGCTAGAATGACAGCACAGTGGTTGCAACATGTTGCACGACCTCTGATTGTGTTTTCTTTCTCCTTTAAAGCATACATTTTCTTCACTGAAGGAGGGCTACATTTAAACTGTTTCTTAATTTCTTCAATAGTCCCTTTTTTAACCTGTCCAAACATCCTATTTTTTTTCAAGTTCTGATGCCAAAACGAAAATAAACACCGCGTCACATACACGCGATTCAGTCAGACAAGGTACTTTCTCCACTAGCCTGCGAGTCAAGAGATGATTGACTGCAGGTCCCACCATACTTCCTCTTAAAATGATTTGCTATGACTCCTAGATCCTTCAGCTGAGCCACGCTAGTAGAGCTAAAGGTGGACAGCCACATCTGGATCTTCCATTTCAAATGTAGTTTCAGTGGTGATATCTAAACGCTGCATGTAGCTGATGCTTCATCCTCAGACTCTTCCAGACCATCCCTCATGGCTTTCTGTTAGAAAACATATTATTTTAAAAATCTGATTATGTTCTGCTTATGTTTGTTATTCTCAGCTCAGAAGTCATTGTAATTGTTTGGAGACAAAAAAAAAAACATTTTTTAAACATCTATCGAATGTTATGTTTTGTTCTATGTAACT
>JBAMYA010000013.1:14346318-14361022 GCA_037176975.1 Arrhamphus sclerolepis
TTGATCTAAACCTATCCACCTTTCGTAGTACGGGTTAGTCGGGAAGTTACTCCTCACGTGATCAAGTTACTCTGGAACTTACCCCGCATCCCCAGTTAAACCCGCTTCGTAGTACAGGCCCCAGAGAAGCTGGTGTGTTTACAGACTCCGCCACAGTGGGAAAACTCATTACCCACCATAAAGTCATAAAATGACCCGGTTACAATTTTCCTTAAATTTATCGCTTTGAACAGCATTTTGAGATTGAACATTCAAACTTCAAACACGACTGCTGTTGCTGCTGTTCCTGTGATGCCAGTTCACCTGACTTAATTAACATGAATCTTGCCAGTTTTTGAGTTAAAATCCTCAGTGCAGTGGCTGTTTTCTTTTGCAATTTTCCAAGGGGAAGATTGTTTTTGCTTTGTGTTTTTTTGTTTGTTTGTTTTTTTCCCACTTGATGTCCAAGTACATCAGAACACAGCATAAGTGAACCCAGTCTGTTAGTAAGAGAAAGCAACATCAAGGATGGATTGTCTGAATGGACATGGAGGACTCACAGTAGCACTCAACTTTTCTTCTGTGGACAATGAATTTTTGTGATTTCCAGAATAAACAGTTGGAAGGAGGCTTCATCTGTGAAAATAACTGCACTACGCTTGTGGTGTCCAATTTTTGTTTTTCCTGCAGAATTTCAGCCTGCTCCAAATGTTTTATTCTTTTTTTCTTGGAGAGAAGTGAATTCCTTGTTTGGCCTTCTTAACATCAAGTTGTTGCCCACAATTCTTTGCTTCCATGTGCAAGCAAATATGTTAAAAAGCACCAGCTGCCATTGTTGGGTAAAAGCTCAGAAGTGGTTGTGACATGATTCCTGAATTCTCAGATGCATCTTAAGGGTTTTTTCACTGCACTTGGAACTCTCAATTTGAAATATGTGATATTGTGGTAAATGGTTCTTTTGGATATTCAGGTATTTTTCCTTGAATGTGAAAACATTTTAAGGCAAGAAAATGATGGTGTCACATGTTTGTATGGATGTAGCCATCTTTAACACCACAAGTCAATACCTCCTTGGCTGACTTCCATTTGAAACAATCCACTCTTGTCATTCACTCAGAATGATAGTCATTCAGCTGACCTGTGTTCATTAACAGTTACCCCATCCATCCATCCAGCTATCCATCCATTCTGAAAGCCTCTGACTTTAAAAATTCCTGGAATTTTACAAACCCTAATTTGTTGTTGCTAATTCATAGGTCAATGACTTTCAAATTTCTTAATTCTTTTATTGATCTCCACAATTTATCCATCCCAGTATTATCCTTAGAAAAAGGACCTCTGGTGTCAGAGCTTGTGTTTTCAAATAATGAACCTCCCAGCTTTCACAGCAGCAGCCGTCTCACTAATTGACATCTGGTCTGCTCATCTCAGTTATGTTGATAATGAGATATTGGGTACTTCCATAAATAAAGGGTCCATTAGTGTGACAGAAGGTCAATTTTCAAGCTTATTTTAATTTAGTTTAGTGTTTTGTTTGTTTGTTTGTTTTTTTCTGATGCAGCATTTCCGATAAATGTGTGAAAAACCCCTGTTTAATAAAGACTAATAGGCTTTTTTTTTTTTTAAATGCTGTAACAATCAGTTCAGACCTAGGTCAAGAAATGACCAACATAACTGGAACACCAAGCGTAATGTAATGTTGTAAAACAGCATCAGCTTTGCTACACATCTACCAAAGTAATGGTTTCAAAGAGATCTCTAGACACAATACATTAAAGGTTTATCAGCTTATCTTACCAATACATGAAAATAGATAGATAAAGACCAACATTACTTTCAGGACAAGAAAAAGTTGCATTGGTGAAGATGCATGTGTGCAGCTGGGATGAAATTTTCAACAAACCTATTTCTGGCTGTACAATATAAAATGAGCATCCATGCTAAGTTCTCATTTTGACTCAAACGATGTTTCCATTAGCATAGGGGGCTCCACAAATTTAAAGGAACTTATACAGGGCTGAGACAGGTCCCTGTCTTGGGTTAGGCACTTCAGTGGGGCCCGAATAAACCTCTGACAGATGGTGTTGACTTGTTGCAGATTAGATATTATGTAAGAAGGAGATGATGTTCTCCACCACTCAAGTTTGAGTCTCTCTGCATTTGGGTCATCTTTTGCAAATGCAGAAAACACAGTAGCATCACAGTTTCCTCCATGTTGATCTCCTCATTCTAATTTTTTTTGTTTGTTGTTGTTGTTGTTTTTCTTGTCTTGTTGTCTTCTTTTATTTTACTGGAAGCTGGCAAATGGCAAAGGTGGTGCTCTACTGCCACCAGGTGGTGTGGAGTATTATTTTGCTAAGTAGGTGAGTCCGACTGGGTTAACAACTGTAATGGAGACACATTAGCTGAAAGGGCCATGAAGGACGCCAGCCCTTTTAAAGTTCCAGTTCCAAAACTTCCTTTGTAATGTGTTTATACTGATGTTACTGTAAATTTCCAGTGATACTTACAATGAATCTGTATATGGGACTGGACTACCCCAAGTCTTAACTCTTCTCAAGCATAATAGGAACGCATATTGAAGCATTCGGGAATTTTCTTGGGAATGGGCCCAATGGATATCAAGGACCTGTTTGGAATCCTTAAACTGTGTTGAAATTTCAATTTTGTGCTACTAATCTGTTTCCAATAAGACTTGCTAAGGTTAGCAGCAGTCAGTTCAACAGTTTTCAGTGTTTGGGCTCAGTCCTCCCTGGCCTTAGGGTGAAGGCCCCGACATTGGGTACTCTTGAATGAGATCCTCCCACCCTGGCACCAAGGGGGGGACCCTGCTAACCTACACCCAGACAAGGGGCACTGTGGGCCTTGATTTTTCTTAACCATATGAGTGTATATAAAACGTCCCCCAGATCCAGTTTGCCATGGGAGACCCCAACAGGCTCAGCTTCCCCTGACAACTTAGCTCATGGAATCATTTGGTCACACAAACCTCTTCAACTCAATAAGATGGTGACTAAGGAGGACGTCTGGACACCTCCTATGGAGTTGTTTCAGGCATGTCAAACCATCAAAGACCAAAGCTCTTGAACACTCCGGAGAGGTTTTCTCTCTCGACTGATTCGGGAAGGCCTTGGTTTCCCCCCAAAGAGCTAGAGGAGGTGGTAGGAGAGAGGGAGGTCAATGGATGGATGTTTTTAGAATAGCTTCTTTGGATATATTATGGATTTCAGCTTTTGGGTAATTTTCTGGAAACTGAAATTGATTAACCAAAAAAGATAAAAAGTGGAAATATTACATTTTCTTTCAGTTCCTTTCAGATGTGAATGACAAATTATGAGAATGGAGACAGTTTTGGTGTGGTGCAACCATGATGACAGTTCTGTAAAATATTTGTGATAACAAGACTATTGATTCTGACCTGCGGAGTGCTGATATTCCAATTACATGTGTTACACCTCAATAATTCATAGCGTTTTTTTTGTTTTTTTTATTTAATTTATTTCTATCACATTCACATCACGAGTAAATAACTCATTTTTCTTTGTTCCTTATATCTGATTTCTCTTACAAACTTCCTTTTTAATCACAAACTTCTCGAGGGTTTTTCTTTTTTGTGACTTCACACTTCAATGAAATGAATACATTTTCGAAAATAACTTTCCCAGACTGTGCATCATTATGATGAACTGTGCTAGTGCAGCAGGCACAATATCACCGCTGAAATGCCCTTGAGAATTAGCTTTTCTGTAATATATCCTAAAATGGGGGGAGAAAGAACAGAAAAAAATGAGGTCTGTAACACAGGGTTATAACCATTTCCTCCTGAGAATCTCTCCCTCGGAGCCAGAAACGCATCTGGTTGAGGAGTTAAATCCATCCAGCAGCTACTGTCAGTGCAGGTCCCGACGGGCCGTGTAGAAACCAGTGATGGACATCCTGCTTTAAAACGCTCGGGCTCTCCCTGCACCTTCATCACAAATTCGACACAATAGTATCCCTTTCTTTGAGGGGGGGAAAGACAAAACAGAAGAAACCAAGCAAGTCATTAAGCCTGTGAAACTATAAACAGCCAATTCCAGCCTTAATTGTGTGCTCATGAAAGCTATAAGCTATAAAAGGAATATGTTGAGTCAGTTCTAATTCATCCAGTTCTCTCGTGAGTGTCTTGTGTCTGCTGTGTTCATATTACTGCATTTGAGAAACAATGTTGTAAACAAACTTGTTCTTGTTTTTAGCATTTGTTCAAACAAAACAAAGCTCACAAGGATGTGCAAAACTTGAGAAAAAAAAAAAAAAGCAAAAACTCAGTTGAACAGCACAATATAGCTTTTTTTTATTTTTTTCATTGATGTAGTCGTTTCGGCCATGACGTTTGGTCTCCCACATCATTGTTGATACATTTTGGCCCAGTCTTCTTTACAAGATTCACTTCATTGAGGTTTTTTTTTCTCTTTCTTTCTTTTCTGTGAATTCACTCAAGCACAACTCTTTTATGCCACGGCATTTTGGTTGGGATGAGATCTGGGGCATCATTTATAAATGTTGAGTGCACACAAAGCATTGCTTGAAAATTACGTACATCACTTTTTCCACACAAAGATTGTAATCTATAAAAAATAAATCAAAAAAACAACAACAACTTGTGCTTGTACTTGAATGTGCACACCCTTTTGCAAATTTTGAGCCTTTCACATGAACAATTTGGAGACAGGGGAAACTGGCAGCGCAGATGGTGAGGTGGTGAATTGAAGCCATGTTCATCTCATACATTTAAATTAAGTTCAGACTTGTCAGACTTGTACATCTGCGTAATCATAAACAGTTTATTTTTAAAGTCAAAGTTATGTTGCAGTGAGCCATAACTATCCCATAAACACATGACACAATACTTTCAAAAGTCGTACTTCCATATTCAAATTATTTCCTATAGCGGTGGATAGTACTGGTTTATGTTTTAATTGAGAAAAGGTGTGTAGCAATCAGTGTAATCTCTGAGTAAGCATAAATACTGTGGTGATACTTGTGCATGATGCTGCATAATGGATGTGCTGGAACTCCTGGAGGATTAATGCATCAGGGTGGAAAGACTTTGTAGGGACCAGCAAGATTCCCTGATCCCCCCATGGTGACTGATTAATAGATCAGTGCTCTTGGATCTACGTGCTCAACTGGGTCCAGTGTTTAACAGACACGCCAGAACCGCGGCACCCCAGAACATTGACTCTGAACCGACAGGTTTGTGTTTGTTAAGATTAACAATATATAATGTTAAATGGGATTGCATTTTAAACATGACCAGTGTATCCACCTGCGTAAACATTATGCTGGGCTATAATTCATAAAGGGAAATTGCTTGGAAGTGTGTGTATGCATGATTTCATAAGTCAGAATATTTGGGATTTTGGGTGTATGCAAACTTTTAATCAGGATCCTACGCACGTTTTAGAAATGAGCTAGACTTAAACTAGTCCGTTCCAAAACATTCATCTATTTCCTTTTCAGCCCTTCTGTTGCAGATTTGTTTACTTTGACTCATTGTCCTGCTGGATGTCCCAATTTCAACCAGGTTTTAGGTGTCAAGTCCCAGCTCAAACCCCACAGATGTGGCATGGCAGCACTGCCGTGAATTATACGGCCATTCAAGTTGATGAGATTTCTTGCACCAGAAGTGGCCTGAAGCATCCCAGAAGCGACTGTCTACGCTGCTCCGCCAGAGATACGGGCTGAGTCAAACTTGGTGTTTAGCCGACAGTAAACCACATCTATTCACACACAGCTCATTGAGTTTGCAGGAGATAGACAAAACAATGACAAAATGACAGTGAAATTTCAAAATAAAACTCTACCATTGAGCTTGAACTCATAAATCCACATTATGTCCATCCATGGAGTAGAAGTGGGTAAACAATTCTGGATTATTGAAGAGATTTGAATAACATGAGGAAAAGGTCAGTCTACAAGTTGAAAAACATTTTCTGACCACAATCAGCTATTTTAATTATACAATTGTAGAAAGAACAAGACACGTCCATCACCAGTTTAAATGGGTAGTCATCCACAAAAGGGTCATGCCATTTCGAAACCTTTGGATCAACTCGGAAAATAGCATAAATTCAGCCGAGCAGGCAGTACTTTCTAGGGCTCCGTTCTGAATCGCTTGAGAATGGGACTTCAGAATGGAGCAAAACCGCTCCAACGTTTATTTTAGTCAGATGAGACTCCTAACACTTAAAATTTAGCAGTTATGCTCTGATATAATAAACCCCCCATTTTAAAGTCATGGACAAAGATACTAGGGGTAATAAACATAACTTAATCCGCATGCTGTAAATCACAGTCTACAGATGAAGCGGGTGAGACAAGCATGTGAGGGGCTAGTAGCTCATGCTCTTTAAATAGACCTATAAGCGATAGAGTAATTGGAATAAATCAAGTAGAGGGGTGAGAGCTAGTATAAAATGCTTCTCACCTGTTGCCTGAAATCGCTCATGAGAAGTTCTGAAAAATGCCTAGAGATTTTATTTTATTTTTATTTTTTTAGTAAGGTGTGTATTCAGTGAGGCAGATATTAAGAGGGTACTTGGTCTTGGACATGTAATTATTTTTGTTTCTCTTCCTTTGACTTCATGTTTGCCTAGTCATTAAAGGCATGTAGAAATCTTGTATGTTGCAGATTGTGCGTTAGTCCCGCTCCAGTCTTAAACTAGATGATTTATATTCTGTTCTTCCACAGACTTAAACTCACACAAAAGGACTGAAGAACAAGGCACTAGCTTTGCACACAACTCTCGATCGAAGAGGAATGTATTTTTACACCTGAGGATTCAGGATGACCCCTTTTTTCCCCCTCTATGCTTACACAGTCAGCTACCATAAGGAACAATGCACCAGCAGACATCCAGCGTTGTTTGCATGGTTGTCAGAGCAGCCACTAGTGGAGTAAAGCGCTGTTCGATACGTCATGACTTGATTCCTCAGAAGCTGGCAAGTTTCAAAAGGAAAGATAGCTGGCAGCCTGAAGTGGAGAAATGTGAAACCTCCTCCATAATGGGGGAGGAAAGATCGACAGTTACTGTGTCACCACTTGTCAGCAAGAGGAGTAGAGGTATACTGCAGAGCACGAGTTGTTCTCAAAGTAGTTTTACATGGTGCCTTGTGCCGGCTGTCAGAGCAACACTTGGGGTAAGAAGGAGTTCAATAAAATATGTAGACTGTTGGCCACAGAAACTTTAAAAGTGAGAAAAAGTGCAGACTGCAATTAATTATATCTTTTTGAACTTAAACTGCTTGGTGGACCAAGCTTAAAGCTTAAATTCAATGCTTTATCTGGGAACTTTTGTCACAATTATACATGATCCATGTGCATGTGCAGTATCCAATTAGAGAGCCAAGCTAATTAACTTTGTCACAGTGTCCTAAAAAGTGAGACAGTGGCAGTGAACAGGCTCTCTCTTGGTAGATACATGGTCCAGCAGCACATAAAAACAATGTTGCTTTATAAAATAACACCAGCAATATAGAATAAGTCACTAAAGCATGTAGATTATGGGAATTGTTGACCACCAATCCTGTTCTAACTCAAACCATGAGGTTTTCTAACATTAGTTTTTGGTGTCTAACCTTAATCGAGTAGTTTGTAACATGTAAAAGAACAATGAAGTGGCCGAGTCAAGAGAACGATGTAAGGGGACAGAAATCTGTCTCCACTGGCCTCCTCCACTTATTTCAGTGCAAATTAGCGCACCCACTGCGCCATCAGTGATGATCTTTTTGTTGCAGAGGTTACAGGAAGTTAGCCTGGAATTTCTTGTGTGGTTCAGCACGTCGTCTTTCTTTTCTTTTCCCCGTTTTGTTTTTACCCTCATGCTAAATCAGTGGAAGTTTTGAATTTTGGATTCAAAAACTAAATGTTTTTGTCTTCCAACAGCCTCAAATGCAGTGGTAACAACTGCTTTCAGCTGGTGCTGCCACCTAGAGGAGACCATTTTCATAGTACTTGGGAAGCCTCTATTTTATGAGGGGAAAAAAAGTAAAACTTTACAAGCGATAAACAATTTCACTGCTTACAAAGCTCACTGTTGTTTTTTTTATTTTACTTAACAATTTTTTTTTTTCAATTTGTGTCCCATTTTTAGCAGAAGGCTAGCCTGCTCAGTCATATCCATTATGTTTGAAAAAGCTCTCTCCTGTAAAATTAAAAACAGGTCTTGCATCCCTCCCATGTCAAATTTCATTCATCTGGGCCACATCATCACCATGGTTACCGTTATAGGACCAGTTATTCTTTAATTTCTCAACCAGCTATGATGTCAGGTTTTCCGCTAGTTCCTAGACTAATAAAATTATTGTCATAAAATCTCTAATTGTAAAATGGTGTAAAACTTGTATTGTACTGTAATGTAATTTTTCACAATATAGTCTTTATTTGCTCAGAAATATTAATTTTTTTCAAAAGAAATCTCAAATTTTATCATAAAATTGAGACTTTTACACTGAAATTACATCGTTTTTCTTGTAAAAATCAAAAGAATTCAAAGATTAAGACTTTTCTTTTAAAACACCCAACATTTATTATTGTACAATCAAAAATGTTACAAGACTGAAAAGTACACTTGCCTTGTAAAATGTAAACTTTTTGCAACATTATGACATAAAATTACAAGTTGCAATGTTGCAAATATTTCTATAATTTAAATCCTTTGTCCTAAAATCACAATTTTTTTTAAACAAAAGTGAATTTTACAAAATTCACTAGTTTTGACAAAAAGTAGCTTTTTTTAAAAAAAATCGTTTTTTAAATGTTTGCTAAATCATGACTTTTCCCACATAAACCAGCTGCTCTCCACCTCAGTTGTTCCACTGTTTGATGTCAGAACTGGATCAAACGGCAGTCACATTGAAATTTCCTCTGAAATGTTTTGGCCCACAGGCCTTGAGTTTGACACGTCTTCAACAAGTAACATGTACTAATGATGCAGTGTACTATTTGCAAAAAAAGAAGAAAAAAAATCCAGTATGTAACCAACCAGTCTGCCTCACAGTATTTTTTCCTCTCCACAACTTGCAGATAGTCAGAAGGCTGTTATTTATCACTACCTTTCAGTGTTTGCAAACCTTTTAGGAAAAGCACGGTTAAGATGAGAAAATGTCAACTTCTGCAAAGAGAGCTGGATTAGTGGTTTTAATGAGAGGTCTTGTATCCTGTGAGTTTTTTTTTTCTTTCCCTTTATCTTTAAGAACTCTAGCAGCTTCCATTACTGTGCCATACTCTAGTCATTAATCAGTGATTATGGTGATGGGGGCAAGGTTGCCATGGAAGAAAAAAAAAGAAAAAAAAAAGGAAATATTGAGCAGTTGGATTTAAGGTCATCTGGAGTTAAATGCCTGGAGCTATTACAGCTGAGTGATAATAGGCTATTGAGCTTTATTCTTCTGCTACAACACTAATGTCTTATGTTAACATGTGCTCATCTGTACAGTGAGGTTCATCTTGTAAATAACTGCTTATATTCGTAAGAGCAATGTGAAAAGGGGAACATATATTACAGATACAGCAGATCGTAGAGAGCCAATAAGAATTATGATCATGAGGTGTTGTAAAGAGTCAAAACACATTGACATGCAAGCATTTAAGTGCTTAAGTAGGATGAAGTAACTCGTAATCCCATGCTTTTGCTTCATTCCCACCAAATGACACATGAATACGGCCTGAGCCTCCGTAATGATTCTATTTTATTTCCTCACTGCAATCAAAAACATGCCATGGCAACACGGTCGCCATGTAACCTTCAATGGGGAAACGGACATTAGAACAAATGCAAGCGCTTTGATGAGCTACAGTGCCAGTCCGGAGGTTCTGCTCATAATGTTCCTTTTTTGGATTTACAGTAACTGAATTCACTCCCCCTCTCTTATCACCATGGACCTGTGGTCAGTCACTACACGAGCTGGAGAGAAGAACTAATTAGCACAAACAAAAAAATAGTTGAAGGATAAATGCCTCTTGCATATTTGTGTCATGGTCAAGGTAGTTATTGTATTGTTTACCAACTGCTGCAGAGAAATACAGCATCAGTAAGTGCTTTTACATCAGCAGGGTGAAACGCACACGCTCTATATAATAAAAAATATCCAAAAAAAATAAGCACAAGAATGGCTTTATTTATAATAGCCTCCTACCTCATATGCGGCATGATGCCTGTCCACGCGTACAGCAGTTTTCCACAAAAAGAAGTTATGTAATGAAAAATCCACTCGATTAATAATAACAAATAAAAAAAGTATATGTGGGTCGCCAGTGCAGAAATGAAAGAAAGCAGAGATCAGCCGCATCTTCATATCATCTATTCTTGAATGGATATGCTTTCGAAACAAAGCTGGTATACAAACATAAAAGGGTGGCACGCACTGAGACATGTCAGGATGCAGTTTTTCTCTCATTTAGGGTTGTTTATTCATTTTCCTCATCAGCCAAATTTCACGAGTAGTTTATGAATGAAATATAATGAAAGCTAATATTTAGGAAAAAAAATAGTGAAGAGTCTCTCATCAGAGGATTTCAAGATGAAATCAAAGTGTGTTCTAAGATGGAATAAGGGTGCATGCATGTATGAGCAGCATAAAACATAAGACACTCTAATGTTTCATGAAATATATCAGAGAGCGAATGATCCTACCACTCTTCAGTCCTTATCGAGTATTGGGCCAGCGTCTTTTCTCCAGACACATCCTCCAGCCCCACCTGGCCATCTTCCGAGGCTACATGGGATAAGCGACATAATCCATGCAGTGTGTTCTGGGCTTTTTCCAGCTTCCCTTTCCATTTGGACACCTCAATAGGAGAGAATCCTGATCAGGAGGTACCAGCTGGCTCCTCGATTACAAAGGATGAACCTATTTTCCTCTGAGCCACTTTTATCCAAGATATTGTTTTATATCAAAACTAGTGGAATGATTTCGCTATTTTCTGTCTGTTCTGTTTTTCCTTTTGTTCTACTATTTGTTTACGAATCAAATGAATCTGACAACCGTCCAACTCCATGTAAGGTTAAAAACAATAAAGCATGTACAAGCACAGGTTTAGTCCTGTACATCTCTGCTGACTAATTCCTAAACCATTGCATGGTATTATACAACCAGTGACCACTTTTCACCTCTTAAGCCACCTTTAAACTCCAAAACCTAATTAGCACCCACATGCCAGAAGCTCAATGCATTTAGGCATGTAGACATGATTAAGGCAACCTGCTGACGCTCAAACTGAGCATCAGATTGGGGTGGAAATGTGATTTCAGTTTCCTCGTTGCATTGCCACTTTATCGTGGTGGATGGATTTGTGTGCCAGGTAGGGTTCCTGGTAGGGTTTCTCCGGTTCCGGGGCCGCAAAAATATATGGATATTTTCAAAAGAAAGTTAGAAAAAAAAAAGCAAAAGTTCTTCACCCAGGCAGGAGCAACTGCAGCCTGACTATGGAGCCAAGCCTGTAAAGAGGGTCTCGCAGACCTCCAACCAAGGAGCCCAGCTGGGCTCAGCCTGAATGAGCCTGAATGAGCCTGAATGAGCCACATGGCTTCTTCTTCCTGTGGGCTCACCACAGGACCAGCCATCTGGATCAGGTGCTCTGTGATTCAGGTAGCAGCCAAAGACGAGGGCATTGGCATGTTGACCCTTGGTTTCCAAAAACATGCATATCACAGGGTCTTGTTCATTAGACTGGGAAGAATGGAATGAGCAAAAGCGACAGATGGAAAGCGGCATCCACAAGAACGTACTGTTCTGCTGCGGTGAAAAGAGAGCTGAGCCTAAAGGTAAGACTCTATTTTTCTATGTGCCTACCCTGCGTATGTTCACAAACTGTGGGTAGTGACAGAAAAAAAAAAATAAAATTCAGATCCATGTGGCAGAAAATTCCTTCTTACACAGGCTGGACTCTGCTTAGAACTAGAGTTATGCTCGGTTGGGATGCTTCTTAGACGCCTTCCTCTTTAGGTGTTTTGGGGACATCCAAGTGAGAGGAGGCCCAGACAGGTCCAGGACACGCTGGAGAAATTAACCCTTGGCTGGCCAGGGAACACCATCCCAGAAGATTTAGAGGAGATGGCCATGAAGGGGGAGGTCTTGCTTTTTCTGGTTAGTCTCCACCTGAACTCAGACAAGCTAATGGATGGTTACATAGATAATTTCAAGGATGCTGAACATGGTATGGGTGCTGGTGCCACATGGACTGGTCTTTCAGAAGCCACCAGTGTTTTCATATCCAACCACCTCTATACAAGGAATTATCAGAAAAAGAGAAACAATCCCGTGGGTGGCAGATATTTGTGTGAAAATGCCAGACGATAACTTCCAGTCTTAGTTAAGATGGCAACTGGTGATTTGGTAACCCAAATAACATCACATAATCACCATTATTTACCACCGAGGTATGACAAACACCACCTCAGAACGCACAACACATCAAATTTTGTATGTTGATGGCTGGATAACAAAATAACAACATAATAACTTTAATATATACAGTAACATAATAATATATATTGTAATATATTGAACAAAATGACTATTAAAGCAAGTAATGTGTTGAAGTGTTTGTCACATTTATCATTTATATAATAACAGTGAAGTTAAGGGCATGTGGAAAAAACAAAAAACTACCTGAAAGCTTGGTTAAGTTTGGCATAATAGCTACAATGGTCTATTTTTATTTACAAGAAGCACATAAAAGGAAATCAAGCTCACAAGTTCAAGTTAGTCCTCAGATGCTGAAGCTAAACCACCAAATTCTTATTTTTCAACAGTGATACGATGGCTGGTGGTTGAAATTAAATGAAAAATATGCAGGTAAAAATGTGGGGAAAAATCCATAAGGTGGCGGTTACCAAAGTTATGCTTCAGCAGAATAAAAATAATATGCTGTTGTATGTTTAGCATGACAGAAAAGTCAGATTAAACCTTCACCTAAACAGAATCTTGAACTTAAAAAGAACCTTGTTACAAAAGAGGAAAGCAGTTGTGTTTGACCATATTTTTCTTGACATTCCACTGTACTTTTTCCTGTTCTTGCTACATTTAGAAAATGAAATAAATGAAGAGCCAGATACAATAGATCCAAAATGCAGATTGGGAAGAATTTTTCAATTTTTAGCTTATTTAGAAACTATTCTTAAGAATTATTAAAGTTTTTGTTTTCATATAAAATCCAAAGATTTTACTGTCCAGCTCTTTCAGTGTGTGAATTTGCAATATTTTTAATACAGCTCTTTGAAATTATTTCTTTTGTCTGGACAAAGCAAATATTTAGAGAGTCCTTGAGCTCAAGAATTATAAGATGTGTTGAATTCCACCTCCATCCCTTACAAGCATCTACATCTTCAGGTACAACCCAAGAAAGAAATGATCTGCAATAGCTGACCAGGCTGCCTCATCCTAATTAAAGCTAAGTCGAAAACACTCTGCACAAATGCAAAATAACTGCATTTTTGGTAACATATAAGTCCTACTATTATTTTCATATTCATATAAATCAGGGGTATCCAAATCCAGAAAGTGAGACAGTAAAACTGCTCTAGTTAAATATGGAAGTTTTTTCCCCACTTATTGGACAATGGTGGCCAATTATAAGTGTTGCTGTAAACTAACAGTTCTCTCCAGTATGCAGAAAATGAAACTGGCTCAAAACATCTTAGAACAAATTATTCTGACTGTTTCATTATATTATATTCAACCAATTTATGATCAGTGCTAATTTTTGAGGATTATCTGTGCCAAAAAATAAAAAAGTTAAAAAACAAACAAACATTGAAGACACTTTCCCTATATGTTTATCTTGCAATAAATCAATGTCCACAGCTGGATAAAATTTCTGTGATTGTGCCAGCTTAGTCAATACCAGCAGACAATTTCCTTGATGAGCACTTCCATGAGCAAGTCTGCGCAGCCTGAATGAACTATCATCATCTTGGCTGTGATCAGAGCCTCCTAAGGGCTCTTCTTGTGAATCCATCACTTCTTCCTGCAAACGGCCTCCTCCAAACACCACCTTTCAGTGGGGACTTGTACCACCGGTGGTGGAAGGTCATTCAGCACGCTGTTCCCTTAAATTAACCACTAGAAGCGAAAAAAAAAAAAACATAATTGCAGAGGTATATATGTGTGTAATGCAGTTAAAGACCATGTAAACACCTGTGAACAGTGAGATAGTAGGCTGGAATTTTCTCAAAAGGTGTCACTTTATGTCTCATGTCATCTGTGATCACTACGCATATGTGGTAGACATTTCTCTCTCTCTCTTTTCTCTTTAAGAGGCTTTTAAAGTCAGTGCCTCTCCCAGGAAACATAAATTATTTGGTTTAAATGAACCAAGTCTGAGAGAGAGGGAGTGCATTAAGGACAAACTTTGGAACCCATTGGCTCTTTCAACTGCATTCAAGTCCAAACATATGTAAATATGAGAAAGATTTCTCAGGGTAACTTCAAACTTTTTCCATAAGTCACTGTGGACAGCAGCAGTTGCTATGAGCTAAGAGAAGACTGGGAGGAAACAACAAAACTGCATAGAATGTTCAACAATGATGATGTCAAACTTAAATGTATTTGTGTGCATATATACTGTACGTATGTATATATATATCCATCCATCCATCCATCCCTCTCCTTTCGCTTCATATATATATATATATATATATATATATATATATATATATATATATATATACATACACACACC